>VZSE01010762.1:21591-160947 GCA_013398275.1 Promerops cafer | reverse complement strand
AGGGGCCCGCCCTGCCCCCGCCCTTCCCCCCGCCGAGGCTGCACCGGCCGTGACAGGTCGGGGGAGCGTGCCCCCGGGCTGTGGCGGAGCGGCGCCTCACGCACCCCGGCGGCGAGCGCGGGGGTCGCCCCCGGGTCGCTGCCGGCCGCCGAGGCCCGCCGTGAGGCGTGGGGGGTGCGCTGTGTTTGGGTGAGTGGGTGTGCGGGCGGTGTGTCTGCTTGTTTTGGGGTTTTCCACCCAAATCCCGATCCCTCGCCGCCCGGGTGCGGGGAAGGGCTGAACCGTCCCGGGGCAGGCGGCTCCGGCCCTCTTGCCGGGGTCAAGCGAGCGCAGGCGGCAGCACCGTGTCAGCCTGGCTCCCTCCTCGGTTCTTGTCATCGCTTTTGTGAAACCGTCTTTTATTTATCGAAGACAAACCCTTTCATTTTCCTGCAAACAACCTTGATTGTCTTCTGTGACAGAATCCCTGTCCGTTTCCTGCCCCCCGCTTCCCTCCCCTGTCGCTGTGGGCTGATGCAGTGGTCAAAAGAGAGTTGTTCCTGATGACTGTTCGTTTTATGACACGATCCTCTGGGACGGAGTAATAAACAATCACATTCCTTTTGTTGATGTCTTTCGAACTCTATTTGATCTCAAATATGGTTTTACGAGATACTCCCATATAAGGGGCTGTCTCCCATGTTTTCTCTAATTCCAGTAGAAATTAGCTTTTTATTTACAGTTCCTCTGCAGTGTTTGCAGCCAAAGCACTGCAGCAGAATGTTTCTCTGTGAGAACGTTATAGACATCTTTTACAAGATTTTATTGCTCTAAATTTGTTTTGTGACTGAGAGGAGAAAATAAATAGCTCAAACTGGGTGTAAAATTTCAGATTGAAGAGTACAGGTAGTGTTTAAAAGCCAAGTATTATGACAAGCTTTTTAAGATCATGTGCACTTTAACTTCCAGCAGCTGGGTGCCAAAATATTCTATTGATATTGATGAGAATTGCAGTGCACTGGGCCTGTTAGAAACCAGCAACAAAGTTCATGGAGTTACAGACTTGTGCCACGAACATATGGATGTTAGCATGTAGAAACAAAAACAAGGTGACAGTTTCATCTTCCATCTCAGCCTGGGTGATGTTTTACATTCATAAAATTCCTATTGAAAACCCAGCATGCCAATGACATGCTAAGTCAGAACAAATGTATTTGCTTCCCATTACTAACCCATGTGTGGGTTTCAGATTAATGTCATAACTTGGGTAGTACAATGATTGACTTCTTAGAAAGTTTCTTTTTACCTATTTGAGTGCTTCTGCCAGTGTCTTGTGTTACCTTCTTGCTTGTTCAAATGTGGTGGTTGTTTATATTTGTTGGAAGGTGGTTGAAGATTCAGACTTTTTACTATGTTTTTGAAACACACTTCAAAGCATTTTTAAATGACAGATGGATTTTAATAAAAACAAATTACCTTGCTACAGGGGTAGTAATGTTGCAGATTAGAGTTTACTGAGTCCAAGTCCTAAAATAATAAATATTTATTTTTCTAAAGGCATTTTAGATGCTATTATGAACAGTCTATCAGTCAGGAATATGTCTATTTAAATAAATATGTATATTTAAATGGATTTGTGACAGTGCCTTTAGTCTTTCAGTTATTCATCCCAGCTGGACCAAAGGATGAAAAATCCCAACTTCATTTACTGGACTCATCAACATATAATATCCAACTAATGTGAACATACGGCTGTAGAACTGGACCAAGTGTTTTAGGTTTTTACTCAATTTTTTGTATTCTGAGAATGGAAAAGCTAGTGATCTAACTTTTTACCTTGGAGAATTCCTTGACTTCATATTCATGGAAGCCTTTTTCCCCCCTAAACCTGTTGGGTTTTTGTGGATATTTTGGTCTTTGGGTTTTTTAATATAATTAGCAAAAGCATAAAATAGCAAGAGATTTTAATAACTGCTAGACTTACCTACATGTTACAACAGTTCATCACCATAGTTTTGCATCGACAAATTAATACTGAATGCTAACAAACTTTTGTAGTTTCTTAAGATTCACATTTATTAGACTTGAAGTAATCGATTTGGGCCACTTTTGCATTGGTAATTTTTCTGGCATTCCTACAACCGTTTTTAAGAGTGAAGTAGTATCTGAAGTCCCCGTTTTTCTCCTTTGGTGTCTATTGTAATTTTTTTTCTCCCCTCACATGGGGAACTGTGTTACTTCGCAGAGGTTTTTATCAATTAGTTTCTTTTGGGGGATAGTTCCCACTCTGTTCTTCAGCATCCTTTTCTTACAAGGCTTTTATTCATTATCCTTTTCCGTATTGCTTATTCTGGTTCTGAAAAATACAGTAACTATTCTTGGTCCTGAACACAGTTGGGCTTGAAGAAGAGTTAATGATTTAGACTGCAGTTTTCTCACCTGGGGTTTTATTTTTCCCTTTGCTTTGCTGACAAGACATACCAGTCATAAACCCTTTCATTGCCTTCAGGAGATAAGGACTATGTGTATGATGAGCTTTTGATGCTACACTGAGTATCACCTCTGCTAAGTGTTCCTGTAAGTATGCCTTGAATACAGGGATATTTTTTCACTGAAAAGTAAAGGTTAGTGTTTCTTGCGTTCTTGGAATAAAGTGTGCAAACCTAGAACTACGTGGTGTCCCTTCAAAGAGGAAATCTTTTGGGTTAAAACAACCACAGTTATATTTATTGGCAAAATTATTGTGGATATAGCTCTTTTTTCAGCCACATAATCTATAACCTGATTGGAGGAACCTAGTTATGTATGTTTTGGTCTATTTGCCCCAGTAGAGAGGCTTTTTTGGTGGTACTTTAGAGTTTGTGTTTGAAAGAGTGTTGGAAAGTTTTCCTTAAATAATACAATTAATGCTTTTTTTTTTCTTGGATGGTAGTTCCAGAATTATCTCTTCTGTCAAGTATTAGCATTTTCCTTGGGCACAAGGGTGCACACAAGAAAAAAGTCACTTAGGAGGAGCAGTGTTTTCCCACTTACAAAGAAATACAATGCAGTAAGGAACTGATACTTTGGAAAAGCGTGTAACACTTTCCTTTTTTTTTGCCTTAATTTTGGGTATCATTCTTTCACAGCATGTGAGGTAACACCCCAGTAAAGAACTGTGTAAAGTTGGTACACCATCAATAAAGTGATAAGACAGATGATGGTGGGTACTGCATAAGAAATTGTGATGGATTGAATCTTTTAGGAGGAGGAGTTGGTATTGCATGTTCTCCTAGCAGAGCTTTTCTGGTTTTGCCTTTAACTCATGAATATCAGTGAGGTTGCAGTCACCATTCACATTTTTGAAAGCATTAGGAGGAACTTTATGGGACTTTGTGTGAGTGTGGGACTTAGAGTTGCTGGACACATCTGCATGTGTAGGATCAGGTAGTTGTGATGGTTGTTTTCACAGAAGGGAGAGTGAAAAGTTTATAGTGTTTAGTGGGTTTATTTTTTTTTTTCTAGTTAATTTTGTGGGACACTGCAAGTCTTCTGTGAAGATGACCATAACTAATGCATATTTTATGTTAGACAAGAGAATTTATATGTAAGCTTCTGACCTATGAAGATGAATAATATGACTGATAAAATACAAAGCAAAGATGGATATCTGCAGGAGTTATTTTTCAATTAAGCTGGTGAATTAAGAAAAAGTGGTGGAGGGTTGGTGAGCTTTTCCTTGTTTGGTTGGGTGGTTTGGCTTTTTTGTTTGTTTTAAAATGAGCATACACTTGTCCTGTGTTTGGTTTAAAACATTTCCCGAAAAGTCCAAAGTGAGTATTGTTTATTATATTGCTTATAATTTAAAACAAAAATATTCTTAAATCAGTGTCCGCTGTTCTCTTTCCATAGGAAGGTTGCTACTGATATAATTAAACATTGTAGAGGAAGATATGTCTCTTTAATACACTCAAATCAATATTATGAATTTTCATTATATTAGTATGAGCAATTTTCAGTGATATGGAGATAAAATATATTGTGATTAATTCAGAACTGTACAGTTCTCAGCAATACTGATATCCTTGTTTGCTGAATAAATCTGAACCGACTGTAGAGAATAATTTGCATATTTATCAGCCATTATTAATGGAGTTATTTATTGCAACAAAGCTTAAAGGCCATTTCATGTTTTTTTGGATCATGTCACTATTTTTTTAGGTTGACAGAATATGGCCTATTCTGTGGTAAAAATAAGTCCATCAGCTTCACTGTGTCAACAAAAAGTACTATACACATGCTAGGCTGATAATAGAATATTTAAATATATTTATTAGATATGTGTGGGTCTGTTGAAATGTATGAGAATTTTGAGGGAAGGGATGCTCTCTCATATGTTAACATAGATGAGTTTGTTGCAGACTTTAGAGAAAATAACTTTGTTTGACAACAAAATTCCATTCCACCACATTGATTTTTCTAACAAAGCCAAGTTTCATATGAAATACATTATTTAAAAAAACCTTGCTTATTCACATATTTATATTTAGATGCATACAGCTGTGGAGCAGCCCCATTATGCCAAGAGTTGCCCATAGACAGTAAAAAGGGAGTGCTTTTTTGTAAAGAACTTCAAGTCTAATGCTTGGTGCTAAAATCAGTGCTCGTGTTTATTATCTTTTTAAAAGTCTGGGGGGGGTTCAATAATATTTTTTTTGTCTTTATAAACTATAGGCATCTTTAAAAATAAAAAATCATTGCTGAGAATAGAGGTTTGAAGAAGGAAACAAATTGTTGCCTGAATTAGGGGAGTGGGGGAATGCGTCTTGCTCCCTTTCCCTCATGACTCACTGTTGGAATTTACAAGTCCTATGTGTTTGTCTAAATTAAAAGCTTAGTATTACCATACATTAATTACTAGCACAAGATATCACAAAATACTTAACCTCTTAAATGAATGTACTGGCTTGGGATATAGGAGGTTCGTTCTTGGGTTTGTATCAGACCCCAGCCAAAGGAGATTTTAATTTTTTTTCTTAAATTGAAAAATTATATTATTAGGTGATCCAAAATATCTTTGAAATCTTTCTGCATTTATGAACAGTTTTTTTGTCAGCCTTGAATCTGGTGTCTCATTTGTTCTTAAATTGTGGTAAGATTTTTAAGTAAACAAATATTTAAGATAAGAATTTTAACACTTCAGGCTGGTACATTTTTCTGGGAGTTGAGAAATCTGCCATTATCATCTATTAAACTTGAAAGCATGTAATAATCTTGAATGTATTGGGCAATTTATCAGTGGAGTGTGCTCAATGTTTTGAGGTTCTGGAAACAATTTTTTTATGATAGACAGTAATAGAATTATATTGTGCAATAATAGACACCATCCTTCAGAAGCGGATTTGTGTGTCAAAGGCAACAATGGTACCTGGAGGACAAAGCATAAATTTTGTAATAACTCAAAGGACCAGCAAGAATATGAACTGCTTAGTGGAGGAACAAAAAAATGTTTTGAACTTCAAATTTCAGTCACTTTACCTGGGTTTTAGGTCGCCCTGTTATTTTTCTTAGATCGTGCTTGGAAGCAAGTGCATGAGCTGTTCTGGAGAGCAGGTTTATCACTGTGGTGCAGTCGGATGTCGGAGCAGCTGAATTCCTTTGGGCTGAGGTTTCACAATAGGGATGAGCTGGGTTAACCATTTCCTGCAGCTCTGGAACAGGCTGCTTCCGCTTTCTTGCTGCTCATTCCCACCATTGGTTGAGAATGAATTGCACTGCTTGTCTCAGTAAACCCATCCAGTCACTAAAACTGTAAAAATAGCTGTATCCAAAGAACATTGAAGAGATTTATGTACATGTGTGTGTATACGCGTGTGTATATTGCATTGACTGTTGTCTTGTCCGTGTTGGTACAGGAGGGAGCAGACTGCTTGGCTAAGATTGATAACAGAGAAGGGGATGGGCAAGTGGAATCCCTCTTTTCAAGTATTTTTGTTTATTCAGTTTAGTTTATTGTGGAGTTCTACCCCAGGCAATGTATTTTGAACAGGTGAGTAGAGCAGTGAGGTGAAACTAAAGTCTCTGCAGTGCGGTAACGTTGTTACTTCAGAGATAAGTTATGGTTTTGCTAGTTTCCACATCTTCATTGCATATCCAGTAGTACTTTACATTTTCTCTGAAATGGGAAAAAGTAAGGGATATTGGTTTTTGGTAAAATACGTGGTCTTTGAGGAAATCTTGAGAAACAAATATGAAGTTGGGACACAAAAAAAAATGGAATCCCACCCCTCACTTTGCAGTAGTGCATTCCTTCTGATTTCTGCCCATTATTTCCTTATTCTCTAGATTCATAGTGTTTTCTCGCCTAGTTCTTCGGTAGTGGAAGTACAATTAAGATTTTTGTTCTAGTTTCCAGTTCACTGCTTTGCTTAGCAGCAGAATTCTATTTATGTGTGAAGAGTCTGTAGCTATAAAATACTTTATTTAAGGAATTCCGACTCCAGCAGGAAGCAATCTCATCTAAACGTGCATATGTTGCAGACACTGTATTTAACCCATGTATCCTTATGTCTAAGTTTGACAAAAGGATTTCAGTGTTTGCATGATTAAACTGTTGTTTATAAATTGAGAATGGGGGAACTTCAACAGGCTTCAGTTTTGTGTAGGTGAAATGGATGTAACTGCAGGGGTTGCTGAAGTCCTGCATCCCTGCTGCCCCCTCTCTTGTATTGGCTCTCTCTGGTATTTATCTGTTTCTGTGCTGAGCTGTTTGCAAACTCAGCAGGAAGTTGTTTGCCTTTACTTTTTTTTTTAATTCCTTTGTTTCCTTTTATTTTCCCCACCAGGATACTTCTCTGCCATCTGAGCACACTGACACTGACTCAGTGCAGGGTCAGATAAGCACTGGAACCAGCACAAGAAAGGGCAGAAGTGTGTAGATTGCAGGAAGGATGTCATCAATTTTATCAGTTTAGGTTTGGATCTTGTAGCCTGAAAGGACTCCATGGTGGTGAATGAATATGGATGGGGAGATGGATTCATACCAAAAGCTTCTAGATCTACGTCCAAAATGGCAGAGAATGTAACTTTCCTGCTCTCTGAAGTCAGAACAAGTAAACAGTGAGTTTCTGAGATCTCTGCTAGGCTAATCTAGGAGAGTCTCTCCAGTCCAAATCCCATGCTCATAAGCACAATGCATTGACTAGCATCTGAATTAATTCTGTCTTCTAATCTCTTGGGACCAGTTGGACACTTGAAGACCAGTAAGCCTTGTTCTCCTTAAATCCAGAAAGTGTCTGTCCAGAGCTACTAAGGTGAATAGCTGAGAATTGTTGAGAGTTCCTGTATTAGATGAAAAAAGTAGACAGAGCTCCATGAATGTGTGGAGAAAAGTCTTGCCTGCATTGCTCTCTGGTGTTTAAAGGGAAAGAAACAGAGTGGTTTGAGACTGGCAAGGTTTACCACAGCCATTAAGTACAGGCTTACCTGAATAATTGTTTTTTTTTTTTTAGTTTCTCTAAGAAGCTTGGTAAAGTCTTAGTTTATGGTAACAGGTACATTTTAAGTTGAGAAGAGATACTTTGAATGCATTTTTGCATGAGAAAATCCTTTTCTAATCCTGTTTCCTAATGCAATTTGTCTAATTTATGTTTCAAGACAGTGCTGCACCTGTTGGTATTCTTACTGCTGCTCTGCAAGTGATACTTTCAACATACTAATGGTACTTTAAACATAATTCAACTTTTTTTTTTCTTACCTCCTCCTCCTCCCCCCATGCTTACTACTTTATAAACAAGCACACTTCAGAAAGCGTATCTGACTATTTTCTAAAATATTAACCAGGGTGGTGGTCAAAATCTGTCCTGAATTTATTCTACCTAGGCAGAGGTTTTCAAATGACTTAAATCCCAAATGTTGTCATAATATGTCTTTAATAAATGTTACTGATCTCTCAGTCACTTCCTTTGAAAAGATAAAATGTAGGAAGAGGATATTTTCACATTGTTATGGTATAATTGAAATAAAATGGTTGGCAGGCTGTTAGTGTTTCATAGAGAGAATAGTGTGATAGCCAGAGCATAAACCATGTGGTGGTATGGACAGCATAGGAAACTAGTATCCCTAACAAGTTTAAACAGTTCAACCAGTGGTTATTTGACTGAAACTGTTACCCACTGACAGCTTAACTAATTTGTTTGGGTATCTGAGAAAGCATCTCTGAAGCCATTGCTTACAAATCCTACAAGATTAATTTTTATACTACATGGGTAGGTTGGATACCTAACTTACATATATATGTCCAAGTAGTCAAACGAGGTTCTTAGTGTTAAAGTAGCTATTGAGATCTATCCACAGAGAAGTGGTTAGATTTTACTGCTGTGTATTTAAAATGCAAGTTCTTGGAACTGAAATTTTGAATTATTTTCCAGGCTAGTGAACAGGTTAATTACTATTCAGGCACCAAACAGTTGGACTGTAGGTATGCTTTGGGAGATGACTGAGTTCTTGAAACAGTGTCTTGTAAAAATAAACTATGAAACTCTTCTCTGCATGCAGCTTCATCTCTGCATGCAGCTCTGAATGTCTCAGCATGCCTGATGCTTAATTTCCTAATGTACTGTTTTATTGTCCCAAGTCATCTAAGTTTCAGTCAATTTTAGCTGCAAGTCTGAATCACGTACTTCTGGTTGTGGAAAAAAGATCTGTAATGGTTGACCTCCTTTACACTTCTAAATCATGTCAGAATCAATGCAATTATTTTAAAACCATATCACATGGATTTGAGTCTATTCTAGCCCATGCCACTTGGAAATCTTTTCAGTCCTTTTTCTGAATAGTTTTTTTTTTGTCTACTAATAGTACGGTGTAGCTGTCATTTCATTGTTATTTATTAACACTTTAGCAAGGGCTTGTTGGATATGGGAAGGTGCTATACATATCCAAGCTTTACAGTAAAACAAATAAATTTCAAGTCTTGTTTGCAGTGCTCTCTTCCTGCCAAATTCCTGACTGCAGTACTTTATTTTTACCTTCCTCCCCCCCCACCCCCCAATGGTGGAGAGCAATAGTATTTGTTTTTGTCAAAGTGATAGGAGGCAAAGTGGTGAAGGAGGTTAAATCAGTTTAAATTCTGAATTATAAAATGTTCTGTTTATCCCAGTGTGATTTTGAAATCAAATTTAATACTTATATTGGAATAATTTAATTTATATATCAAGTATTTTAGTTTTGCTCATTTTTAGCTAAACATAAAGTACTTTTGAATTGGGTCCACTTTCATGTGTACCAACCTTTAGAATATTTTGATAGAAGAATTTTTGTGTTTATGGTTCAAAATTATGACCTGAAAAATAACTTTAAGGGACATAAAAGGCACACTAAATCAGAGGATTTACTGTATAGTGTTTCTAATATGGTATTTTTGTGTTTCTGGGTGTTCTGTAACATTCAACCTGACAAATCTTTGCGATTGGAGTCTTCAAGGCATTACTGGATTACCCCCATTTGCTGCCGCTCCCTTCCCCCAGCCCTCTGAAGCTACCAAATACTGCTCAGTTTGCTCTCTGAGTTCTGAAGAACTGAGAAGCTTTGACACAAAATTACCAGTAAGCTTGATCCGGAGTGTGAGTGTAGTTGCCCTTATCTTTGCTGAGCAGGAAAAAGCTTTTGGTCAGCTTTTTCTTATTATCTCTCCAATGATTTAGAAATTTTTCAGGCACTGAGATTTCAACAGCCTCCCTTGTTCCAGTGCTCAGGAATGAGTCTTCTGATGTATCTGAATTTGTCTTCCTCCCTCCCCACCTGAAGTGGGGACCAAAGTCTTTCAGTGATTCTTCTTGTTAAGTAATGCAGTTTTCTTGTGAGACAAGATGTGTTGAAATATGTGAAAGAAAGCAGAAATATGAATGTTTTCTTGTAGGTCTGTATGGTTTTATATATTGGGGTCTGTAGTCATACTGGAATAAACAGTCTGGTTTCCTGTGGGCTTAGGGGTGCCACTGTGTTTCTAACATCTTTTGGAGAGCAGATTGTAAAATCCCTTTACTCCAGCCTCATATGGGAAAAAGGAAACACTCCCCAAAACTCATTCTCTGTGTAGGTTATTTGGTGTACAGTTGTTAGTGTAATGGAACATCATGTTTTACCTCAGTGCAATAGGCTTAAGAAACGCATAAACTTGGTTGTCAGTTTACTGAAGTGGAAGTGATATGTAAACCTAGGTACCTGTCTCATTAAGTGTTATTAACTTATAATATCTGTGAAAATGTTGATCTTGTTGTTACTGTTGATGGGGTTTTGTTTTTATGTTTATTTGTTTTACTTTTCTCAGTATGATACATGGATTTTTGATTGATCCTGCTGAAGAAACAGACAGAATACATAGAAAAAAAACCCCAAGGTGTCTGGGTTTTTTAAATCTTGGATGCCAATTATAAGAAGTTAATTTTCATCTGGACATAATATTAAGATGTCTGTTTAGATTAATTTTCCACAAATATGGAAAAGCTTAGCTTAAAGAGCCTATGTTCAATCATGCATAGTTGTAGTTAAGCATGTTTAAATAAATTGTACATTTCCACATATAGCATTTAGAATATGGCTTATAAGGCAAGACGAGAGGAGTGGCAAAAATGAAAGAGTAAAGTAGGCTGACAAAGTAAAACAAAAGTTATTAAAACAAATAAACCTTAAAGTTATTGCTACCCTGCATGCAGTATGGTGTTATATTCCTTCTGAACTCTTGCTTTTCTTCTTACTTGTTCATTACTTCTCTAAGTATTCTTAGCTGCTCACACCTACCAGTTTTAATCTCTAGCTTTATATTCAGTAGTTTTCCATTTTGTGTAGGTATTTGATGCAAATTTGTATACATTTTAGAGAATTAGACTTCTGAATTTTCCTTTATATCCTTTTTTCCTATGTCATTCCATGTAGTTTTCAGAGATCACGAGTGTCTAAATATTGAAGTACTTTAGTGGGATCGCAGGCTGCAGTTACTTTCCTACTGATTTACATAGTCTGCAGGTGTATAGATTTGCTACATATAAGCTTTGTCATACAGGGCAAAACTTCTTCGATCTTACATGGGATTTTTTTGCATTCAGTGTAGGAGGAGAACAGCTTATGTCAGTGAAATAGTGCATGTATCTTACCTCCTTCATTTAGGACATTAAAACTTACTGAAATTTTAGTGAGGAAAATCCTCTTCTCTCTTTAATTTAGGATTTTGAGGCTGATACGTTAAGCAGCCAGAGACAAGTACTCTTATCTCTCTACATATACCCTAGATTTGTATTTACCTATCTGAGAGTAACAGTTCTAGAGCAGCCAGATGCCTGCACTGGATCAGGTACTCAGTGTGGATGGAGGTGATACTTTGATAGAACATAAGGGGCCTGTGTTTGTATTGGTTTTATTATTTATCTGATTTAACAAATTACACACAGATGTTTTCAGTTATTTCAGGAGAGATGACAGGATGAAAGGGAAATTCAGTGACACATGTTTATTTTAGTTCCTGTTCTTCTTTTGAAAGAACCCATTTATCCAATAGATATGACAGGCTTTAGTGTTTGATCCTCCCGTATATTGCTGGTCTGTATGTCTTCCTTACCTTCCTAAGGAAGGCTTTTATAAGTTTGGGGGGCAGTTTAGAAGAATTCAGACCATAGCCATAGTTGAAAGAGTGGCACAATATGTGTTAAACAGGCCCAGCTTTTCCCCTCAAATATTTATTCATGTGATAGTTTGTTTTTCTGGCAGATCAAGATACAATCTGGTTTTGGAGAGCAACCAGATTAGATTTTTTCCATCCTTTCTAAAGCAAAACAACCCTTCCCTTTTTTAAGAAATAACCTTGAGTTTCTCATTTATTTAAAATGTTCTTTGTTGCTAACAGGTTCATTTTTTTCAATTTGCAGCATTTTAAATATGTGACACTATTCTACCAATGATATTCTCAGTAAATCTCTCAACATGGTACATGTTTGCTGAGCAGGAAGGAAGAATACTGCATGGGATCAGAATGTTTTTGTTAGTGACAAAATGCGTTATGGGAGGACAGTACTGATTCTGAATGTTGAAGCACTTCAATAAGTGTCTCATTAGCTGTGTCTGCTCTGCTGCTGCTGGTAGGGGAGGGTAAAGTAAAAGTTCTGTGGCTCACAAGCGAAGGTGAGAGCTCCAAACTTTTCTGTTCTTGTGGTTTATGTGCAAAGTGCTACACAAAATGTGGCTCATAGCTCTGAGAGAGATGGGTTGTCTGGTTCTGCTGATATTTCATAGTGTGGGTTGGTTTTTCGGGGTTTGTTTTGTTTTTACCCTTAGGTCCCTCCTCTCTCCATTTGCTCTAGGAAGGGAATGGATCAGGCTTCAGAATTATGCTTTGCTCCTGCAGTTGTAAAGGCTAAATGCACTGTTGGTGCCGTTGCACTGCCTGTTCCCCACGCCAGATCCTGTACAATGTTGACAGGAAAGATAATAAACATTTGCTGTCCCTTGACATGACAAGACAGTCAGAAACACAGTTTACAGTTTATATTCTCTGCTGCTTGAATTAGGTTCAGCAAGAAGACAGACTTTGCCAAGAACGGAGTAGTGCCTGAACTATAGTATTTTTAGGCATAAATATATGGTGCTGTTGTTTTTAACATAGTTGTTCCATTTAAAACATTCTTTGATTTAAGAAAATGTGTCATGGAAATGTCTTTTGACAATTGTTAGGATCATTTGCTGCCAGGACTTCTGCTTCTGTCATTGCCCCCTTCAACAGGAAAATCACTTCTGTGTCTTTTGAGGCAGTCAGAGCCTTACATGTAAATTAACTTAAGATAAATACTTACCGTTTGTCATTATTATAATAGCAACAATGACTACTATTGCACAATGAGAGGATAGCAGAACTCCCCTACTGCAACCTTGCCTAATTAGGTGAAACTTGATCTAGCCTATCTTGTTCCTGCCACAACTGTGGCCTGTCTTGTTTCTTTAGAACATCTTATCACTGCTCGTCATTACTGCCTGAATTCATGTGCCAGTAGATCAAAAAAACTCCATTTAAGTAGTTTTGCACTGTAGTTGTTGCACAGAAACTGTTATTAGGTTTTAGCTTTACACAACTTATTTATATTCACTGCTATTTACAACTGTCCACATGAAGAATATTTTAAGGATGGTTCTTCAGAATATTGTAAAAGCATCAAGAGGGAGATCTTGGCTACTGAAAAAGACTGGACTTAAATCTAAACAGTGGACCAAGAACAGAATTATAAAAAAGAAGGTAGGACAACATTTTTTTTTTGTTTGTTTGCTGTAATCTTAAGCAGTTTTGGGATTCTTTTAGTAAAACTGAACAGTGAATCTTTATAATGGATTAGAGAGTGTGTGTGTGTGAGATGTTTACTTGAAGATGAGGGATTATTGACTTATGAGTTTCTTCTGTATATAAAATGCCTGAAATTTTTCATTTTACTTCACATAGCTTGATTTATTATTACAATTATTAGTTTTTGATTCAACCAAAGTGGACTTCTGAGTATAAAACAATAGCTTTTAATTTTAATTAATTAAGCCTAAATAATTAATTTTAATTAATTAATTAATATTTTAATTAAATCTTCGACCTTAAAACTAAAGAAATGTTTTGGAAAGAGTTACTCCACTTTGATGGAAGGAGAGTTCTGCTGGCTTGCCTGTTGAATCCCCAAGGATGTATTCACTTTTCATTTACTATTTTTTTACCAAGCCAGATAACATCTTTACATCTAAGATTGAATGCCTGGTATTCCCTGAAAGCAATGCACTAAACAGTCAGTATTTTGTTAATACTTCCTGCTTAGTGGAAGAAAGCTATGGTAGTACTTTCTGCATTCATGCTATTGAAAATAAAGAAGAAAGAATAGTGCTGGTTCCATTTGCAACATTACATATGGTTGTGTGTCTATAGATTTTGTAGAAATTCTTCTTGTTTGAAAAACGATAAAATTATGTTCGGTGCAGCAAATCATCTTTATTATTTGACAAAAAGTAGGATCTTTAGTAAAAATACCATGTTGGTTGGTTTTGTTTTGGTTTGTGGTTTAGATTTTTTTGTTTGATGGGGTGTTTTTTTCATATTTTGTTTAAAGGTTTGTAAAAGAAAATATACAAATGCTTGTCTTTGTAGTCTATGCTTTTTCAATGGGATGATTTTTCAATGCAGTACATAGGTCAGGCTTTTCTAGAATTCAGTGGATTTTGGATGACTTTGCTGTAGCTGTTGACAAGGTCGAACACAAGACTCTAGAAACATCAGCACCTCCCTGTCCTTAACCTTGGCCAAAATATTTTTAATAACTTGAGAACATTCAGTTCTATTTCAGTGGGCCACTTCTGTTACACATGGATTTTGAAGATTGTTTTCTTTCAGGAAAATTGACTCAAACTCTCACACTGGGCTCTGCCTGGTGTTGTCAGACTGAGCTTTCTTTCCAAGTAAATTGCAGTGTTGCTAATTCCAATATGCAAAAAAGCTTGACTGGGACTTTGCTCCATATCCCCACCTAATAAAAGTAAAATACTAAATTTTTTGTCTTTCTTATCCATCATCTGGTTTTGGAGTCTTGGTGGAGGGTGTCCTTTTTTGTAGAGTTTGGGGTTCAGGGGTTTCTTGTGTGTATGGGGTTCAGGGAGTTTTTGTGTGTGTATGTTTTTTTCTGGTTTGGGTTTGTGAGTGAGATTTTTTTTGTTTGTGTTTGTGCGTGGTACTTTGGTTTGGGTGGGGTTTCTTTTTTTTTAACCTTTCATTTTAGTGAACACAACTTTTTTTTTCCCCTCTGGAAAGCTGATATTATTATGTAATAAAAGGGTCTCTGAAGCTGAGTCATCTTGAATTCATTTAGTTTTGGTTTTAATTTATTGCCAGTTCACCCATGTGTACTGCAAATTTTACAGCACTACAGTTGTGGTGTTCTTCAGTCACGTCTTCCTTAATGATTTGGAGAATAAAATATTTAAGAGTATTTTTAACATGTTACTCATATCTTATCAGGCGATGAATGGAATGGGCAGTTTATACTTTAGGACTGTTTTAGCAAGCTTGTGATGCATTTGAGGTGTGGCGTACTGGTTACCCTGTCAGATATGAAAGACTTAGACCTCTGAACATTAGCACTAAGTCATGTGTGTGGGGATGTACAATGAGATGCAGTTGTAGTGCCACAGTGGTTCCTCTCTCCTTTTCCCTAGGTGCTGTGAGGCCACACCTGACCTTGTACTGGGGGTCCCCACATAACTCTGAACTGTTTTGTTTGGAGGACCCTGACCTGAAGATGTGAAGAATATTTTCATAAATGTTTTATTAAATATTTTATTAAATAGGGCTGGTGTAGTTTATGGACAATTGGAAAGATCACTGCACCAGTGCAGCTTTGTTTTGATCTGGAGTCTTGCTGTCCTCCAACCTTCTGACTTTTCCTGTGTATTAGTAGTGTTTCGTGCATTTGCAAATGCAGCAGCTGCTGCCGTTTTCTGAGAGTTTAGTAGGAATCCATTATTTAAGGAATTTTCATATTTATATGCCTTATCAGCTTCCAAAATCCTTTGTTATAGCTGGGCTATTTGCTAGTTTCTCAAATAGGTTAGAATATATTTTTTTTTTACTTTTTAATTAATCAGCACAGATTTTTGACAGATGATTTTTATTGGTTTGTTTCAAGGTGCTTTAGATAAATCTGACTGAAATTAGGCAAGTAGTGCTAGATGAGGTTTGTCATTCGAAGATTCACAGAAAAAAAATATTCCAGAAGATAAAAAAGGGTGTCCTTAATGAAGACAGCAAGTATAAAAAAAAACTCTGGAACTTTTTCAGGGCTGCTTGATTTGAAGATCAGTCTTCTGCCCTTGGTTGAGAAGACCTATTTGCAATAATCCTATAAAAAATCATATCATGCTAATATGCAAGGTGAGAACTTACGTATCGAGTCATCATGAACCTTGTAAGCATCAACTGATCAGAGCAGAAAGTCTTTCAAGAAGAGTCTCCAGCTTCCACCTTTTAATAATTGTGTATATCATGAAAGACAGCATATGGCCCACTGTTTTTTAAACAGTGAAAGAAAGCAAATTTCAGAGCCTTGTTTTGGGTAGAATAAAAGTTCTTTTTTAATCTGTGTGGCCTGATGGAGAAATGTGCTCAGCAAGAACCTGTCAGTGTACCTACAATTAGCCCTGTGTTCCAAAGTCTCTTACATAGTAACTGGTGTCTTGACAGTCCTTTGGTAGAATTATTTGCATCAAGGAGCAACAACAAGATCTCTTGCTGTTTCTCCAGATGTAGCAATTTAGGAATTAATCCAAAAGATAACATGATGCAGGGATGTTGAATTCATTCTGTAGCAAGTGCCAAATTATATTTTCCACTAGAAAACATCACAAGAGGCATGCTTTATAGATTTCTCTAACTTCAGGCTGTGTTGCTTTAGCTGATGATGATAAATATTGCACTTGGACAGATATTCTTCTAAAATAGCAGTTTTATATGTAATGCAATCTCTTTGGGTTTTTTTTGTTTGTTTGTCCCTTTTAAGCTATATTCACTTTTCCCTGCTGTAGCCCACCTTTTTAAGGTTTTTAAGGTGGGAAAATTTACTGCCTACCTTTTAAATTTTATGTAAATCTCAGCTCCTGCTTGATTTTAGCAGAACTGTCTGAATCTAAAACAAGGCATTTCAGTGCTTTAACAAATAACAAACAGCTTCCTTAAAGATAATGTCTGGAGATCTGGCAGTGGTTCACTCCCATGGATTGACTCTGACTTCTTATATAGCAAAATGTAGTCTAAAATCTGATACAGGATTATAATGCCTAAATGATGTCACTCTTCTGTCCTAGGCAGATGCTAGAAACTTAACATTTGTTAGGTCAGTTGTTTTTTTAGCCCTATTGCTATCTTGCTTCTCACAGCCTGTAGTCTGTGGGTTGTTTTCTTTGTTTACCTAAGGGAACTCTTAGTTGCTATTGTTTTCATTAGGTATTGTTTTCCTAGAGCTCTGGAAGTCTTTCAGTTAACTGCTGGGAGCCTTTCATGTAACAGTTTGTGATCTGTCTTGCTGATGATAGTTGCTGTCCCCTTCCTTTAGCAAAAATGCTGGCTTATTTCCCTGCCCTACAGAAAGCCTGCCACTGCAGGAGTAGGGGCTTCAGATTCCAGATCTACAATGATGCTGTAGCTCTTTTTCTGTCAAAGAAAGGAAAGTGTCCTAAGTATCCTCTCAGCAAATAAGTACCAGGTCGGTGTAGATTTTTGAAATAGCCTGAGTCCTGTTGAGCACCTGCTGTTGTATATGACAGCTCGTGAAGGGGGCAAAGGCGACAATCCTCGAGGTCCTGAGAGGTAATCTCTGTGGTTCTGTCAGTTCTTTAGGCATTCACAACATCTAGGCCTTAAACAACATTTCCCTACATTCTTATAAGATTTTCTTTTAAATCTATACTTCTGCATTTCTATAAGAGGAGTTAAACTTCTCTAAGAGGAGTTAAATACTTAATTAAAATGATCCCTGTGCTTCAGCAAGAGAAGTAATTTTATGCACAACTAATGTCTGACAAGTTCGTGGTTGTGCTTTCTGTGGGCAGGTTGTCCAGTGCAGAGCATGGTGAAGGTGGATCTCACCATGGATCAAATTTTTTTTTTTCAGTGATTGCAAAATAGCTGATGCAAAAAAAAAGCTTTTGTGAGATAAGTATATTGAAGTACATTTAGGCAACATGAAATTTTCAGATTCGATCAAAATCAAAAGTGTTGACCATAAATAATATGACCTTGTTCATATTTTTGAGTAACCTCATGAGTGTTTGTGTTTACCAATAGTAAAATTCAAGGTTTTAATGTTTGTTAGTAGCCCATAGCTGAATACTTTACATTTCTTGTGTCTGAGATTCACTCTCAGTTTTGTGGATTCTTTTGCAGGCCATGTGGAGGCAGTTGGCATCAAATTTGAAAGTCTAGTAAGAAACTATTGGTTTCACAAGTCTACATTTTGGCAGAAAATTTTGCTCATTTTTGTGTTCTGCAAAAACTGAAGTCTGTTGGTTGCACTGCCTATGTGAATTTTACTAATACAGTCAAAAGCATCACTGGGCTTTAAATTTTGTCCTGAACTCAAAGTTTATACAGCTTGAATGTGAGTAGGATGTGAAGAAAGCTGTTTAGAAATATGGAAATTGATTGCAATAATTTCTCACCCCATATATGGCGAATGGAAATAAGATGTTGTTAGAGGAAGGAAATCTTCTGGTGAAAACCACATTCATAATAATTGATAATAAATTTTCTCTATGTCCTGATGCTTTCCTTTGACTTAAGACTCATAAGCATACTGCAAGAAATTCTTCAACAGATCTATTTTTAAAAAGAACAGCTTCATTCTGAAGATAAATAATTATTGGAAAAAGCATACTGGTGGATAACTTGTTGATTAGATGGATTTTAAATGTTTCTTATTAATACAGAGAAGTTAAATTGTTTAATCTTACTACTGTTTTTTCTGGAGTTTGCACATAGTAATATCAGAGATTTATTTGGGATTTGTTTCTTCTGTAATCTCAATAGTATAAAGAAATACTTGTGACTTGAGTCAAGAAAGGATTTTTAGATGGCTTTAATTCAAACTGCTCTGTGGTTATAATTTCATAGTCTGTGGGTTTTTTAATGTAATTGCTTGAAGTTTTAACTAATTAAGTCTGTAATCATAAAAAGGGGCTGTGTTCCTACTGCAACAAAAATTAAAACTCTGCTTTAATGCTTGAAATGTAAAACTACAATTTCTACAGCTGTAGCTGATGGAAGTTTTATATAATAGCATGAATTCCAGGCAAGCAAACTTACATGAGATAATTTATAACTTGTGACTTTTTTTTCTGACCATTCTACATGCAAAATTGTGCATATTAATATATCTCATCACCAAAGGGATGATTTTTTTACATTTTCACATTTTGCTTGCCTCTCATTCTGTCATTTTTCTAGTAGCTGAAATCCTTAGTCTTACTCGAAGTTCATATTTGATTGATGGGACTATGACATTCCAGTAAGATATGGGTTTGGAATTTCCAGTTAAAACTCTATTGTAGTAGCGCCTTGGATATAGCAAGCTACTGGGACTCCCAAGTTAGCAAAATCAAGGACAAAAGTTGTTAAAATTCTTGGGATGTGCTGAGGTCTCTACTGTTCTAGAGAGATTTACTTTGAACAAGTCTTGTCTTCACTGATTGTTCTCATCTTGGAGTTGTAGGCACCGCTAAAAGCTCTGAAATGGCAAAGCACTGCAAGATCATGAATGAATGTTTTGGAACTATTTGTTAGGGGAAAATGCATGGTGAGAAGATAATGCCTTCCAGTTCCTGGGAAACAGAAGGATTGAAGGTGGCATTTCTATCAGAAATTGTTTTGTACTTTAAGTTCACTGTGTATCAGCCTCATATTTGAAATGTCTGTTCAGTGATCTGCTAGAAGAGAAGGGTTTTTTGTTCGATTTTTTTCTTGTTCATTTACACAGTGAAATTTCTAGGCTGGTTTAAAGACCAAAAAAAGGCAAAGCGAGAGTCTAATATGACTAAACAGTAGTATGTGACTGTAGCCATATTAAATATCCGGTATGTTTTTAAATTGCAGTCATATGTTTGATAATTCTTAAATTGACAAAAGTTTGGGGTTTTTTTAAAATTCTCTATTATCCACTCTACCTTTGATATCATGTAGGCATTCTAAATTTGGGTAATAATAGTAATAGCACAAAGAGAAAAATCAATGGTTTTCATTTTCTTGGGATGCAGAGGTATTTTTTTCTTAAACTTTGATTCTTTGCTGGAGTGATCTTGCTTCTAAACTTTCCTATATGTGTCTTTCTTTTTTAAATTATGGACATAAAATTACGTGCAGGAAAAGTAATGCTCTTCAGACCAGTTTTTGCCAGGAGCTCTGCTTTTGTTTGGAAACATGGGCTTAATTTAAACAATTTTTATATGGAAAATAGAAAGCCAACTGAATAGTTGGCCATCTTCAGCCACAGAACTCACTTCCTTTTTTTGTAGTAGAATATGTCAATATTACTGTAAGAAAATAATCTTAAACATGTTTTCAATTCTAATGTTTCAGCATGTCCTGAAATAATATTTGTCTGGTTCCTTTCTATTAGCTTAAATACCTTAATTTGGTGTGAATAGGATATCAGGAAATGCCTACTTATGTGGACTTTGTTGTCGTTTTTGCAGTAAATATTATCAGCTGCCTGACTTAGCAAATTAGCTTGGGCATAAGGCAGTGGAGGTGTGGGTGTACAGTTTATTTCTTCTCAAGCGGCAATGTTTTGGGTCTTGGTAGCATGAGGGTCTAGATGATCAGGTCTAGGTAGCATGATCAGGTCTAGATAGATGAAACTGTCACCTGTGTGAGTGATGCCTGTTGAAATTTTTGTAGTTGACATTATTCAACTGTACTTTTCAATGTAGAAAGAGGTGAGATAATAAGCGATGAAAATGTTCTTGTAGGTTTATCCCTGTTTCTATCTCCGTGAGAAACTGCAGGGATGATGACGTGTCCTTTAAATAATACATGAAGTATGGTTTGAAGAGGGAATGGATGGAGGGGAGAGACCTTGCTAAGAGGAATGCATGCACGTATTGGACAGGGTTCTGTTAGACAGGGAAGATTCGGGTGGAGTACTGATTCCAAGTCCTAGGAGGAGGTCATCTGTCAGCTGGGAAGTGAGATGACAGTAGTTTTGAAGCCAGCTTGGGAGGTTTGCTGTAGCTTGGTATGGAAAAGACCTGAAATGTGATGGGATACACTAGAGTTTGCATGAAGGTTAAAAAAATTATAAAAAAGAGTGAAAAGAAACGAGACTTCGTGAAAGTTGGAATCAAACCATTGGTTTGGTAGCAGGAGCCATAGAAGGGAGTAACAGGTGATACCCACGTGTGTTGTCAGAAGAAAAAGTGTAAGGTTTGGAGCTTCATGTTTATTGTGGAAAAAAGACATGATTTAGAATGCATGAGGTGATTGGCTCATGAGTGTTAGGTTTATCCTGTTGTGTGACATTGTGTTCACATATTAAAAACTGAATTGAGAGATGATCAAAGAAATGCTACAATGGTTATGGTCACCATTTTACAAGATGGGTTTTATTCAGCTGCTCCTATTTGGAAATCAATTTAAAATGAGAAATCAAAGACTTTATCAGTTCTTTTGTGTCCTGATCTTTGGCTAAGAATGTTTTTTTCATGTAACTGGTTTACTTCAGTGGGTATACTTGGGTATTTCATGTGTATGCTTCACTTGAATTCCTCAGCAGCAAATTTCCAGGCTTCATCGATGCTTATTTGTATTTTATCACCATGTAATACTTCTGATTCTTATCCATTCTCACCACAAACAGGGGCAGGTATGACACTGACTTGAAAAGGTAATTAATATTACTAGATATATATATATAATTAACATTGTAATAGTGTTGAATATTTTGAGTCTTCCTGTGTATGTTTCAGGATATTTGTTTTGCATCACAGTGTTTCAGTTCCTTTAGTATTACTCAGACAACCTGTTAAAAACAAATCCTTACTTAATCAAGTTTTCTTGAGGAGTTGTGCCAATTGTTGACTGCAGCACCTTGCTTCCTCATTAGTGAGATACCTTTCCCTGGGCTGAAACTGTGACACCCAGCTTTGCAGAGGACAGTACTGATGCCCTCTGAGCTGAGGGAGTCAAGTGGTGTGATTGAGGTTCAGCAAACTTTGTCCTGGTATTGCCAAGGGGACTGTGAGTTTATGTAGTGCTCAAGATTGGAATTTATGGAGAAGTGACTGAGATAAATAGGATAACTCACAGCCACAAGACTTTTCATTCTCTTTTAGACTGTCTGCAGAAACATACATAATCTTGAAGACATAAAACAAGTTTTCTGGGCTAGTGTTACTTTTACAGCAATAAGGAAATCAAAACCTGGAAACCATGTAAAATCACATAATGTTAAGACATTCTATATATCCTTTCACACCACAAAAACAGGTCTTCTACATGTATGATTATGAGGCAGTAAAGCCAGGGTCTCTTGGTATTCTCAAAAAGTTCCAGAAGTTTGAGTTTTGTTCTGAAACTGCTATCAAGTGCTGTGGGGAAACTGTTTGGAATACTGGCACTAATAACTTTGTTAAACTGGTGTTGTTTAATTTACGTGACTTAATTTACTTACATATTGCACATTCTTTAAATTTAACTACAGAGGGAAAAAGAGGAAAAAATGTGTTTTCTATTTGCCCTGTGGCTAGAAGAACTAGGGGGGGTTAAATGGTGGTAAGGAAAACTTTACTGAGACTTTAAGAAACTTCCTCTTGCAACAGGAATCCTGGGTCTCTGGGCTCAAGGAAGCCAGCCCTGGATGGCTTAGGGAAGTGGTGGAATTTCCATCATGAAAGGCTTTTCAGAACAGGTTAGACAAGCATCTCTGCGGAATAATGCAGGTATAGTTTATCCTGCCTGAGGCCAAGAGACTGCATTAGATGACCTCTTAAGGTTTCTTCTAAGCCTGTTGGTTTACGTTCATGTATGTGACTCTTTCTTCTTAAATACGAGGTCAAATTCCACTAGTAGATTCAACATCAGTCGCTTGTTACATAACCACAGTCACTGAGCATTGAGACTGTCTGAATCCTCTGTTGGGGCAACAATAATGTTTTGAGCTGTTTACAGTAGGTTGTTACAGGCACTTTCATTATTATCTGTTGGCTGCATCCTGTAGCTTCCTCCAGCTTGTATTATAGCTTTTACCATGGCTTTCTTTATGCTGCTTTTGGAAAAACTCGGGGGTGAATTCTGGTATATTTTCAGTTCTGGTTGACTGCTTCTTGTGTTGAAGTGTAGGTACTTGAAAACTTCAGGACACAGCATGCAAACTTGGCAGGCTGAGGGAGAGTAGAAACCTGGACTGAAATAGCCTGGAGGAATGATGAGACTGAGAGCTTGAAGCCTGGGCTTTCTTGGAATTTTTCCTGTGTCTATTTCTAAAGTAGACAGACTGCTCTCACTGAGTATCTAGCTGTCATTAATGTCAGTCTCCAGTCTGGCTGATGTATGTGTCCCACTGATAAAAGTATTATGAATGTTTTTAAGAGTTGCCTATACAAATTGGAGCACAGCTTTTATTTACCTGGAGAATCCTCATTTAATGAAGAGCTGTTATTAGGTTCTATATGTGATGCCACATTTTATTTATGGGAAGATCTGGAAAAACTTTCATTGCAGGTAAAATTACTAATTTTATCACGTTCTGTAGGGACACTTACTGTTATGGTATTTTTTGCCTTCTAAAACATGATGTTCTCTCTTTTCCATTCACTGTTTACAGAACAGTGTTGTGACTACAGATGGGAATTAAGGTGCAAAGAAAATGTATAAAATTATTCATTTAATTTTAAGCAGGAGCTTAGAGTCAAGTGTCTTTCAGAGTATTTAGTGCATTTTAGGAATACTTGTCTTTGAGTACGTCCTGAAGCTTCTAGTTACTTTGCCAAAGTGTGCATTTATTTTCAACATTTAAATCCTATGATTTCGAGCATCTAACACAGCTGAAACTTGTTCCTTTCTTCCCAACCTTATTTTCAGACAGAACTAAAGCATTTCAACTCAAGCTTTTATTAAAAAAAATTGTCAATTCAATGTACTGCCAAAAAAAATCCCCCCAAAAAACCAACACAAAGGACTAAGTCTTTGTCAAAGTTACAGGAGTCTGAAAACTACTTTGGAATGTGGTAACCAATCCTAGGCATACATTTCCATTTACAGAGGGGGAAAAAACTTCCCATAATATTATTTTTGTCTTTCTTTTTTTTTTTAATATTCGGCTACTTTTCTTTTTATTTCTTTCAGATGATATTAACTGTGTTTCTGAGCAACAATGAACAGATTCTGACAGAAGTTCCAATTACACCAGAAACAACCTGTCGCGATGTAGTGGAGTTCTGCAAAGAGCCTGGAGAAGGAAGCTGCCATCTGGCTGAAGTATGGCGTGGAAATGGTAAGTAAAATGTTCACTGGAAATGGATTTTAATATGTGCACCAATTATAAAAAAAGGTTTTTTAATAAAAAACTAATTATTTTGATTACATATTGTACTCTTTTTTTCTTCTAGTTTAGTAGACTTTGATGCAAAGGATGGTAATTCAAGTAACTATAGAGATTAATGTAATTCTTGACTCTTTTCTGTTTTGTTCCTCAGCATGAAGCATTTGATAAAATGCATGTGTAAGGCCTGTTAGTGTTCTGTATTTGTTTTTCTAATAGGATGGAGGGTATCTAAATGACAGTAGGGAATCTCCTGATGATTTTTTTGAAGTCAGTGGGTGCAGATTACCAGCTGCATTCTTTCCAGTACTATTTCCTCACTGCTAGCATGTGAACACTGGCTGAAATTTAAGGAAGGGTATTGATTCCTTTTTTTCCTTCTGTATCATGAGTAGTAGATGTGATCCGCAGCATCTTCCTGGAACACTTAAACCTTGAAAACCTTGGACCTTAGAAGCACAGGTTGTCTATGATAACTTTTAAGATTGAGAACATATTTTATCTGTGGGTGTAATACTTTATTTCTCAAAGTGTTAGATATTGAAAGCTACAAGCTTTTATAAAGTGGGAAATAGAGTTTATCCATGAAGTTGCAATGGATGGACTGAGACTAAATTTTGGTTATCTGCCCTGAGAATTATCTTTCTTTGATCCCATTAAAATCAGTGGAGAACTGGGTATTACTGTGACTAGAATAAGGAGATGACTGATTTTAGCTGGTTGTTTTCTGTTAATTCTGTTAAATTTCTGTTAATCTCTCCCAGTTTTCTGAAGTGGAGATCTACTTACACATACTTAGGTGAAGGAGCAGAAGCCTGCCCAGAGCTTCTACCTGTTGTTAGCTCTGAGCTTCTGGTAAAACTCACATGAAAGGTAGCTTTACCTCCTAAATGCCCAAGGTGATAACTGTATAGATCTATTCCACTGAAAGTCTAGAATACAAAATACTGGAGAGAATGAAAGAAAAAAATAAAACACTTGCTTATGTTCCTGCGTCTTTCAAAGAGACCTGTAGCGTCAACAGAAATTATATGCTGCACGCTGGTTTTAAGGCTCTCTGAAGGGACTTTTAGCACAAATGTTTATTTCATTGTTCCTAAATGTAGGATGCTGTTAAAAAATCTGTGACCTCAGCTTCTTGACCCCAAGTCTAGGGTACATAGATTTCTCAGTGGAATGACCTGGTCATATATATGATAGTTTTTCCTTCTGCTTCTTCTGAGAGCTAAATTGAACTCTCTCCACTGAAATTTTAAAACTAATTCTCCCTGGAGTGGAGATCTGATGTAGAAAGCAAGAGACTGAACAGTTAAATGCGACAGTTACAACAACAAACTTTAAACTATGGTTGTGAGTGGGAAGTGTGAGGCAATTTGCAGTAAAACTGCTGCATGTTGTGCCAGTGGAAAAGCATATTTTATCTCTTCTATTACACTGTCTCTGATCCCTCACCCTTATCCTCAAGAGATCTGCAAGTGTTCTTTCAGAGGACATTTTGGAAAGTAAAATTCAAAACAGAAGTTCATACAGCAAATCATGGGCTGAAAAAACACATTAGATTTAGTCACACCCCATAAGTGGTCTGTTTTCCTGGTAGTCTCTCCCTGTGGCACAAATGACAAATTACACCTCTCTCCATAAGAGAGTCTGCCTGGCCTCTTGTGGATGTGCTTAACTCCTCTGCTCTACAGGTAGCCACAGCTTCTTTTAGGTAGACCAGCTGAATAATGTGTGTCTATTCAAATTCAAAGTATTGGAGCTTGTGGACTGCAATCTTATCATCAGGTACAAATAACAGTTTGCATGGCCAAAAGCCTTTCTAAACTGTATTGCTCAAACAAAATACTGTCTCTTTTAATAGTCTTCCTGTTTTGAATGTGTATGTACAAGTAGATGATAAACACTTGATTTTATTTTTAGAGGATGAGAGACCAATTTTCTTCCAGAAAAATGTTTCTAAAGTCCAAAAATTATGTAAGATTTCTACAGTGCAGTGGAAGATTACAATAGCTTAGCTGTTCAAAAACATATTGGTTTATTTATTATTGTAGCTTTTATCTTTTTGCTTTTGTGTGACAAAGAAATGGTTGAGGGCTTCACAAGAGTTGTAAAATAGTTCAGATGTTGTTTGTATTAGAGTCAAGAAACTTATTCTTCTCAGAGCTGCATGGCCTAAGCATTTCATTTATTCACATTTGATTTCGGTATTTCATTCTCTGTTCTCTCTCCTTTCCAGTTTCTTGAGATGAGTAGTAGTTGAAGTCAATAGCATTTGTGCCTGATATATCAGTATGCTTTGTACCACCTTGCAGAAGCTTACTCTTTTTGCAAGGATTTCTCATGCTGTAACAGGAGACAAAACCAGAGTGCTCTTCCTCATTCCCCTGTTGTTGCAAATAGCTGTCGGTAAAGAGGGTCAAAGACAGGTGTGATGCCAGGAACTTGTAGTATGTTTCAAGAGAGAATTGATTTCAACCTTTAAATCCACCCAGTACTGAATTTTTCAGTTCATTTACACCTGGAATGCCCTTCAGCAACTGGTCATAACTGGTATTCCTCAGTGTGATGGTAACATAGGAGGCAAGAGAGTCTGAAAGAAATAGTTTCTTAGTCTGAGTGTACTTCTGCAAACTTGAGCAGGGAAAAACTCATTCCAGATACCACAGCAAACTCCCCTAGGGAGAAAATCCATTACATTTTATTCTGGTTTCATGTAGAGGAGGCATAAATGTGTTTATTTCACATAGCAGGATTCTTGAAGTCAGGATAAGAACAGATTTTGAAGACTGATACTTACTTTAAAGTAGTGGATTTGTAGCTCCACCAGAAGAATTTTGCAGCTCTTTTCTGAAACATTGGTACAGTATCCGTGTTTCAGATTTACAGTGGTTTTTGTTTTGGAATACTTTAAACTAGCCCATCGTTAAAACTTTTACTTAAAAGGAGAGGAGTGTATTTCATTTCTCAAAAATACTTTAGAATCTTGATCCAACTTAAAATCTAAGGCAGTTTCTTTGGGTAAGTATGGATGTATGCATTTATCATGGATTTCTGCTTTGTTGTTCATGAAAACAAATGTTCTCTAGATAATTTTTGATGTGTTGCTAAAGTATAGGAATCCAGCCTTTTTATTATTACTCTACACCCATTCTCCTATTTAACGTTTTCTTCACACTCTCAGAATGCTCTCTTCTATTTAATTTTTTTTAAAAATTAAAGTTTGAAATAGTTTTGAGAAACCAGTTACTGACAAATATTTCTGAAGCTGTAACAACCAGGAAGAATTTAATTGTAGTGTTTCTCTTTGTTTTGATTTGATTTGATTTTGGTTCTTAAAGAACAGGGGTTTTCAGAAAATAGCTTTTGTACTATTATACTACAAATATAAAATCATGCTTTCTTCTTGCACTTCTTATAGATTTAAAGGATTTCAACTGCAGGAAGGAATGGGGATTTCAATTCTCATCATGTCTTGTGTTAAGTGTTAATGTCCATTTCATCTTCCTCTTTCTTTCCTGAATTTGTTTCATGTAGCCAGGTTGCACAAAATGATTAGTGCTGCTCCATCTTTCTCTTTGTTATTTCAGTGATGTTGATGATGGTGTTACTACTATAACCTGTTTTCTATCTACTTTAGGATAACATCCCAAACTGGTTTTGTGAAAGAACTGCTAAACTAGTAGAAAACGTCTTAGCCATTTCTTTCCATTGTCATTGTCTGAAAAATATTAGTCTTAATTATTGAAGGTGCATTATGTAAATTGCACCTCTTACTTTGACTGGCTCCTGTGATCAGGGCCTTCTAATGCAGTTCAACCAGGTGTGAAGCTGCAGCTACTCCACCATTCCATAATTAGCCCAGCCCTGTTGTAGCTGGGTTTGCCTAGCAATTTTTCTGTTTGGGAGAAATTCCTCAAGATTCATATCTTGTGTCCTAGAGTCTCTGAACTAAACCACTTAAGTATTTTTACTTTCAGTGATCTTTAGAAGACTCATGGTGCAATTTTAGTGGATATGCTTCAAAGCACTTGAAACCTTACTTTACTTTAGGAGTTGAAAAACCTGAAAATCATGCTTTTAAAATTAGTTTTCAAGAACTGAGTAGTATTAAGCCACTGACCTTATTCTTGTGTGCTTAAACAGTATTGATAATGTTTCTAGGACCCCACTTGAGTGAGGAACAGGAGGAAGTGAAGAAAATAATCTATATTTTAAATGCAGTTGTGTTTTGGTTTGGAGGGGTTGGGTTTTTGAGGGGGGCAGATTTTTTTGGTTTTTGCTGGGCTTTTTTTGTTTGTTTGTTTCTGGTCTTGGGTTTTTTTTAAGAAACATAAGTAACCAGTCACCTGATGAATATTATTAGCTTGTGATTTAAATGACCCTTCCTCACTGAAAGCACCTAGATCTAACTGTGGCTAAATTGTGTTAATCCCATGCCTGTTCAACATGACATATTTTGACAAAAGTCTATTGTATTAAATACATTGTTGAACAATTGATTAAAATTTATTGTTTTTTAAGTACTGCAATTAAGTGTCCTGAGAGTATCAAGAGTTGTTCATCTACGTAGTTCATAATGTATATAAATTTAGGTAAATTTCATTACATAAAGGTATATTTGTGAATTGGTTTTCCCAAGCCTTTCTCAAGATTTCTCTTATATCTTTGAATCATTTTGTCTCCTCATGTCAAATGAGTGAAGTATGAAATGGATAACAAACTTAGTGGTGCTTTTACTGGTAGGAAAAAGTGTGGTTTAGATTTTGGAGGCCAAAAGAATTTTGCTTTAAACAACAAAGTATAGTATATAATATAATAAAATTTTATTCTGGTTAGAAGATATATTTTGGTGCCTTAGCTAGTATTAGATCTTAAAATGGGTATTTTACTATCTTAATAAAAACATCTGGTAATAAATGCAAGTGTAATTATGGAAGCAGTGAAAAACTTTTCTTAAACGTATTTTCATTTTGAAATACTAAATATATAGTGAGCAGTCACTAACAATATATATGATCAATTTAGAAGATCATACAGAAGAAATAATTACTCTATGCAAATGTTTTCTTGGGGAGAAGCAAAAAGACTGACTGTTGCATAGAACTTAATCTTTATTTGTTCAAAGAGTTGCCAGTAATTCCACATACACTGGAAGTTAGTGTCTGGTAAAGTGTATTAGAGTGGGAGTACCTGCTCAAGTTCTTAGGAGATGAAATGTCAATATAATAAGGCTTTTTGTCTGTGTGGAAACCCAGAGGTTCAAGTTGAATGAATCATTTTAATAATAGAACAAATTGCCCATATGGTGGTGATGGGGAGCAAAGTTGCTATTTCCTAAATTAGGGTTCCTAAACACTGGTATGGATGTGCAAGCTGGTTCTGCAGTGCTGTGGAGCAGTGAACTGTGTTACAGTAACAGGCCAGCTTTTAATACCATACATCCAGTTGGTGCCTGTTTCTTAGACTTCATGTAACACAAAATACATTGGATAGATTGAATTGCTACCAGAAAGGACATTCTGACCATTAATAAGAGTTCTGTATTAACCTGCCTGATTTTAAGGAGTTGTGATGAGGTTTTTTTGGTCTTGTACTTCTAGAGCGCCCCATACCCTTTGATCACATGATGTATGACCACCTACAGAAGTGGGGGCCCCGCAGGGAAGAGGTGAAATTTTTTCTTCGTCATGAAGAGTCGCCAGCTGAAAGCAATGAACAGAGTAAGTACATTTATCCTGTAGTGTTGTAATTGAAACAGATTTTTAAAATTTCTGAAGTGAGTTGGATTTTCAGTTTGTTCAGTGAACTTCAGGGGTTATGTGTAATACAACTTCCTTGTACCAATGGAGCCATTTTGAACCTTCCTCAGAGGCACCTTTTTTTTGTTCTCCAATTCTCTTCTTTAGAATTATTTCTACCAGTCTGTTGAGTAATAGCAAGATCTGTTTGTGTTCTGCCTAATTTGCATCCAAAAAAGTAGGTGGATATTAGAGACTTGATGTAGTTTTTTCTCATTGAGAGAGTCCCTACATTTTAGAGGGTAGAATAGTTCTTTTTGAGCTCCTGTTCTTTCAGTTGCACAAAGAAAGACTTGGTAAACTCCTTGGCCTCCTTTAAAAACTCAGATCTATTTTACAGACATCACTGGCAGAGGTTTCAGTGCCTTTGCTTTCTCAGTACTTCATGTAGGTATATTTAATAGGCATGATAATTTGCATCTTGAAAAATTGCTGGTCTGCTTGATTCTGTAGGAGAAGTGTTTATATGAAACAGTGCCCTGTGAAGTGGAGTTTCTTAAAAGGCTGGAATAAAAAAATACAGGTGTTCTAGTTTTCTGAACTTACTGGTGTAGACTGTACTTAATCTATGAGAAGAGTTTTGATGCTGTGCATTATAGACTTAAGGGCTGTCAGACTGTCTGAAGGACAGGAAAGGTGTCTTGGTGAGGTGTGTTTGCATGTCCAGATGATCCTGACTCATTCAACTAATCTGACTACTTTTAACAACAGGATTTCAAGTCTTTGCTGAGTCCTTATTGCTTTCAGCTGAGGTTTCCTCTCTTATTTTTAATTGGTTCCTTCTTTTTTTGAATGTAAAAGTAGCAGACTCAAAAATGTGTGAGGGAATTTTGTATTAATTACGTACTTTGTAAAATAGTCTGTTATCCTTTGGGCAACACAAATATAAAGTATGTTAAGAAATTTAAGATACACTTAAAGCCAAAGAATTTCAATGTACTAGAAAAGCGTTACTTCTGAACCAAGCATGCAAAGCTTTTTTAATTTATCATTGGGCTATGGATCGATTTCTAGATTAAAGCTGTTTATAAGTAAGACATTAGAAAAGCTTCCTCTACTATATTAGTTTATAATGTATTCAGTTGAAGCTACTGCTTCTCATGGACACAAAATATAAAACGAGTACATTGCCCTTCTTGACATTTTGCCTAAAGAGAAGTCAGGAAAATAGTGTGTGTGTCTGTACTTTTAACTGAGGAATTCTGTGAAGTAAAAGTATTATTTCTGCTGATTTACTGCTTACAAAAAATAACTTTAGTAAGAAAGAGTTGGAACTAGCAGAATAAAAATTCACAGGTAAAAAGTTTGATACAAATTCTTGAAGAGAATTCTCAGAACATATGAGAACAGACTCGAGAGTAAAACGCATTTGTGTTGAAAACTGAACTTAGCACTTAAGAGGGATGCTTTACTTTTAGGTGGACGTCAAGCCCAGAATCAAAGAAATGGCATAAATATACCTGTGGAGAAACGAACAGAGAATGGGGTATGTAATAAATCTTAAAGGTTTGGATCAACACCACTCAAATACTTTGTATTTTAAAAATTATTAATTTTCAAGGTGTGTTATGGTGGGAACTGGGGAAAAATATATTGATCTTTGTTTTGTTTTGATTTTATTAGAAATTTAATGGGACAATGTGTCTTTTTCATCAGCTACTCTGAATTTTCTGTCTAGAAAGAAATTATGTGGTGTGAGAAGTCCCGGAGTCTTTTTAATTCATGTTCTAATCTGTTTTATTCATTCTGTGTGAAGTAAAAACAAGCTACATTATTCCTTCACACTTATATTGCCTGTCCACATATCTTTTCTTTGATTTATCTCACTGGTACTGATTCATGACATACCATTATATGTTGAAACATGAGGATGTATCTGTGAATTGGGATGTTTTCAGATGCTGGTAGAAGAGCTTGCATAGCCCTCAGAGCCATCACTTTATACTGTTTTTATGCACTTATTTCTACACATGGAGGTTTTTTAACTAATATATTACTAGGTTTCTAATTTAAAATACAAATTATATACCATAGGCAACCTGTGATTCCTGGCTTGAACATTTCTCTTTTATACATAAAACATAGTATATCTCTTTCAAAATTAACATGGCTTAAAAGCCTTCTACTCCTGAGCTGAAACTTTCCTTACTTTTTCTCTCTTTTCTCATCTTCAGTACTAATGAAGATTCTGCAAAGCATGGTGTATTCTTGTTTGTTCAGGACCATTTTACTGCCTTTACCAAGACATTCCAGCTATAGTTAGCTATTTTTAAACATTTTAAAATTTCAATAAAAACGTTTGAACTCACCAATTCATTTTTATATTGTCTCAGTTGAAGCACTGTCACTTTACAAATGTGCATATAGTTCTTTCTCAGAGTAAAATAATACCTGACGTTTAAAAGCAAACAAATCAGTTTTTTCAAGCTGAGAATCTTAAAAACAATTGTGCAGATTCAACAGTTCTGTGCTTGTATATTGCCTGATAATTAACACATAAAATTCACACACACTCCCATGTAGCAACAGAATTGTTCAGTCAGTTTGCAACTCTTTGCAGCTTGTTTTGTGTACGGCATGTGGACCTAGGGGAAGGAATTTTTTCCCCTATTCAAAGCAGTTAATCATGTATTTTCTGTAGAGAACACTGGCTGATACCCTCTGCTGCATGGATCCGTTTATCCTGCTGCCATTGTCATATTGACAATGTAGTGAGATCATGGTGCTGTAAAGTGCTGGGGGAACATAACTCTTTCATGACCTCCCCTGATCCACTCCTCCATGTGGGTTGTAGCTGAGATACTACATTTGAGATATAGTATATTTGGAAATGAGGACTGGCATGTACAGAATGCCTTACAGTCTCACTTCTTGGCTGGGCTAAGCTTTATGATAGCATGGCTCTGTATTGAATTGAATTTACTGTGAGTTTTTCTTGGTAAAGCTCAGACTTGGTAACTTGAATAACGCTTCTATCTTCATTGCATTCAGGACACTTATTTTTCTTTTTTTTTTAATCCCGAAAGTTAGCCACAAAATTAAAATTTGTTGGGGAACTGATCACTTTAAAAAGGACTTTGACCAGTTTTAGGAAATAAAGTGTATTAAATACCAGGTTTATGAAAATAGAAGACTAAAACCTGAAGGCATAGTAGTAATGTAAAATTGTAGTGGGTTTTATGCTAAAAATGGTACAAATTAGGTTTTGGAAGTGCTTAAAACTAAGATTTTCAATTGTGCTAAGTTTTAAATCAGAGGGGGAGGGGGGATAAAGAGGTGGCTTCAGGATCAAGGATTTAATCAGCTTACACTTACGTAATGCATTAGGCTTATTCATTGTTGCTGGCATGCTGAATGTTAGACTGGCCCTAAAATCAACACAAACCAATGGAACATTGAAGACAGCTCAGATCTTACCAAATACTCTGCATTCAGGTATATTTTTATTACGTGTACCTGCTTTAAGGATGAAATAGTTGATTTTTTCTTAATATTGGGTAGAGCTGCAAGTGTGACATGCATAGAAAGCTTTAAGATAAATGTTAGTTTTATTGATGGAACCAATAGTCTTGGAAAAAAATACGAGCAATCTAGCGAGTTAAATGTAGATGATTCTATTAATTGGCATTTTGTCATAAGCAGTAAGATTTTTTTGTTGTTGTTCTTTGAAACTGTGTGCTCAATCAGCAATTACTTAAATAATAGTTAGCTTAAAATCATATTATGTAAATGCTTAAATTTCATTAGATTATCTTTCAAGTTAAAAATAGAATAAGTCTCTTCCAGCAGTGAAACATTTGTTGTTAAAAGAATACTTACCTGTAAGTATTCATCTGGGAGCTTTGCATTCTGCATAACAGTCTAAAAGAAAAACTCTGAGGTTTTGTGAACTGACAAGTGCTCTTATTCCAGAGGTAGACCTTTTGGGGTTTGCTTTTTGTTTACAACTTTCTTTCTTAGAAGTGGAATTATGCTGTAGTCGGGACCTGATCTCTTTCTGCCAGTACACAAAGGTACAGATACGTGAAGATCAGACTTGCATAACTAAACATTTCCTTTTGCCAGGGAGATTGGACAGTGTCTCAGGAGGGATTCACATCTCTGAGAACAGCTGCCTCTTCCTCCACTTCCTTTCTTTAGCTTGTGTAATGGAGCCAATTGGATCTGAACACAAATTGTAACAAGGGGAATTCTAAATAAATAAAGGAAAAAATGTTTTATCATTGAGAGTAACAAGCATTGGAACAGACTGTTCAGAGTCTGGAATTTTGATCTAGCTGAATGAAGTCCTGAGCAGTCTGAATTGCTCCAATCTGGCTTATTGAACCAGATGACTTCCAGAGGCTCCTTTCTGCCCTAAATCATTCTTTGATTCTGTGATTGGTGGCTGTGAAACAGTGGTCATCCAAATGCAGGGTCTGGTTTGCTTCCAGATGTCCTAGCATGATCCAAGCATCATTCCATAGTAGCAGCAGTCTCTGAACAGTGAGGCAGAGCAAATATAGGTGAAACCACTGGGGGTCAGTCGCAGACAGGAGAGGGACTGGGGAGCCCCATCCTGGTTGAGCTGCCAGCCCTCGATAGGAGATGTGGATCAGATGCTGCTCTCCCAGAAAGAGCACTGACTGGATGATGACAGTTGTCCAGATGAAAAGGTAATCAGATAACCCAGAAATTTCTTGGAGATGAGAAAACAGGAAAACAAATGTAGCTCGTGGGGGGAAAAAAGGATGTGATACAGGAACATGACAGAAGTCAAATGTATTGGACTGAATAAAAGTAGATTAGTGTTATGAAATCAGTCTGTATATGAAGAAATACTCATTTTCTGTAGTTGCTTATATATAAATAATAATTTAAATATGAACTATTTTTATACATAATAATTTACTTGGGGAGGATAAGATCTCAGTTTGTGGTCTCTCGTGCCGATTTTTTAAACTTATTTTTGCTTTATAATTTATTATATAAAATTGCTCCCTTGATTTAGAGAGAATGATATCAATAAGCCTTTTTCATAATGGATGTTGACTGAAGTCTTTGCCAAGAAATACAAAGTGGAACTTCATTTTATTTCACTACAGAAATTGTGTTAACATTAGTATAAAGGAAATTTGTGTAGAGGAAGAAAATTTGACCATCATCTGAAACCAGAGACACACTCCTGCAATTTTTCGTAGTATTGAAGCTATGACCAGTAGACAAAGTTGAGTATTAAAAGTTTTGTGCTGATTGAATAACATAACTCATGCTCACTGTTTCTGTTAAAGTGTCTCAAATTAGGCTTTTAGCAAAAATGACAACAGATAGTCCAGCTGTTGTAGTATCAGGAGACTCTTACACTGAGGGAGTTCTTAAGGGAATCCATTAACAGATGTGTTAAAACTTCTACATACATGTATACACAAGGCAGTTTTTTGTAGCACTGATTTAATTTCAGAGAGTGTATGGTTGCTGATGGAGGATGGATACCCTCTGGTGCAGTCTCTGTATTCCACTCCATGACAGCAGTAAAGCTACACTGCTTTTGAGTGCCTGTGACGTGACTTGTCCCATTCTGTGCTTAGAGATTAGATAGATTTACAAGTGGTGCCAAAATCCCTGACTAGAATTATATATTGTTCATTAGTTTTAACCATTTCATCCATACAAGTGTGACCAGATAAAAAGGCATTAAACATCTAATGTACATTTTGTTTTGGGGGGGCTTTCACAAGTATTCTTGCACATACAAATTAGTAAAGTTCACTTAACCTGTTAGGTGAAGATATAACAAAATCTAATTGTTAGGAAAAAGGCAAACAAGCCACATTTTTAACAGAAGTAATAAACTCAGATGAGAAATACATTATATGTACTTGCTTGAAGTTTCTCATTTGAACTATTGAAGGATAAAGAGCTTAGTCTGGATAGAAGTTGTTCTTCAAAGCTGAGCTGCAAATTCAATTTAATATAAGCTTGTAAGTATTAAGCACTCTGTTTATAACATTTAACAGTGTGCTTGGAAGGGGCTGCCATTCACATAAGACAGGTTTTAATCAAATTTGTTTAAAACGAACAGAAAACTATGTCATTCTTGAAATTTAGACTCAGGGGTGTCATAGCAAAGTCAAAGCAAATAATTCCATTAAAAGATGCTTTTAAACAATTTAGGTACAAACAATTCTAGCAATTCACAGAAAAGTATTTTTTTGTGAAGAAATATTCGTGTAAGCTTTCTCGAACCTTTTGACCTTCTAATAAAAGGGTAATTAAATCAGATTCAAGTTTTCCCTGTTTTCTGCTGCGACTTTCTCTGTTGCTTTTGTTAGAGACAAAAACTTGTCTGCTACTCCTGCTTTTATTAGGTATAAATTCTGAAAATTGTTTACTTGTCAGAGAAGGGAGCCTTGCTGCCTCTACAGCAGCCTTTTGCACCATCAAATTCCTAGTTCAGTTCCTAGGTCAGAGTTAATAGAATTTGGATTCTCTACAGACTGAGTTCTTTAAGTCTGTCTGAAGCATTTTCCAGACAGCTGGCAGTATGTTGCTCTTCAAAAAAAACAGAAAAACTAATCCAACTAAAGGATTTAAGGGAAAAAAATTAAATTAGGGAGCAGAAAAAAAAATTAAAGTCTAAAGCTAATTTTAATGCATACAAATAGCTTTTGAATTCTTGCTGGACTAGAAATCTGAGTCTTTTCACACCTCAATAAAGGATAGTTACATAGGGGAGCATCTCTACAAGACTAATAATTGTATAATCTCATACAAAGAATTTCTGTGAATCCGTAGGGAATTCAAATGCTCTTGACCTCACACCTCCCTCTGAGGCCCTTTTAAAACCTTTTAGGCAGAATCATCTCTTTCTTGGATTTGGAATGTCATAAAAACAGTGTTTTGACTTGTCCTGTGCAATCTCAAATATATTTCAGTCCATAATGGACAAAGTTACTATATGTTTAGATTTTATGAGAATAATTTTATAAGTTTCATTGCACTTACTCTGATTATTTTCCTGTTACAATTTTAATTATGTTAGCATTAGTTTACGACTAACACTCACTTTTAACATCTGACTTAGTTAGGTTTGAGGAATGTAAAGATTATTTGAGTAGCTGGGACCAGAGAGCATTCTTGGAACCCACTTGGAACATTGTGAAAGGACTGTTTTCCTCCATGTCTTCTCCATGTAGTTACGTAATTTTTAATTTCTGTCACTCTAGATACCAGATATCTATCTAGGTGGCTGTGGATACAAGAGTTACAGTATACAGACTTGTATTATACAGACATTTGCACACACTTATTTGCAGTGTACAGATTTTGTACTCGTGCTGCTCCTCTGGGCATCAAAGAGTTCTGTTCAACAAGTTACAGGAACTGAATATGTAGTTTTCTAGTTCATAACAACCAATGGATGTGTTCCCATTTTGCAGGGGAGAAAATACCTAAACTGCACCACTTACTGAATCTCTACCTCTGGTTCCTGTTTTTACAGGTCTGACTTTGCTTTTCCTCACTCATGGCTTTGCAGTTTTACAGCAATACTTAGTTGCAGATATCCATGGGAGGGGGAGGAGGATAAGTCTGTATGTTTGTTTAATCTCTAACTATGGTATTTATTTTCCTACATTTGCGTTGTGGACATGGAGCAATACAATTCAGTCTTTTCCCTGGATTTCTAAATAAATGAAGCATGTGAAGAATTGCTTCCAGCTGTCACTGCACATAAAGATCCTGAGCTGCTTGGCTCTTATATAAAGTTAGAACAATTTAGAATGAGTCTTTCAGCTGATGTATAACATTATACACATTAACTCAAAGTAAATGTTACTTAAAGACTTGTTATTTTTCTGAAGTGTTGCTGTGCAGCCCTTAGACCTGCACTGTACACCTCAGTGCTCTTTTAAAGCTGTATCCTTTTGCAGTCACATTAATATAATTTTTAGTTAAACCAAATATTTTAGTATCAAGTTATTTTGAGGAAGCTGGGACTTGTCCTTTCCTCTATTTCTGTAGATCTTTATAGGAGACTGGTTATGAAATTCACTGCATGGTTCTGAGAGCTTAAATGTGAAAGTTTGAGAATTTAGACTGTTGCTCTGTCTCTGAACAGCGTTGAGTTCAGAGCAGGAGACTCCACTGGTCCATGCAAGGCCAGCTATTCATTTTCAGTCCGCATTTAGAGTTCTGTCTTTTATGTAGCTGTGTCATTTGCCGATCAGTGTTTTCTCTCATCTTTTCCATGGTCTTTGTGGTCTCATGTAGTGCTGCTGTGGCCTCCTTTCTCTGACACACCTTTCCGTGCTCACTGACTTGCTCATTTAGTTTCCTGCCCATCTTGCTTCTGGACAGCAGGCATGCCTATTTCCCAGCTGCATGTTTTTCCCAGGCGAGCGAACCTTTCAATTTCTCTGTTGTTTCTGCAGCTGCCTCCAGATCTAATTGTTGCTAAGTTTGTTCCCCCTGCAGTCTTCCTCGCATCAAAGCCAAGAAAAATGAAAGTCCCTCTGGCGAATTTAGGAGCAAGGGAGTTAAACTTGTTCTTCTTCTCGTATTCCTAGTGGATGATCTTACTCTACAGCTCATACCTTTACTTGCTTGCTAAAAATAAGCCTGTTCTTTATTCAGCTGGAATAGTCAGTGTATTGTGCTTGGACATAAGAGTTCTTCAGTGTTCTTATGGAGACTCATTTGGCTGGATCTCTTGTATTAAGTGCAGTGAATCATGCTTGAATTACTTTCTTGAAAGAAGGAAGAGAGGGTGAACTTGCATGTCATTCGTGAGTTTGACAAGGTAAATTACAGCTTTTAATGTTTTGGGGTTTTATCTTCTACAGTATCCTGATTTGTGGATATATAAGAAATTGTTAATGGGGTTTAGTATTTTCTGTAATGTTTAATATTTTAAAAGCCTTAGGTCTAGGTTTTGGCTTGTTCCAGTCTTCTCTGGCTTGCAGATTCTTGATTTATGCTATTGCACACATTCTTTAGCTTTATTGCTGTCTCATATATTCATCTTGTTGTGTGCAAGATTTAAGAAAAAGCTGAATTATGTTGGGAAAAGCAAATAGCAAACACTGGAAAGATTATTTGCCTAAGATTGTGGTATCTATTCTGACTCTACTGTTTGCCTTTTATCTTAGGCAGTGTATGTTAATAAAGAAACTTCAAGTTTCAGGTGGTATGGTTTGCTGTCACTTTAAACAGTAAAATTACATACAAAAATCATTGATTTTTGTGATCTCTGGCATTCAGTTTTGGCCCAACATTAGCAATACTACAGAAATACAAAGGAACAAATAATCCATGTGTTTTTAGAGCTGAATTGTCTATAGTCTTACATTTTCAGTTTAACCTGATAACTGTGAAAGAACTGTGTATTGCTCAACATTTTCCATTGAATATGAAAAGTGCAATGAATCAAGCTGATTATAGTTGACAGCTGGCTTGATCTTGCCGTGATTAGGTCTTTTACTGCTGGCAAAATCCACTAGCCTTTTCCGTTAGCTGATTGCTGATGAATGCAGAGAGACAGCTTTTCATATCGATAAAAGAGTTCGGGGAAACCTGCATCCCATATGGAATAAGATTAAAAGGCATCCTACCTACTATTGATTGCACTGAGCCAAAAAGCCATGCAGGAACCCGTAAGATGTGCAGGGTTGTTGTTTTGGCTTGTTCACAACAAACTGTTAAACCAGTAGTGTAGACAGAAAATAGCAGGAAGATGGAGCTGAAGCATGTTGAAGCGTCGGAAATGTTCACAGCTGACGGGCAGTGCTGCGAAATAAAGATGTGCTCCCTTGCAATTAGATGGGAAAATAGTGAACAGGTAATGAATTACTTTTCAAAATTTGTTCATTTTGCACTTTGGTGGGCATGTTATTTAAGTGCTGTGTAGCTTTCATACTTCAGTTTAAATGATTCTGAGATTAGTTGTCACATGACCAGAATGCAGACCAGCTCGGGTTTTGTAACACCTTATCTCTGAATTGAAATTCTTTATCAGATTTTTCTACATGCATTTTCTATCTTTCTTACATTTTAAGAGTTTATCAAAAACTCATTACTTCAAAATGTCATGGTCAACTTTTGCTTTTGACAGTTTGGTTTTATGGGAAGTACAATTTGTACGTTAAGGTTACAACACATCTTTAAGTTACAGGATACTTATTTTCAGTGCTTTTGGGTTTTAGAAATGTTCTATTATATTGTTCTCATATGAACAGTATTACATCACAGAAAAACTTGGTATTGAAACAATTAAGGGCAGAATAAACACAGAATTGGTGCTACACATTCAGACTAATGATAACTGCGTCTTAAACATCCTTAGCAATCCTATCAGAATAAGCTGTTGCTTTTAGAAAAGACCCAGAAAAATATAGTTTCAAGACCATTTCTAAATGATCTAGTGTATTTTTAATCTGTATTGTAACTTGTCTATGACTCAAAATCACTATGAGTAAAAGGATTGGTGTTGTAAAAAGATCTGAGATTCTGTGCAGAAATGATATTTTAACAAGAATGTATAATCTCTTTTAAGATGCTTTTTTAATGAGAATGAGGTTGATGTTTTAATTCAAATCAGCTACTGGGTATTTTAGACAACACTAAAATTAATATAAACATCCTTAAGATTTCTGTGGCTGTTTAAAAGTGGCTGCAAGGACAAGGAAGAAAGTAGTGCTTTAAATAAACAAGCTTCAGATGCTAATTTCCTAGAAGTCATTTATAAGCAGTCTATTTCAGATGCAGCAGATGTTCAATATATGCTTAAATCCATTTCTAATTTTGAAAATCTATTCTAACATTGTTTTAATTTTTGTTAAGTTCTACCTTTTCATAGCTGTTCTGGTTAAAATAGACAGCAGCCTCACTAAGAAAGTAATATGGGAAAACAGGAAATCTGGAGTCTGTAGCTTATACTGAGTAGACTTTAAACATTTTATTATGAAGTGACTCACAACCATCAGCAAATTGGAGGAATTACTAACAAGATAGTATAGATTGAGAGAGGTTAAGTTTTTTATCAACTATAGATAATGTGGTATTTTTCAGCAAACTGTGATGCAGTTGAAGCAACTTTATTGTAAGAAACTGTTAGTGTATTTATTTGCATGATGCAATAATATTATATAATAGCATTTTGGGGTAAAATTACCCAATTCTGTTTGTGATGTTAATTGCAGGATTATTTTATTATCATGGGATAGCACACACTAGGTAGATATTCTTTAATTCCCAATATTCTGGGTATCTTTTCTGGGTTTAATTAGCTTGTTAATTTCCATTAAGCTAAAAAAGGCACGTGCTATTGTCATTGGATTCTTTAAAATGGATTTCTGCTATCGGCATGTTTCTGACCCAATTAAAAAAAAGGAAGGCTGAGCTGTGGATAAAGCCACTAAACTGGAAATAATGTCATCCATGTCGAGATCTGCAAAAACTCTATTTTAGTTTAAATAAAAACAGATACTTTCTTTTGTCTTTTTATAGCATTACACATGAGTTTAGACAAAGGATTTTCAAGTTGTTTGTTGTGCATGTCACTAAGATCAGGTTTTATGGAAAATGTGGTCAAAAATCTATTAAAATCCTTGAATTTGATGATATATAGGGTCAATATATTTCAGAAATTTGCTGAGGTCTGAATCACTAATCTTCAGCAGATGCTCCATCTCCTCCTATAGACCTTAGAGAGCACAAGGAGGCCACATACTTTTCATTTAAGATCTGTCTGATGCAGGAGTGACATAATAAACTCAGACTCTTTCCATCTGTTTTCGTCATCACTGCTGTTGTGCCAAGGACAGGTACCCAAGGTGTGTGTGTGTATTGGATATTCTCACCAGCAACCCTTAAAGCTTTGTTGCCAAGTGGGCTTTTTAGAGCATCCCCCAAACTTTGTTATTTTGAATGCAGCTTAAGGCAAAAATGGAACACGTCTGGGCTTCTGCTGCTCATGTCCAAGATAGCATTGGGGAATTAGGAAGTATTTTGGTAGATTCAGCAGGCAAAGCAAGCTGTTCCTTTCTTTGCTGCTCTGGCAGTTTGGAGTTCTTCAGCCAGAGTTGCTGTTCATTTGCTCTAAATGTGACACAGGGGAGGAAATGTGGGGATGGTCCACAGGGGTGACAGTTCCCTGTTTTGGAGAATTGTCAGGGTGCTGATCTCTGTCTGGAATTCAGTGGCTGGAGAGCCCTCCAACCTACCCCTTTTCATGTTACAGTTGTCATTCTGCTTCGTTCTGGGAAAATGCTCATTTATGTAATACACTTCACTCCCTTTTTGCCCTCATGCTCATATACCTAGTTCCAGATCTGCCAGTTCTGTTTGTCATGTAGCTCTGTAGATTTCCAGGATTTGACAGCTCTGCAAAGGTAAACTCCTAGTTTGGAGAGAAGTTTTATATTCCCTCCTGTGCCCTAGAAGTAAGAGCGGCTTAATACTGCTGTGGATTATGGAAAGCTGAGTCTTTCACTATGTGCAGTAAAACCTAAGTATTTACTGTGCATTTCCATTTAGCCATTTGGCAGCCCCTTTCTCACCTCTGCTGTACTCTCTGATAAGGGTGGTGAAGAAGTTTTCTTTTTGCCATGGCAAAAATGTCTCCTTAATGAAGCCCATATGGGGGATGTAAATTCTTTCGCGAGCTCAAAGTTGTTGCTTCTTGGAATTTTTCTCTATTGCAGTTTTTGCCTGTAATAGTACTATGGTTTTGGTTTGGTGATGAGTGTATGTCCCCACCCCCTCAGCCTTTGATATGCTAGTGTTGTCCCCATTTGAGTAAAGAATGTTTCTTCCACATTTTTTCTCCTTGAGGATATGGTTACCTTTACTGTCACAAGAAGGGAGGTATGGAGGACTTCAGAGATGGATTGTCTTTTTGGTTTGGTTTTGTTGGTTGTTTTTTTCTTGTTTGTTTTTTTTGGTTTTTTGTTTGTTTTGTTTGTTTGGGGGTTTTTGTTTGGTTTTGAGGTTTTGGTTGGTTTTTTTGTTGTTTGTTTTTTGGTTTTGGTTTTTTTTTTTTTTTTGCTATAAAGGTCATTTGGCCAAAATCTTCCTTATCTGTGCAACAGTTTTAGAGTGGCAGCCTATGTAAAGAGTAAACAGTGGAGCTGGGCTGCAGGTGGGGTATCTGCTGCATTATCTTCAGTAGCTGCTATGTATGGACTTTATTAAAAAGTAATAGATGGTTGAAAGTAGCGCAATATATGCAGAAACTTTCTGGGTCACCATTTTGATGGCCAAAGCCAGAACCAGCTCTTCTGGCTCCACAGTAGAAGCTAAGGCACAGACTTTTTAAAAACTGTGTGCTGGTTGTTCACATTTTAAGTGACATTGACCTTGGTGATTGGTGGTTTAACCTCAGATTAATTTCTGACTGTGACAAGAGAGGAACAGAGTGGTGGAACAAAGTACAAGAAGAGAAGTACTAAATGAGGGCAAAAGGATAGAGGTGATGGGGGTGAATGATAGGAAGAGGACTAGAAAATATGTGAGAGTTCATTGTACATGATTGAGTGTACAAGAATATGCACAGGAGAAGGTGGAGCTTGGCCAGTTTCAGGAAGCTTGAGTTACTTGAACATGTGATTGCTCGTGCAGGGTTTTGGGAAGGGAACTTCAGAAGATTTGTGTGGGAGATGGGTGTGAACTAAAACGAAGGAAGAAATAGATAAGGGAACTTAATGACATGGTGGTTCTTGCAAACCTAGAAAAAGATCCGAAGAGATAGTATGCAGGAAATGATTAGTAAGTTCTTGTACTACTCTGCTTTTCTTTTTCAATTAGTTGGCTATATTATGCTTTACACTGGCTGTTTGAGTGGCTGGGTGTTGCTGACCCAAAGCATGAGACCACCAGTCCTTATGGTGGCCTGTAAAGCTTTTGAATATTTGGTTTTTCCTTTAAAGCTCTTTTGAAAACATAACAGTCTCAGGTGTGTATTTAGTGTATGTTTCATTATTATTTTCAAAGTAACTGTTCTTACTAGTGCAAATTTAGAAAATTATCAAAAATAAGTATCTTCATGGGTTAAGCATGGAGGCAAAAAAAAAAGCATAAAATCAGACCACATCCCAATTACTGTCTTTTAAAAAATAATCTATTCAAAAGGTTGGTCTCATGGGGTTTTTATTTTAATATTGACATAATTAGATTCCTCTTAAAAGAGAGTTTTCTGTTGGGAGTAAAGGCAAAAAAACCCACTGGAATCTGCCCTTATTGCTTCCATCCCTTGACTACAGTACATCCTGCTTGTCAAAGAAATACTTTGAGTTCAGGTGCAATTTTTCATTTACCATTGTGAGTTGCCAATGAGTAAGCCATTCATAATAGCCCAGAAGTATGTAGACTGAGGAGTTTGTGATATTAAACAATATAGAAAGGAAGGAGGAATAAGAAAATAAATTTTCAGAGTGACAAGACTAATATGTAGAAATAAATATTAAAGGAGGTTCGTTTCCTTAATTAAATGCCTAAGGTATGATTTGTTTTGAGGCTGCTTGTAAACTGGTTCCCAAACTGTTTAATTACTATTGTACTATCCATCTCACCTGTCTCAAAAATATTAATCATCAAATGGTAAAATATTAGCTTGTAGTAGGAGGGTGATGTCAGAAGCTGAAACTCGAGTACATTACAAATGCTATCCTTCATCATGCCCTTTTAAAGTGCATGTTAAATAACGTAAGTATAATTTTTTAAGATCCCCATCAGTATTAAGAAATTGGTGAATATAGATGTAAATTATTCTTGCCTATGTGAGACATACATAATACTTCCTCAGTGCCTAATAATGCAGTGTTTGCTCTATGCCATTTCATTTAGGAGTTCATCCCTGTGTCAATGCTGCTGTGAATCAATGAAAAGAAATTTACAATTCAGCAAAACTGTCTGCTTTGATGTATCACCATGTAGCAAATGAATCTCTGGAATCTGGAGGAGTAGGTATTTGTAGTGGCTTTTTAGTACCTCCTTCAGAAGTCGGTTCTGTAGGAGGTCTGGTTCCCCTGCTGCAGGAGAAAGGAGGAGGTCTGGACCTTAAATGTGATAGGCTCATGTTTGTTATGAGAGGTGAGTGTCTGACTTCGTGGATGGAATTGTTAATAACTACTAGGAACAGCACAAACTTAAGAATCTGAGAAACCAACAACCTCATTAAAGAGCTGAAAACGCAGCGCTGCCTTTGCCTGGTATAGCCTGAGGTTCTGGAGAAGGACTGAGACAGACATTTTTCCTGTGGTGGTGTTTGCATACAGGTTATTACAAGCAGATTCAACTAATGTGAAGTGCTCTAAACTAATAGATTTAACTAGATCTTGACAAGAGAAGGATTCAGTGTTTTTCATGCTGTTTCAAAAATGAAGCTGTGCTGATTTGGAGGCCTGAAACCAGCAACAGTCTATCTGAAAATAATTGATTTGATGTTGAAGAGGACTTCTGCTTACTCTATTTACTGCTTTTGCCATGTGGATGAAAAGGAGAAAACTGCGAGTGAAGTTACAGGTTCAGTGCTCTGTTTCCTCAGCTTTTTTTTCCCCCTAAGTATAGTGTAGCTCTTGAAGTGAAAGGGATACATATTGGTATTCAGTGAGGTGAACATTAAAAGATTTCTCATAGGGTGTTTATATTTAAATGGTTAATTATCACTGTTTCCCATGTTCTTGTGCTTTGCCATTTATAAAAGGTTTTTAGACATTAGACTTTCTAAATGGAACATTTTACAGTAGTTAATAGCTTCTTCAAGGAGACAATAATATTTGCATTAATCTTATAAATAATCTTCTATATTTTACATGATACAAAATAATACACTACTTTTGCCAGGCATTATGAGAGAGACTTCCAAATATGCCTGTTTAGAACAGTAAAAATTCTGAGCTCGTGGACTAAACTGGGTTGGGGTTTTTTGCTTAGTTTCTGGTGCTTTACAAACCAGTTTCTTATTGTCATCGTGTCTTCCAGGTTACATTATCCATTTAGAAAATACTTAATTTTCATGTAGTGAAATGGCTTTTTTACTTTGAAATGCTCACAACCCCTCTACAGATAGCACTTTTTGAGTCTGGATATATTTTTAACAAGATTACTTAGTGGAATAAAACATTGCTGTGTTTCTTGGACGGTGTTATACTCAAAATTTCTACTGGAAATACAGTCAGCTATCATTGTGTTTAATTTCAACTGGTAATTAAAGCAGAAAGAAAGGAAGCATTGGGAAAACGAGGCATAGTCTGATGCAAGTTGCATATTTCTGAAAAAGCACATGTGTATTGAGAAAATACTATTAATTCACACACACTCCCCTTTTAACTTCTAAAATCAGTGATCCAGAGGCAAGCCTTCATGCCATTCTGAGCACCTTGTAAGAATTGCTGGCAGAGCCCAGCAGAAGCAGATGTAGAAGTTTTTTTTTTTCTGGCAATTGGTCAGCCAGCTGAAGTCAGCAGAGCCTGAATGTGTTTTGGGAGCAGCATCTGGTTTTCTGTTTTGTTTTCTTGTCTCAAGTAAGCATGTTTTGGTTTGTGAATGGCACTTGGAGAAGCTTCCTTAGTTTCTTAGGCAATTAGTGCCTTTCAGTCAGTAATTACTAATAAAATATCTCTCTCAGTGGCCACAAGGGTGTACAAGTAACTTGCCCTGAAAGAATATTGGGGAAGGACTCTTCGCTGCATAAGTCATGCTAATAAAGAAGTACACACTAGTAAGTTCTATTTTTTCCCCGCGTTCAAATAGAAAATTAGTATCTTGAGTGGACTTCATCTTTCTAATTACTTTTCTACTATAAAAATTTTTCATTAATGTTGACTAGTAAGAGGAATTTCAATTGTCATTTCCAGCATTATAATTATAATTATAAGCATTATAATTTCACTTCATAACTTACTCCGTGGGAAATGTTCAAACAGGGACAATAACTTTATCTAAACATTTTAACTGACATGTCTATATCATGTGTCCAAGATGATGGAGCAGCTTTAAAAGTTAGTGATCCAAATCTGGCTCGTTTTAATGATTGACCGTGAGGTGTTTGTCTTACTTGAAGAATTATATGCAGCAACATGAAATATTAATTCAGGTAGAAAAAAAATAATTCAGTTACTTTCAAACAAATAGTATTTTCCTTTCCTAAATGAAGCTTAAATAAACAGTTCTGTGTTGTGCCTTGGTTGGAGAACTGATCTGTATGTAGGAGTTTGATGTAGAAGTATGAAAAAAGCCATTCAAAATGCCTGAGATAATGTGGTGTCAAAAAGATGTTTCTGAGAGTAAAGTACAAGTACTGCAGGCTATACATGACTGGGCATCAGTAGGGTGGGCCCAGAAAAGCAGAGTAGCTGAATCAGTTTTCCTATGGGATCAAGTGTGATCAAAACCATAATCTGATGTACAATCGATTTTGGGCACTGGGGGGTTGTTCTGGGTTGGTTTTTTTTTTTCCTGCATGTCTGTAAAATGTTCAAACCTCATTCCATTTTATAAGCATTTGAAACAGTATTATTTATCAATATATCTAAAATATTTAATTACCTTTCTCGACAGTACTAACTGTATTGCAAGTAACAAGTGATGTAGTTTTTGTTTGGTTTACTAATAGTGTAGTCATGTAATTTAGTGAAAAAATTACATTGTTTACTGAATTATTAGAGTAGTTCAGCTTTTACATTGATCCAGTAAATTAACTGAATTACTTGTGAATACGTCGAAACAGATGTTGGGCTATTCTGAACTTTGCAGCATGATTTTTCAAAGACTGGTATCTTCTTTCTGTGGAAATTCTGAAGTTGTGGTTAAACCCTACAATTCTAAGATTATGAGTTCTGGTTTTCTGAACAGCAAGTGTCAGCTTCTGGAATTTTTCTTGATACATTGCACTCTCTTTCTTGGGATTGCGTACAAAAAGTGTGGTTGAAGTAATTTGGTGTATAAATGTAAATTGTATTTGTTGATAGAATTATGGATGTACTGAAACAATGCGTTCATTTTTTAAAACACGTGAGATTTGGTCACACACATGATATGAATTTTAAAGAATTTTCATCATTTGTGTCTCTATCCTAATTTTGTAGCTTGGGCTAGTTTAGAAATGCAAAAGGAGGGAGAAAGCCTTGATAATATTTTGCATTTCATTCAAAGTAATAGCCACTTACTTATCTGAAGGGGATCAGCTTTACTTTTCTTCATTTGTACAGACTGTTTTTCACAGATCCTTACCCTGAATGGCCCCAATGTATCAGAATTTTCACCATCTTTGAATGTGAGCTTAGTGACCCTTTATCTAAGGGTTCTCATGTGGTCTTGTCCTGTGCTAGGTCAATAATGTGAACCAGCAGTTTAAGCTGCCAAGGCAGTTATGCTGAAATTATTAGGAAAGGAAAAGCAGCTTCAGATTCTCCTACTACCTAAAATCCTGCTTGTATATGTGTTATCGTGTGTGCCTTCCCAGGACTGTGTGCCAGTGCTACCAAGCATCTGAACAGAGAGGAGTTAAATGTAGGATAAGGGCTCTTTTTTCTCTTCTTGTTTTTCTCTTAGTGTTCTCATCTCCGTCCGCTTTCCACTTCTTGCTTTTTCTGCCCCTCTGCATGGTCTGTGTCCCTCCTTTCTGCTCTGATGTTCCTCACTCCTTCACAGGTGCTCATCATTCCTCTTTCTCTGAGGACTTGGGAGGAGCCTTTAACCCTCCTCTGAGGACTGGGGGTTTAGGTTATCTGGTCAGAATGGACACATGGACACATTCATGGAACATGTTCTGTTCTGCAGGTTGGGAATCCACGCGTTGAGCTCACTCTTTCTGAACTGCAAGATATGGCTGCCCGACAACAGCAACAGATTGAAAATCAACAGCAAATGTTGGTTGCTAAGGTAATAATTATATACAGACCAATTTTTTTCAATATATGCAAGCATAAGTCCGTGGATAGAGAAAAACACACTAAGTCATTTCAGTTAAGCTCAAGAAATAGCTTGAGAAATCCATCATTTTACCAGAATAATCTTGGCCTAGGCAGTACACAGTCTTTTAGCATAAATACTGCTAGAACAACCTGTGTCGTGTCTTTATAAAAATATTGCTAGGGTTTGTTTATCTCTTGTGTGGTCCCGTTCATGATCTGTGGCAGAACAGGCTTGACTCCATGCCCATCTTTAGTGGCTCATTCAGTACAGCAGTAGTGGGGTGAGGTGAGAATATGCCAAATTCATAAAAATTTATGTACTGCATTTCCAAGTCTTAGAGACAGAGGAACCTATGTATGTTCGCAGAGTGGGGAGGGGGTTTTGACGTTGTTGATGTTGTTTGAAGTATTATACAGCATATACATGCCTTTGATGCTTGGAGTATCTGAGTCATCCTACTGATTCTGTTGTTCTTGATGGAAATAATACTAAAAAACAATTTTTCATTGTGTGTCCAGCAGAAGAACTATTATTTAGAACTGGAACATTTTCTTACAGCAGGTCATCTTGTTTAAAATGGTCTGTCAGACATACTTTGTCATCTTTGGGAAGCTGGGTAACAGCACTGGAAATTTATTTTGCCAACAGCAAGAAAATTGTTAATAGTGGCAGAAAACAAATGCCAGAGAAAGCATCGCAGATGTATTTGAATGAGTGTTCAGACTAGGGCTGTATTCACATATCTATGTAAATATGATACTTTTTGTCTAAAAAAAATGTTGAATCTCTGCTCTAAAATAGATTAGTTAATTGATGTTAAAGAGTTTTTTCTAGGACTGGTACATATTTCAGTGAAATACAACATTTTCTGATTTGTGGAAGAAGAAAACCTGATCAAAATGATAGGATTTTCTAAGTTAATGTGTTGTGAGGTTTTTTTTAATAAATGGGTAACAGATACCTCTTGTTTAAAATCTCCTTTTATCAGGAACAACGTTTGCGTTACCTGAAGCAGCAAGAACGTCGCCAGCAGCAGTCTGTTTCTGAGAGTGAAAAGCTCCAAAAACTTAAAGAACGTGTTGAAACCCAAGAGACAAAGCTGAAAAAAATCCGTGCCATGAGAGGACAAGTGGACTACAGCAAGATGATGAATGGCAATCTGTGTATGTGGAATTCTCAATTTATTTTATTTACTGTTCACTGCATGACTAGCAAATAATGCTATATTGTAAGTCACTATAGCATCAAAGCAGGTTTTCAGGTACAATGTTTTTTGTTTTATGGGGGTTCTGTGTTTCCATGACGTGTATGCAACAGAACTTCTTGTTAGTTTTATATAGTCAAACATAAATTCAGAATAAGCCTATTCTCTATTAGGAAATATTATGACTGTTAGCAAATTTGCAATACAAATATTTTAGATGTATTTTAGATGTAAAGCTAGTGTGGTGTGTTTATTAGTACTTGTAGAATTAAGACATTAAAAACTTCTGCTTTATTTAATTGTTTTTTGTTATTTTTGTCTTGTTAATTTTAGCAACTGAAATTGAGCATATAAGTGCCATGTTCCAGGAAAAGCAGCAGGAGCTACAGGCTGCAGTGTTGAAAGTGGATCAACTCACTCAGCAACTGGAGGATTTAAGGAAAGGGAAACTAAATGGGTTTCAGTCTTACAATGGACAAATGACAGGTCCTGCAGCAGTAGAATTAAAAAAGTTGTATCAAGAGCTACAGGTAAGTAACAAAAAGATGCTATTTGAATTACAACTGTAGATTTTAAAAGTTTTATTACTGCTCTTATGAGTGGCAATTTGGTTCTGTTACAGCTCATAAAAGTAGTGTGTTGGAATGCTGTTAATGTGTGAGGTTGTAGTTGGCATACAACCTTTTTTCAGAAAGAACTTCATTAGCTTTAAAAACTATTTTGTTTCTTATACACGTAATGATACAAAGTGTGCACGTGTTTTGAAGGGCATTTTTCAGCCCCTAATACTGAAATACTGAAAGTCCACATAATTTATTATTTGTTTTAATTTCTCTCAAAAAATTTTGGTGAAACTAATTTTGGTACTTCTCTATTTTGCACTGATCTGGGCATAGCAAGCTCACTTAGATGTCATCTTAACTTGGAGACATGACTATAATTTTAAATGTATATTGTAAAAATATAGCTATATTTTCTGGTGTGAATAAACAAAATACATAGTAATTAAATAACACATTTTAATAATCAAAAATGCAAGCTGCACTGTATTCCCTGCACTAGATAGTGCAACATAGCTGTAGTATGTTCACACAGTATTCCCTGCATCAATATTGTATATCTCCTGCAAGAAGACTGTTATATCTAGATTGTAGCTCTCACATGAATAGTTAAGTATCCAGTTTACATTGAAGTTTTGTCAAATTGTGTGCTAATGTATCAGGATTTTGAGGGCTTTTTAAATTTACTCATGTGCTTTTTTGTGATCAAGGTAACAGCTCCAATATATTTAATATTTTAAAATTAATTTAAATTTCAAAATTTATCTCAATTATTTAGATGAGCAAATACAGCATAGAAATTAATCAATCCTGTTTTCATGCATTAGAAATAAGTATCCTTTTTTTCTCTTTTTACCCCTTCCCCATTTATACAAGGCATATCTGCCTTTGTGTATCTTGAAGTGCAAAGATGCTCAATAGATGAAGATTTCTCTCTTGTGCTTTGAAATGATCCCATATGGGTTTATCAAGACTTGAATTTGCCTCTGGTGTTTTTTGCTTGTCACATTACCATGAAAATCGGAACACTGAGACAATGTCTGAGTTACTGAAGGTGTGAAAAAATGCCAGTGGCAAAGCAAGAGAAATAATTATAAAGAGTGTCATGGTAGATTTAAACCATAAAGGTAATCCACCTCATAATCTACTGGAAAACTGCTGTGAAGGTTTCAGTTTAATTCCCATGCAGAGAGGAACATCTGTGCCCAGTCCCTGCACTAGCAGTTCTGTTAACCACCCTTCCAGACATCACAAAGTCACATGTGGAACTGGAAACAGAATCAGTAATATAATTTCAGTTACAAGTTTTGTATCACGTAGTTTTCGTGACAGACAAACTGTCTTGAGTAAGCAAAACTTTAAACAAACATTTTCTGTGATTTAGTTCTTCACAGTAGAATTTTCTGAAATGTCTTTCTGCCTAATTCTTCAATCCTTTTTCTATAAATGGGATGCAGTCTGTATGTATTTAATAGGCATCCACTAGTTTATGATTTTTTTTTACTGTTTTCTTCTAAGAGTTGTTCACAATTGCAAATGCTAACTTGACAGGATGTGTGGAAGAATAAATTAGAGACACCAGAACAAATTCCTTGGGGTTTTTTTAACACTGGAGTAAAAGCCAACTTGCCAAGAGACAGAACGAGAACTGTCCTAACAAGTGGGGTTTTATTTTTGTTGTTGTTGTTTTTGAAGATCCGTAACAGGCTTAACCAGGAGCAGAACTCCAAACTCCAGCAGCAGAAAGAGCTCTTAAACAAACGCAATATGGAGGTGGCCATGATGGACAAGCGAATCAACGAGCTGCGCGAACGACTGTACAAGAAAAAAGTTGAGGCACGTCAAAAAGAAAACATTCCTGTAAGATAAACTGTTAAAAGGGCCACACTTCAGTTTATCAAGGGCCTGTAAAAAACTACATAGAATCTCACTTTTTCCCCACTCAAGTATTACAGTTACCTATGATAAAAGTAGCAGCTCTCTTAAAACTATTTTAAGGTTTCTCATAGATATCCAAAAACTGTAAGACAGACTATGTTTCCTTTTATTTTTCTTTATGGCACAGACAATACTGTATTAAAAGTCAGAAAAGCTTATATTTCTGGGAAGGAAAGTATGACTATGTGATACATGTTTAAAAGCATGAATGCATTAAAAAATTGGGTTTTATAAAATACTTATCTTCCAGTATAGAAAATGGATAAAAATATAAACAGTTTGATAAAGTTAGGCTTAATAGTTGTCTGGAACTTCAGAAAGATTTTAAGAGGTGAATTCTGGATTTCCATATGCATTACTACCTGGAGGTATTGCTTTAAAAAAACCCAACACATACATATTTGATCATTTAAGAACTCATTTTAGACCATTTGCTTGAGAAAGGCACAGTGGAGGAGATAAAGGTATCTACAAAAGATGTATGTGCTGTGACTAAGAAATTTTATTTTTGAGGTGTTGATTTTAAGGAATAAAGTTTGTGCTTTCTACTACAATTTTTTTTTCTCTTTTGGAAGAAGCACAAAGTATGATAACTTAATTATTAAGGTGTCCTAGCTACAGTGCATGGTTCTAGATAATTAAGTTTAGACCTCCCTGTTCATGCAGAAAGGTCTAGATTAAATGGACATTCATGTTTCAATTTGTCTGATCGTTTTCAGTTGAATCGTATTAATGGAACTTCATCGCCCCAGTCATCCCTGAGTGCTTCAGGAAGGGTGGCAGCAGTAGGACCTTACATCCAAGTTCCAAGTGCTGGCACTTACACTGTACCAGTAGATCCAGTTAAGCCACAGTCTCTCACCATTGCTCCCAACTCAACACATGGAAGATCAAAATCTGGTAAGTATTTGTGTGATGTTTATTAATGCATATGGTTTGAAAGGGGGCAATAAAGAAAAGGAGTAATCTTAAGAGACTTGGTGTTGGCATAATTGGTGCAGGGGAGAAGGCAAGTTTCAGGTTTGTCAATACTGTTCCATGAACTGGACATCAGTCATTCGATCTGTGGTATTTTTGCTTCTTTCCATGATTTTTTCTTAGGAAATTGAGTGTTTTGAAATTTTACTGGCTGGTACATCCCTAAAAGGGGCATGTTTTCTTCACAGATTCTATATTGTGTCTTTAATAGCTTTTTCAATTAGTTTGTGTTTAAATATAATAATGAAATGAACTTTGTGGAAAACTGTATTATAAAAAACTATTTACAGTATGTTGCTTTTTGTCAAGTAAAACAAAGCTAGTGAGTAAATAATACTACTTCTCAGAAAGAGACTAAATAGGAAAATAGCATAAAACTATGAGAGGTTTTTGCTCCATCTGAGATGTGGGAATTTGTGGTCCCTTGAAGCACTTCTGAAATGGAATAACCATAACATTGGTGCTGTTTATTTGTTTCTGCCCTATTTAGTGAAGAAGCTGCCCCTCCAGAACTCCCCAGAACTTTGTGTCCAAAATTGGCTCCCATGTTTCCCATCATTAATAATTCCATCTAAAATTTTTAAATAGAATTATTGTTTGTGTTGGAGACTGAAAGAAGCAGGTCATATTTGTGCCTCAAGTTCTCAATTCTAGCAAATCTCACCTGTCTGCTCATACCTTAGAAAAATCAGAATTCTTAAGAAATGATAAGCTAGGAAAACATACATAATACAAATAAAAATGCACAAACCCACTGGTCTAACCACAGGACTTATTTTACCTGGTCTCCTAGAAGAGATCAAAAAGGGGATAAGGAATGACTAGGAGACCAAAGCTGCTGCAATGTCCACATACATTCAAGTACTTAAAACTGAATATTCCAGTAAAATTTGCATCATGCTTTCCAGATGGGGAGGAAGAGATGGAGAGAAGGCAATCTGAACCTCTCTGTAGGAAAGAATGTCAGAAATACTTTCTTGGAGAAAACCCCAAGGTCAGGAAGTGAAACTGGCCAAACAGAACTTAAAAAAAAAGACTCCAATCTTTCCCATTGATTTTAGTGATTTAGCAATATCTTTATCAGCTAAAAGTATTTAAAAATCTGTACAAACCCCATCACTGTGGTTTTATGGAAAAGTCTCAAGAATATGGAATGACTTAATTGTGGGGTGAAGGTACAGATTTGCAACAGTTTTGTTTTCAGATTTGTGGACCCTTCTTCCACATATGGAAAAGGACAGCTCCTAACTTTTAAGTTTACCAACTAAAAACCACAATTTTGCAATATCAACCTCCCAAAATATATATGCCCACTTCTAGACCTACCTCAGGACTTTTAATATTATAAAAGTAATTATTCTGCCTTAGGACTGACTTTGTATTTATTATTTTGAAGATACTTGAATGAAGTTCTGTAAAATAGATTTATGTAAGAAGAAGCATATATGCTCCCAGGAAGAAAAGAAATTGAGAATTTATTTCAACTGTCATGCTTTTATTTCTCATTATCTGAGTGTTCCTGTTCTAATGTTCTCCATTGTCATTGTTATAATTTTTCCACCACTTTTTTTCTTTCTTTTTCTGTGTAACTGGATCTGCCTTGGTGCGTCCGGTAGAGACAGACTGTGGGTGTGTGAAAAAATCTCCAGACACCTGGAAGGTTTCTGATTTAGACATAATAGTAGATCCTATTCTGTCACCTCCCACTTCTCTTCAGTCTGCTGTTCACAATGTCATCCGCCTGGCACCTACTCTGTTTGACACCCAGCACTGTGAGTCCGTAGAAGATCTCTGGCTAGCTGAGAACTCAGTTTTTAATATGGTCATCTGAGCTCTTGCACACAGATGCATATTAAACAGCATCTTTAGAAATTCTGTTGTGGTCTGGCGTGTAGATGATGCTGTTGAAATGTAAATTGGTTGAGAAGTTGCTTTTCATCTTTGAAGGAAACAGATTTGCAGCAAATTCATCCCAGGAGTACTGGAGTAGTGTACCAGGGATGAGTTTTCTTCTCTGAAAAACCTCAGAATTTTCTAAATGTTAGAGATTTCTGGCAGTCACTAAAGTTTTTTAGTATATTTTTGGTTGGATAGATGTGTAAAATGCAGGCTTAGTTTGAGTTTGTGGGAAACTTGAAGTTTCCATGTTGCACTGACCCCAGTGTTGGGATGAAAGCTCACTCTGTCCAAGTCAATACCCAGAGTCTTGCTACCTCCCATTGGACTTGGAGTGTGCTTCAGTTCCTGTAGTAAGTATCCTGGATCCAGACACACAAAAATTGTGGGTAAAGTCAGAGAAAATGCACAAAACCTTTTGTGTCTGTGTGTCACTGTCTTATTTATGTAAATGCACAATGGCCTGGTGAGAGCTGAAATACACTGGGTGTTACATTTACAGGCACAGACAAGAAGGTGCATTTGGAGGGGAAGATGGAGCCAGTTGGCTATGGGGTGGCTGAGAGCAGGAGCTGGGGTGGCCTTGTCAGGAGGGCATTGCCATCAGATCCCCCTAGACCAGGTTGCTCAAAGCCTCATCCAGGGATGGGACATCCCCAACTTCTCTGGACAGCTTGTGCCACTGACTGCACCCTCACAATGTAGGTCAGACAGAGAGTGAGTCTGAATTTACTTCTGGTCTGTTACCTCAGAATCTGGGGACAAACATGCTGCTTACAGTAAGTTTTTGTGTATCTGTCTTTCTAATAGAAAAGTGTTGAATTTGCAGGTAAGATGTTTAAATGTGTCACGTCTTTTGCCATTGTTTCTGTAAGTGCTTTCCTCATAACTAAACTTACAGATCCAGATGCTTTCGTGTTTAGCATGAATCAATTATAACGCATTTCACTGATTTTCAAAACAAAGGTTTTACTGAACTGTAACCTTACTGGAGGTATAGAATGTCTTGTGTATTTTGTACAGTAAGCATTAATTCAGTGCATAGTTTGAAAATTTGCCATTATTTAGGGCCTAAGTGTTTAGACAACTTTTTGGTCTCACTCTTGATAACCAGATGATTAGAAACAATAACAAACAAAACCCACAACATTTTCAGCTCTTGGATAATGCCAGTATTAAAGCTGGGCCTCATTACTTTACTTCCTGGCAGTTAGCAAGTGTGAAAAGTGATTTCTGGACTATATACTGTATTCTTAGTGTAAAAATACGCAAGTGTTATTCCTGTTTTGAGAGATACTCAACAAAGAGGGTAAGGCTCGTGGATAGAAAGTAGAGTGGTGATGGAAAATTCACTCTCATTAGAATGTTCCCATGCAGCTTATTTTGAGACTATCTACTATACTAGACAGAGAATTCTAGAAATAGTTCTGCTGATTCTGTTTTCTAGATGCTTAGAACTGAAATAGGAAATTTGGCCTCTAAATACCTGATTTTCATTTGATACTGTATTACTGTGGGGTCCAGAAATCTCACTGAATCTCCACACATGCATAATCCTCCTCCATTTTAGCTGCTATCCTGTAGTAAAGTCAATTATGTGTTACATGTCACCTTTACTGATTTAGGTTCTCCACTACAACAATTACAAGTCATAGGGATGGAGGAATGATCTCCAGTCTCCTTAGAGGAAGAGATGCCTGAAGTTTAATATTTTAAAGGCAAATCAAATCCTTAGGATCTAACACATGATCTATTTAGTTACTAGGAACCATATCTAATTATTAGGCTACTTAAACTCTTCTGCTTACTTAGAGAACTGAAACTAAATAGACTCACACAGTTAATAAAGTAACATCAATGCATCTAGGACTTCATTAAAGATTTGTTGCTTCAGTTTATGTGCAGCTATGCATGATTTTTTGCATATGATGAAGATAAAAGCCCATGACTTGTGTCTTGACGCTGTGAGTTCAAGTTGTCAGCTGACTTTAAAAATTTATTTAATATTAAATCTCTGGGGTAATTCTAATCGGGTGAGTATGTTGAGGAAAAACAAAAGGTGAGTTAACCACCACTTTCAGCAAAGGAATGTGTGCTTTTGTTCCACTCTGCTGTTCAAGGGAGTTTTTACATCCTGTTATGGGTGAATGAATGTGGTAACCATAGTTTAAATTTGGAGTAAGTCCATTCAGGGCTTATTTAGTCTTAACATTTAGTGTAATTTGACATTGTCTCTGGATAGTATCCAAAGAATTGTGTGGATGAAGTGTTTCTGTACAGATTGTTACTCCGAATTTGTTTGCCTTCTAATAGCAGAATATGCAACACTCAGGCCAAAATTTTGATCACATTTTTTCTGTAGAAATTTTCAGTGCAATTAGAATGTTAAAGAGTAGTGAACAGCACATTCTATGCAGTGATTTGGCTTTCAGTATTGATTTCTGAATCAAATATTAATAATTTATCTCACTTCTAGAATAAAACTAATCCCACTGTAATCTAAAGCGTTTCATTTCACATGTTGTTTTGCTTATTTGCAATGCTAGTATGGATTATCTTAAATCTAGTATTTTTTCTGTTTTCAAGCTAATGACGGAAATTGGCCGATACTTAAACAGAGCTCAGCCCCTGTGGTAAAACCCCCTCAGATCTCCAACACAGACTGGAAAGAATCAAGCATGGATACTGCTTTAAAACAAGGAACTATATCCAGCCAGCCTTTGCCAACTTCAGTATTAGGAAGTACTGATAAGCTGGTGGGTTTCATCTGTGATATATTTATAGATCTGCTTTGCTTAAATTATGAACCTTTGACTTTCATAGCTGAACTCGCTTCAATTAGATACACACTCCATTTCCCTGCTGCTGTTTATTTAAAAAGTCATAAAGAAAATTATCTTTGTATTTCTTCTGTTCTTTTCTGTTCTTATCACATTAAAATGTGTGGGTTTGTTTCAACTTCAGTATTTTGTATTCCTTCCTGTTCTTTTACATATCTAGTCGCCCCTTTTCTCTCTTTGCTTCTCCTAATCCTCTTCCCCCGTCCTTCTAATGTTTTTCTAATTCATATCTTTGTTAGTCTTTTTCCTTTGTATAGATTGTTACTTTTTCAGTGTACTCTTTTTCTCATAAAAATCTCACAAAAGAAGTCATTAAATCCATCCTTAAGTGAGACTACTAGTGGTGTCCGTCTTCACTGCTGTGCTAGTACTTTATTAATTCTTTAAGACTATAATCTTTAAAGAATAAGGACTTGGTCTTTAAGCTGTTTTGGTAAACTCTGACAGTATGTGTTGTCAAGATCAACTAGATACTGAGATGTGGAACCTAGAACAAGTTAATCAGGCTTTGAATGTATGCAAATAGTTTTGAATTGATACGAATGTGTTACAGCTGAAAGTGCCTTTAAACAGTGGCCTTTGTCTGAGGTATAATGAGATCCTCAGATAAACTCAGGTAGAATCATATCTAGTGATAAAGGAACACAAATTGTTTATGTTGACTCCTTTTCTGTCCCTCAAGATTGTTAGTAGGGTATGTTGAAAAAGGAATATTCTTGCTCGGAAGTACTTTATTTAGTTAAATGGTATATACTATTTATTGTTCTTACACAGGGTCTTGACCTGGGCAAGGTGCCACCAACAGTTCCTGGTGTAAGCAAGCAGTTGCCTCAGAACTATGGGACCTATCCAAGCCCAGTTCCCTTAGGAACAGGTTCTACAAACTCTCTAGAAAGAAGGAAAGATGGCAGCCTGCCCAGACCTGGCACCAGTATAGCAAATCGGCAAAGGGCAGTTCCGCTCCCGCCGCCCAGCAACGTCCACCAGCCCAGCTCTTCACAGCAGATCCAGCAGAGAATTTCTGTCCCTCCCAGCCCCACGTATCAACCCTCCGGTCCCCCCTTGTTCCCAGGAGGAGAGGGCAGGCCAGAACTGCCTTTGACTGTGGCAATCAGACCTTTTCTCGCTGATAAAGGATCCAGACCTCAGTCTCCCAGAAAAGGGCCACAGACAGTGAACTCCAGTTCCATCTACTCAGTGTATCTTCAGCAAGCAACACCACCAAAGAATTACCAACAAGCTGTGTACAATACTTTAAATAAGTCGGTAAAAGCAGGTAGAATATATTTTGCTTTTACGTTTTTTTTTAAATACATTAAGATCTACTTGTTTGGCTTAGTTCACTTCCCATATCAGTTTGGAAAACTTGTCTAAATCTGTGAGGAAAGTTATTTTTGTGTATGCAGCATAGCAGCAAAATCATTCAATATATTTTTGAGATTATCAATAAGTATGCATTGATTTACCCTTTGTTTCAAAACAAGAAGCAATTGGAACAATATAGCCTGGATACTTTACCAATACTTTGATAAATAAGGTGAAAAAACAGTCTAGATAAGAGAGTTTTTCTCCTCTTACTGTTTTCCTCACAAGAGAGGAAAAACATTCCAGATGCTACTTGTTTATAATTTTAAGCATCAGCATCACCAACAGGTATTTGTTTCTCTTTTGACAGTCCCCAGAACAATATTTTTTTTCTTTCTGTATTAGTGTCAAACAAGTAGCAATAGTTTATTTATAAATATTTTATTATGTAATTTAAGAACAGCTCTTCACTGTTTTCCATCTTTCTTTTTTTCAGTTTATGGAAAGCCTGTATTACAGTCTGGTTCAACATCTCCCTCACCCTTGCCATTCCTTCATGGCTCTTTGCCTGCCCAGTCTCCTTCACAGCCACAATCTCAGCCTCAGACTGAGGTCACTGAAAAAGATCAAGAGCTGGAAAATGCTCCACCACCCAGTGAAAACAGCAATGTGGAAAACATTCCCCGTCCTCTCAGTCCTACTAAGCTCACCCCTATTGTGCACTCGCCCCTGCGGTATCAGAGTGATGCCGACCTCGAGGCTCTGAGGAGAAAATTGGCCAATGCTCCAAGGCCATTAAAGAAACGCAGCTCCATCACTGAGCCAGAGGGCCCGAGTGGACCGAATATACAGAAATTATTGTACCAGCGCTTTAATACCCTGGCTGGAGGGATCGAAAGTGCTCCTTTTTATCAGCCAAGCAATCCACAGGACTTCATAGGCAACTTAGCTGATGTTGATAACGGGAACGCCAGCACCAATGGCAATGTTGAAGAACCAATCCCCGTGCAACCTACTGTTCCTGTCCCTGATGAACCACCCCCTTCGTCAGATGCCAATGATAATGAGTTACCTTCTCCCGCTACCGAGGAGCTGATAAGCACTGAGACCACAAATCAAACACCTGAGACGACTGAAGACAACAACAACAATCTTGCTATAGTTCCTTCTACTGAGCAGTCACCCAGTCCCACGCCAGAGGCCAGTTCTCCAGTAGAAGATGAAGCTCCTTTGCCACCTGCTCTTCCTCCTCCACTTCCTCCAGTAAGTAAAAAAACAAAAGAACAACTTTGTGAACTACAGAATTAGCTTTGTGCTTAAGTGGAATATCGTAAGCTTGCGTTCAGCAGTATCTTTGCACCTGGAAAGTCTCATGATATTAAAAGGAAAGAAAACCAGGGAAGTTCCAGGGAGAATTCTGGTGGATTAGTTTCTTACTACTCTAGCTGCTTAATAAGGAAAATATGCAAACAGGTAATGGGAGGTTGTCTATGTATTTTTCAACTTTTCAGAGGTTCTTCTTGTACAGCTAATTCTGGAATTGGAGATTACATTAATTTTTTTTTTTAATTTGTCCAGGCTTTTAAAGATAGCTTACCCTTAGTTTCATACAAATAGTTATGTCAGTGGGAAGCTTTTTAATTTGCAGGCAAGCTGAAATAGCTGTTCTGGAGAAACTGCACTCCTTTTGCCCTCTCAGAGGAGATGGACCAGGAGATGAACCAGATGTGCTAACTCCAGCAGCAGCACAGCTGCCTTGTGATAGCAGAAATGTTCTCCTAATGGGCTTTTCACATACTTTGAAATGCTTCCAAAGTCCATCCTCCAGCTGCACTAAAATCTTTTAAATACTTGCCATTACCACAATCTACCACATTTGGAGAATTGAAAAACACAGAAAAAAAAAAGGATTTTATTCTTTATTGTTGTGATATCACTCACTCTTTGAAACCAAGGTTCATCCTTACTTAGAGATTCAGGTAGGAACCTTGCATTCCTCTTAGAATTCGACAGCAGTGTGCACAAGGCTTTGTATGGTTTTCCATGAGCATAAGGGCCAGGATACTTCTGGGAGAATGGGATATGCTAGAAACTAATATTATTCATAATGTGAAGGGTTTATTTTCCAAACTGAAATAGCCATCCTGTATAGGACCATAAGTGAAAACAGATCCTACAGAGCTAGAGACTATAAAGCATTCTATAAAATCTGTAGTTTAAATAATAGATTATTTTTCCCCAGAAAGTGACAAGGACACATGTAAGAGATAAAGAATATTCTCAAAACACATTTAAATGTGCTTCAGATCTTGAAAATGCTGCTTCTGATAACACCTGCTAGAATGTCACATAAAATAGCTTCGTGTTCCGTACTTTTCTTTCCTACAACAAAACTCCCAACTTGCCAGGCCTGACCTACAACAGACTCCTGCTAATTCAAGGCATTGATTCCTCTAAGTACAGACTCTGCCTTAATTGTGTGGTACTTTCCAGGCTGAGCAAAAGTTTTCAGTGTCTTAGATAATCCACCAGTAATATGCACAGCTTATATAAGATACAATTAAGATGATGATGCTTAAAACACTGACTTAAGTACTTCATTCCTTTTACTCACTGTGTTTAATTAGAAGCTTTGAAACTATACTGGCTTGCTTTTTCATTTTTTAACTGCATAAAATGTAGTAATGTATCAAGCTTTTTATTTAGAGACTTAAATAGAAATGATTGCATAGTTCTAAATATCATTTAAAGAAGATGAGATTCATAAATGAATCATTTTTCTACTTGTATAACCTGAAATGATGCCTTCCAACCTTCATCTCTACTCAGACAAAACGTACCAACTTGAAGAAACCCAACTCAGAAAGAACAGGCCATGGTTTGAGAGTGAAGTTCAATCCCTTGGCTCTCCTCCTGGATGCTTCTTTGGAGGGTGAATTTGATCTGGTACAACGAATCATATATGAGGTAAGCTTTTAAACAATGGCAACGTCATGCAGTATTCAGGAAGAAGAAAGTGCTGAACTATTTTATGTTTTCAACAGGTTGATGATCCCAGTAAACCAAATGATGAAGGCATTACACCTTTGCATAATGCAGTGTGCGCTGGTCATCACCACATTGTGAAGTTCCTACTTGATTTTGGTGTAAATGTAAACGCAGCAGATAGTGATGGGTGGTAAGTGTCAAGATTTTTAACCTAGTATCTGGGAGAAGCACCATTTAGATGCACACTCAAAATTTAATTGAAACCTGGTTTGGGAACTATTTCCTTCCTCTTTATCCCCAGAAATGAGTATTCTCTAAGCTATAGGTGGAGATGAACTCAAATGCAAGGTTACAGCATGTTTAGCTCCCAAGCAAGCACACTTAAACCATAAATTAGATTACAGTTTGTGATAATTAGTGGTAGAGTTGCATTTCTTGTTCAGATGCTGAAATAATTAAACTATAAATAACAAATGACAAAAGTTATTTTGCTTAGGTTTCTTCATCATAGATCCCACTACAGATGTTTGGTGTTCTTGAAGAATCTCACGGGTACCTACACCATTCCTGAAGTCTTTGGGGGGGGGACTGTGAATCCTCACCTTTGTTTTACCTTTCAAGTTTCCTTGTATGGGAAAATACCCTTTTGCACCCAACAGCTTGGTAAGCTGTGAAAATTATTAGTTTTGCTATCATCTGTTTCATAATGCTTGGCTTTACTGGAGTCAGGTAAATCCTGAAATTCACCCTAGCTGCTCGACAGGTTTTAGACAATGCATACACATACTATAAACATAAAGAAAAATTTCCTTTTAAAACAGACAGGCTCTACATGGCAAGATGAAAGTTAGGATTCATGGAAGCTTCTTCTTTCACATGTAAATTTTTTTGCTTTATTTCAGGACACCCTTGCATTGTGCAGCTTCTTGCAATAGTGTTCATCTCTGTAAACTACTGGTTGAATCTGGGGCAGCTATTTTTGCTTCAACTATAAGTGATATAGAAACTGCTGCAGACAAGTGTGAGGAGATGGAAGAAGGTTATATTCAGTGTTCCCAGTTTTTGTATGGTAAGCTGTGACACTTAGCAACTTTTTTCTGAGATTCATCCTGATTTGTCCCTCTGATCTGTGTGAAACATCTGCTTAGGCCCCAGACTGGATGATATGGCCCATCATGTTCCTGTGCTTTCAAAGTGCTAAAACCAGAATCACCTTTTCACTGTGATGTTGGTCTTAGTCCTTCTGGGTCTTGAATTACTTCACAGGCTCCTTCAAATGTTAAGATTTTTAAAGTTTTAATTTGGCATCATTTCAAGGAAATGCTTCTACAGGGAGGTTTTGACCGTAACAGTGAGTTGTCAAGTATTTTGACAGAGAGACTCCTAACTTCAAGATGCACAGATTTCTAGATCACACAAAGAAAGAAATACACTTTATGAATAATTAACTTAGAGAAGGTGCTTAGTTACTAAAATGTATTTTGCAAAAAAAGTACTTCAATGGAGCAGACAAATTTTTAATTTCCATCAGAGGATTTAAGCTTAAGGCTCTGTCAGATCTGACATTTTGTGAGTTCCAAAAGCCTCAAGTGTCACTGTACAAGGCCTGCTGTAAGAAGCAGTTTCCACTGCATGTATAATAAAAGAGAAAAACCTCATTCTCTAAATTATTCTCTAAGATTTTGTATTATCATGCTGTTAAATTTCTGACAGCATTTCATCGTGGAAGTGCTGAAAACTGTTCATGAAGTGTTATTAACAGGAGACTAATATTTGGGCTACTGTGTCAATAGTAAAAATCTCTGAAGAGGAAAAAGAGGCTATTTTACCATCTGATGTTGTTAACAGGAGTGCAGGAGAAGCTGGGAGTGATGAATAAAGGGGTGGTGTATGCTCTGTGGGATTATGAAGCCCAGAACAATGATGAGCTGTCATTCCACGAGGGCGATGCCATCACTATTCTGAGGCGCAAGGATGACAATGAAACGGAGTGGTGGTGGGCCCGCCTCAATGACAAGGAAGGCTATGTGCCTAAAAACCTCCTCGGGGTAAGTTCTTTCACCCTCTCTATTTTTCACATGCACCTGAGGTAGGAACAGAAGATGGATCTTTGGTCAGAATCCCTCTGTGCACCATCCACAGCACTATGAAGTGGTGTAAAGCAGATTATCCTTATTCTCTCTGCCCTCTGTGCCATTGTAAACAAAGAGGAGAGGCTACTGTTAGGAGATTGGTGCTGGTTGTCATTGAGCAAGTTAGTATGTTTAATATAGTTTATGCTTTATGGGGCTTTTTTCTCCCCCTTGGCTAAAATATATAGAGCCCTTATGGAAAGCATGGTGGCTCTATTAGGCAGCTTGAAGCCTTGGTTCAGGAAGTTCCTTGGGAAGTTTTTTAATACCTGGCACAAGAACATAGGTGTGTGAGAGTTTAAAATAGGAAAGAGCCTTGAAAATGACAACTGTGGGCACATCGTTTATGCTGCTCAGACAGACAGAACACTGTCAGGAGAGGCCAGGAATGTAAGGTGACTAAGTGGAGAGCTACTGAGGACAAAATGCATGAGAACCTTGTAGAGCAGGAAATAAGCTCTCTGGAGTGCTCAACAGGGAATTTTTGTACTTATGTAAAAGCACCCTTTGTCTCTTCTGGATCCTGAGCTGAACGCACCACGTCATTTTCAGAGCAGCAATGTTGCTGCCATTGGCAGGAGTAAATCAGCCCTTTTCCTCCTGCTTCTTCTTTTTCAGGAGTTGCCTAAGAACACCCTCAAGCTTACAAAAACCTCACTCCCCACAAAACACTTTGTCACCCAGTTCTGCCTAATAAGTAGCCCTTAGTTATAAATTATTTAAGTTGGTATTAACCATGCAAAGCCTAATACTGTTATTCTGTTTTTTTAGTTATATCCACGAATAAAACCTCGACAGCGAACCCTTGCTTGAATTCAGTTGTACGACAGTGCAGTACCATGCTGGTAACTGGAAACGCAGAACATACACTGGAGCCATCATTTTTGGTCATTTCACACAGAGAAATAAAACTATGATACTTAGTTTTAATGGTGCTTTCTCTTGTTAAATGGACAGCATCCACGATTTCCAAGATCTGCGGTTTGTAAATGAGGATCGTTTCTGTGTGACCCAGCACTGAGGAGGAGAGCGATGCCTCCACTGCTGACAGTGTTGCGCCAGCTCTCGTCTAACGCAGTGTTTCGAGTCAGAGTTCCGTGGTAGGAGCTTTCTTGTGTTCCGTGTTCAGAGGTGTCATTTGCAGAGTGCAGATGCACTGTCCAGTTTGCTCCAACCCCCCACAGTAACTGTCCCATGTCGGGATTTTGGGTATTTCTGTTCAATACCAGTGAATGTTGAGTTCTCATTACCGATCAACTCTTTGGGTTCTAGGACACGAGATCTTCACCTGTTACATGCATAATTACGTAGTTACCAAAGCTTGGTGAAGGCTAGGATTTTAGGTGGCAACATGCTAAACACTTAAATCCTAGTCTGGACAACCCCAACGAAAGCTTTACCTAGTCTAGCATCTTGCATTATTTGCATTTAGAATCAAGCTAGAGAACTAACAAAAACCAACAGTATTTGTACACTTCTCCAAGTCCCTACACGATATTTCACTTGGTGTTTTATTTTCTTATTATTCAGCCTACAGCACCGGTGTTACCTCTACAAATGTAAAGGTTCCCCTACTAAGCCCCCGAGCTTGTCCAGCCTGGACATAACAGTTAGTACTGAAGTTGCAGCAGCTTAAGGGATTTGTATGTCTGCAGGGATGAAAGTGCAATAGTTGAAAAGGGTAAGGGTCTGGTAAGAGTTATACTGTCACCTGAAGTCTGCCTGAGTCAGTCTAGAAGAAAATATGAAGGACTGGATAGAAGTAGAAAGAGGGTCGTGTAGATGCCAAGTGGAGGAGAAGAAAGAAACAAGGTTTAGAGAAGGATTTAAGAAAGGCAATAGCTTATTTGAGGACAGTTTTTGTGGTTCTTGGCAGCTTACAACTGCTGCCAAGGCAAGTTATGCAATAACCTGTTCCACTACATTGTAGTTTCAAGCAAAAAAGAAAAACCCCACAAACAGGCACTTCACTGGAATTTTAACTGTACATGATTTTATATACCAAAAGTATATTTTGAATTTCCCATTATAAATTTTAGCCATATTTCTTGTAATTTTCTCCCATTTAACAGTATGCAACTTGATTAATTCTTCATGTACAAGTTCTGTGTATAATTTATATATCCATTTCTGCAGTGCTGTAACTTGCTTTTACCACAGGTCAGCATTAACTGTATATATTGTGGTGAGAAGTGAAAGGGTATTATTGTTGAAGAATTTGCTACATGAATGTGATGATTTCAAGAGCCTATGATACACTAATTCAGAGAACATGTAAATGTGCACAATAAAGTACTGCTAAGGCATGGCTGCATTCTCCACTCTCTTTACAGAGGTCTCAAGAGCAGATGTGGCTTTGGTCAGAGTCTGCATAAAAACACTAATTGTAGCTTGCCAAGATTACAGCTGTCAACCCACCTTTCCTCCTTATTTTATCAGCTTCACTGAAGATGTGCTTACACATTAGTATCCCAGTATTCCAGCTGGGACAAATTAACTGAGAACTAAAAGTAGTGTTTTCTTTAGAAAAAGTGAAAACTTTCAGAGTTCAGAGACCATGGTGGCCATTACTAAAGAAGTTGTATATTACAAAATTAAATAGCACCTCTTTTTTAAATAAGTGAATTAATTTATTCATATTTGTACATTAAATTGTATACAATTTCAGATAGCATTACAGTTAGATTAATAAAAGCTAGTTACCAAAAAGTAAATACAAAACTAAAAATTATTCTGGAAGCTTATTACAGAAGTGAAGTTTCAAGGTCAAGTTTATATAAGTCAAATTTGGTGGTATTTGGTGAAATATTTAGATGTTTAAAATGAAATGTTTAAAAAAACCCACATGATTTCTATAAAATCATATCTAAGGCAGATTTTTTTTGTACACTGATTTTAAACATTTGGATAGAGGGAAAAACCTGAGATCTATACCCAATAGCTATTCTCTCCAGAAGAGACATACACATTTGTTTGCTTCCTGTAGCAAACAGTATATATAATGGTTACTATAAAAGTTGTGCTGTACATTAGCTGTAGTGCAGGTCACTTTCATATTAAGTGCCAGTAAAGGCTTAACAAAATATACAAAGTCTTAAGAGGTGAGGCTGTTTAAAGCATTAACTGTATACATATTGCACACTACCGTGAATACTCATGGTTCAAAAAAATACTCACATTGCATTTGCCAGTTCTTACATAATGAACCACACTGGAATGAGAGAGAGTCAAGAACAGCAAATATTTCCAGCTGTCAAATCAGCACAAAGTGAGAGGCAGGTCTGTGGAGGCTGGTGTCTGTGTGTGCCCTCAGGAGGCCACATCTACAGTTCTCACTGGTCCCGAGACTCATAGAGAAGTTTTGTTGCCTAACAGAAAGAGAAAATGTCAGTGTTGAGTGAAGTTTCACTCACAGCCACCTTATCTCCTTCCTACCCCTCCAAAAACCTCCTTTAAAACCAGGGCTTCAAATTCTTCCTCTGTTTTCCTCCATCTGAGGTATGTACTAGCATTCAGGAAGTGCTGAATGCACTTGCATGGTGATAGAAAGTTTGAGCACACTGTGCTGAGTAGAGTAGAAGCTGGGGTAGTGGCACCTTGGGAGTTCTCAAACAGCAATAAAGCAGCAAAGAGCCACAAACCTGTCCATACACATTATAAACTACAGTTCTGATCAGCAATTGATCAGGTGACTGATTTGAGTGTGGCTTTGGATTTTTTCCACCATAACTCTGACTCAGGAAATATGAACCTTCAGTTTCATTACCCATTCAGGGCCTAGCACCAAAAGACTTAAGTCTTCCATTTCCAAAAATCAACAACCTCTTTGAACCTTCACGAAGTAGTAAAAACAATTAGCTGAACTTAGGTTCAAAAGAGTATTTCATAGTGCACATTCTTCAGCCAGTAACAAAATCCAAAGAAGTTTAGAGCCAAGTTCTTAGTTCTTTTCATCTAATAACATACATAAGATCTTAGGAAACCTTTCAGAGTGCATAAATTCTTCAGGTCTCTGAGCAGAAAGCTAAAGTCATGTTCATTACACCCCGCCATAGCTTCTGTTTTCTAAGTGACAAGGCCCTGAAGTCCTTAATAAAAAAATCATAGAAATACTCCTGAGGCTGAATACTCTGTGTGGTGCTGCTTAACACCCCATGTAAAGATTTTCTTCAGCCTTGTCTAAGTTTTGGCTGCTTTGCTTACCTTATGCATAGCTGCCAGCCAGGCTGCTGACAGCTTCTTGTTACAGCTGAAGTCTTCACCGGCAATGAACTTCATCTGCGTCACCTCCTCCGACCCTGGTACCTTGTACTGCAGGATCATTCCTATGGCACGAGTGTTGCCTCCTGAAAAGAGAAATAACATCTGGAACAGCAGCAGGCTTTACCAACTGAGTAACACAACGTTTTCCAGCTCATGAGCGTGTTTGGAGAAATGTGCTCATTGCTCAGTTCAGAGCAGAAGCAGCTGCTGGATCTGAGGAGCTCATGACCACGGCTCGTAGTGCCAGGCAGTGGGACCTGCAGCCTCATATTGTTTCAATTCTCTGTGCCAAGCACCAAGGCACAGTCTGCATCAGCCTTCAGGTAAAGCCACACACCTGGAACACCCTCATGAAATATTATCACCACGTTAAGACCTTGATACCGCAGTTTCAAACGGTAGCCTGCAGTCTGTAGGCTTAGGGTCCAGTTAGACTGATGGCAAAGCAGGGTCCTGCTGGATGTAGTCTGGCACAGCAGGCAGCAGTCCCTCCAAACCTGGCAAAGGTTGGGAATGATGCTTACATAAGGCTAGAGAACAACTGGCAACATCATTTACTTCCTGAAGGAAATTGCTACCAAACACACTGCTCTAACAGCAGTGCAGTAAGCAAGGTGTTTGTATCTCTCTTACTGAGGCTGCAGAGATGAAGATAAATGAAAGCAAAAACACAGACATTAAACAAGAACTTTTAGAATGAGACACTACTGCCATTACTTCCTGCAGCAGTGGAGCATAAACTCAGCCCTAGGAACAGCACTATCATATGCAGGACACCTTTTACAAAGCTCTTTTTCAAAGTGTCTGCATGAGAGGGCTCTTGGAGGCTGTTACTGGAGTATCTGAGGAGCCAAAACAAATCACAATCTAAGCCAAACTCTAGTTAGCACTGTTAATGCACCTAACCCAATCAGAAGCCCACAGTAAGGTTTATAAAGGAGCTATTTTCTGCTCTCCTAGGATAAATGGAAATTCAACTTCATCAATTGCTTCTCTGAACCTACTGGTCAGAATAATGAATTAAGGGTCTACTGAAAGATAAAACTGGAAATCACACACCTACAGCCTTGACCAGTTTGCTCATGTCTGGCAACACACCTTGCACAATAGAGAGGCTTTTCTTTTAAAGTTGTGTAAAAGCAAGGCATTAATTAACAGTTTCTGTGCAAAGCCATTCCAGACAGCACACAGGGAGTGTATTCATTTCTAGTACGCCCAATTCACCTGTTAAAGCAGGTGATCTGTAACACTGTGTACTACTGCAGATACAATTTCTCATCTTCCCTTCTCCCAGCATGGACAACAGCACTTTGGTCTAAAGAAGGCCTTGAGTACCTTAGTTCTCCAGAGTGTTACAAAACATTCACTCTTGGTTTATTAAACAGACATATGGGAAGGAACAGATACATGTCAGACTTGAGCATAAGTTGAACAGCAATTATGGATCAAGCAAATAATCAGCACTGCAGAGAAGAAAGAGGTGAGGGGATCATGACATGCTTGGGTGAGTCATGCTGAAAGGCACTGCAGATACCTTCAGTAACAGGCTGGCTCTCCAGAAGGCTGGTGTAAGTGTGAATATCTTTTTCTACCATCAAAAACGAAGGCAGGCAGAGAAGAGATAAAGCAGTCAGAAGAGTATTGAACAAGGAATTACAGGAGCATTAAGTGACTCAGCAATACACCTGGTTGATTTGAGTACCAAGTTAAGTTTATTCAAGTTAACATGCTGTACTGACTGAATAATGCACAGATGGGCTGTGCAATTAGAAAAACCCAGCAGTGACAGAAGCATTGATAAAGAACAATTACTGAAATTCCAGACCTTGATGTTCTCATTTCAGTCAATTCTTATTCAGGGTCATCCTGAAATACTCTAAAATCTGGTAAGAGATGGGGCAGTAAGTTGCTGCACTCCAGTTTAGATGTTACCAGTTTCATTTGGCCACCCCTTCATCTTGAATGAAATTAAGAAAGAATAGTTTAATTATTTAAACTCCCCCTCCCCCATTTCATTCTGTTAACAATGTTTGTACCAGTCAAGGCAAAAGCCTAGCTGGATTCTGAAATGGAAGCTACCAAAGACTGACTGACAGTTCCTCTTATGAGCTCTTGAACCAGTAAACATTTGTATATACCCAGCAGAACAGATGACAACCACTCTTACTCAGGTTTATCGAGAGGCTCTCCCACATAAAGGCTGTAGGGCAACTTCTCAAGATTTAGCTGTTCCCCCAAATCCACATGGGACAGGGTCTCACAGACTGTGCCCTATTCTGAGAGCAGTTGTAACCAACACAGTTACACACTGAATGCACTGTCTAGCTCAGTAACTGCAGCTTCACTTTTTTTTTCTTAATAGTTCATTTATATTAAAAGAAAAATTTACCTCCAGGAGTAAATCCCTCTGTGAGTATCTGAACAGTTGAAATCTGTATAATTTCAATTTCATAATGGCTGTCTCCATCCAAAACCAGGTATCTACATAATAGAAGAAAAAGGGGTTTTAAATTTTTTTTTTCTACAATATCAAGTCCAAATCAAAGGAAAAAAAAGAATCTCTGAGTGATGCAGTTTATGTGTTTTTTGGAGTGAGGAGGGATAGAAATCAACCAGAAAATATTACTTTTCATTGAAATTTCACCCTTTCAAGACATTTTGATCCACGCTGTTAGTAAATTCAGACAAATATTCCAGTACTATTGGATCTATCCTTTCAGTCTGATTACTCTCTCCAATATCCTCAGGGCATGTTAGTCTCATATTTTTTTAGGTTATTTTGTAATAATAGAGCTGTAAGTACAACAATGCTATAGTTTACAAGTGCAATTTCTATCAATCTTTCTCACCTCTGGTTGTTGGAAAGTCGACAAACCATGAGCTCAGATTTATCAGATGTTCCCAGAGTTACAAAGAATGTAGCACCTGGAAAGAAATGTTTGAGTATTCTAATACAGAATTCAAGAAGCAACATTCAAGTACCAGAAAGAACAGCTAACTTTTACTTACTAATACACCGAACTGAGTGAAATAAGAAAATAACTGAAATGTTAAACTGATTAACATCAGCAAAACACTCAAGTATAAAAAGCTGACCTTTAATTATCATGTTCTAACTTACAGCACCTTTCACACATGCTATGCAGTTTCTCCCATATGTAAAAATGCAGATGATATTCAAGAGGAATCTTTTAAAAATGAGAAGAGACTTGCAGGTGGCAAAGACAGGCAATTAAACAGTGACTCTGTGGTCACTGTAACACAAATGATTGTTTCTGTATTAAAAAAGAACAATTTAATAGCAGGATTTGACCTTCAGTTCTGTGCTTAAGAAACTATGAAGACATCTCTTTTTCATTACTGAAGGCTGGCTCAGTCTTACTGTGAGGTCAATGAACTTCAGCCTTCATGTTGTGTTTCTTCCCCCTCAAAACTGCTTTGGCATGGGGAAAGTCACTGTTGCTACATTAGAGAAGTGACTCAGAACACCAAGCAGCCCTACATGCCCGACCCTTTTACTTCCTCCATGCCTCATGCTCCCTGTATTACCTCATCCCAATACTGCTGGCCTGGGAAATGAAGAAAATGACATCCAGCCCTGCCAAATGGTCTGCAATCCATCTCCATAACCTGAACCATGCAGCCCCAGAGTTTCATCTCGTTACTTCCCAGTTCACCCAGGCTCACTGACCCCCAGCACAGACCCCGTGCTGCTGAAGTGAGACAGAGACAGCAGCACCAAGGCTGGAGAAGAACATTACAGCACAAGGACATCACAGCCACCATCCCTGTCTCTCTGACCACGATCTGTGGCTCTACAGCAAGTCAGGAAGAACTTCAAAAAATGAACGCAAACAGGACAAGCTTTAAAAAAAAGTCTTCAGTTTAAAAAGATGTGATTTAAAAACTCTTCTACACCATCACAGCAAAGCAGAGTGAAGAATGATTTATGTGCTCCAGGATGAACACACTCCCTTCAGAACCCAGGATCTCCCCAGGAACATCCATGCCCATCACATGTGGGGCTTAGCTTACCTATTATGCACACTAGCATCATGCTGAGAGATCATCAAAAGGCACTGAAGGATCACAGACTATTTTAAAAACTGAAGTTTCAGCTTTCTTAATGTAATTGGAACATGAATTACTTTATTGTGTGAAGGTTTAAACCTATGGAAAATTGAGTACTCATGCTGATCTGCCATCAACCACGGCTGTCGGCCATGGACAAGATCAAAGCTCTCAGATGAAGCTTGAAACAAGCACTGTATCTTGTTTGGAAATATTAAAATATTCTCTAAAGTATTTTTCATCCTTATTTAATGTAACAGGAATATGGCTAAAAGATGCATTATTTCAAGGAAAATGCCAACTGCACACTTATGTATTCTCCCAGGTATTAAAAATTTCTCTTTAATTAAATCACTCTTCGTAAAGACCAGGAAGTACAAACTGAGAGGTGTAAACACTGACTAAGAAGTGTGAACCTCTCTCTAAATAAACCAGCAACACAAAGTTATTGACTGCAGAACAAGAGGGGTGACAGGGAGGAGACAAAACCGCAGCTTGTTGGACCAGAGGCACTGCTCTTGCTGCTCACTGGAATTTGAACAAATACAAGTGAGGTGGAAACAGCACAGGTGAGCATTTGGTGCTTACCATTCATGAGCACTTTGAGCTGTTTGTCGTAGAACTCTGTCTCCTTCTGCGAGACCAGGGCACACTCCGCACACTGGCGCACGGGGTCCACGAAGCACATGCGAGGCAGAGGCACTTTTTTACTGCAGCACTTGTCACAGAAACACTTCCCACACCTCCGGCAGTGGTGCTAAGCACGAGAGAACATTTCCTTTACTTATTTACGAAGGAAACTGGTCGGGAATGATTTGATAAGGTTACTACAAGTTTCTCAGGTGTGGAACAGGCAAGTCGAGGGACAGGTAGAAGAAATTAACTGCTACAGTGGCAGACAGGAATCTCTGAAGGTTGGACACAAAGGACTGAGTGTATTATAAACAGCAGCACTCTAAGCCTTTGCTGGCACTCTGTAAAGATGTTTCTGAAGCAGAAAAAACAGGAACGGGCTTCTCTGGTGTCCAGTAAATCCTTCACCTCCCTGTCAATAAAAACCCACGAGAAGAATGGTTTCCAGGTCCCTTCCCATTTCTGAGAAAAGGTCTTGGAGAACTTCAGCTGAAGTTTCTATTCTTCTTCAAGTGAAAATACTATTCTTCTCTTTTAAAACTTGATTCTCAAGTTTCTCCTATGGAAAAAGATATAAGAATCTTCATACTTAAAACCCAAAGCTATTCCTTTTATCAGAAGTATCAGGCAGCACAGCACAAATCCAGTGAAGTTGTGAAACCAGAACGAGTATTGCAGTGTGTTTCACAGCCCCTGAATCTGCAACCAGTGGCCTGTGCTCCAGATCACTGCTGGGGTGTGACAGTGCCAGCAGATCTTCCTGATGCAAGTTCTCATGACAGAACAAGTACTCCCAGGCAAGCAGGAACTAATCTGTGACTCAAAGCAAGCCTGAAAGTTTGATACAAGGAAATGATAACACTGCAGTTTTGGTCAGTGTTAGGCTTTCCTTCCAAATGTTCTGCAAAAGTCTCTGGAGTAACTATCTAACAGGGCTAACATAAGGGAAACACAGCAACTTGTCATCTGGTATAACATATGAGTGTGTCTGGTTTAAAATTTCTCCTTCCCTCTCCCTCCAAACAATTAAATTAAAAAACATGAACTATGTCAATGCACTACAAGTCACTTTCACATCTTTCTTCACTTTCCTAAGCCTGTGCTAACAAAGTGTCAATGTAATTACACAAAGGAATTATGCTCCCTCCTAAAAATCACTGCTGGCCTTCTTTGGGAGCGTGCTTTGCAGAATTCTCCATGTCATATTCTGCACACCAGTCTGCATTCCACAGTGACCTCTTACCATTAATAAACATAATTTAATGCTAGTGTTTTCTCTTCATCCAGAGAGCCTAATTTACACTTTCTACTTTAATTGGAATTTCTCTCTTCCAAACTCAAGACAAATCCTGGTTTAATTTTCAAAAGATGTCCATTTAAGTATTTTGCAACACTTACTGCTTCAGATTTCATTGATTTCTCTTACCTTTCTAGTTATGAAGTCAAATTTTGTATCACACTGCATACATCTTGGGCACTAGAAAACAGTACAAATTAAGATCAGTCTACAATTTTTTTAAACCTTTAATTCTACCACCATGTACAAAGAATGAACTTTATATTATGCCCCATAAAGAAACACCTCCAACAAATTTCCATCCTTTATCTTTTCATCATGGATAGCTTTCATTTAATATTGATGTAGCAAAGTAATGTCATCTCCATTTGCAAGACAAAAAAAAAAGCTGCCAAACTTCCCCCTAATGAATAGTGCATCCTGCCAGCAGGCAAAACTACATCTCAGAATTACTTACCATTCTTGATAATGTCTGGCTATCCAGACAGTCCCATATTCCAGAGTCAACTGTTTTTCTGTAAGTTGTCCTCACTTTACTCTACTACGATGCTCTGCTGACTCACCAAAATGTTGTTTACACAATTCAATGCTCTCAATACTCACACATTTTTGAAACATGCTACGAGATACTTGGTTTTCTTCCAAGCCACCAAGACCTAATGTTTATTCCAGCTACAAAAAGTCACTTCCTGAAATATCTCTTTCCAAAAACAAACTTACACCCACACTCCTTTCCAAAAAAATGACAGAAAAAAATTGAAGTTTCTCCCTTGCAACTAAGTAGAGTTTAAGGGGCGACAGTTTTGACTGTGTTAACAACCAGAAGTGATCAGTGACTGTTGGACAATCGAAATTTTCTGTATAGAAAGTCACCTACCAAAGGGCTGACACCCAGCCCTTAGGTCACTGGATTTTCAACAAAATTTTACATATTTTTATCCACCACATCAAACTCCTGAGTCTGAGGTTTATAATGCAATTTTTGCTCTATTTACTTGCAAATATTAATGCAAAATTATGCCTGACATCTTACTCAGGAGAAAATGGTTAGATCCTGTACTAAGTTTTACAGCTCTAGAAACTGAAACTCCTCACACCAGACTATCTCAGACTACAGCAGAATGTCCTCTTAAACACATCCTAAGCTGAGCAGGTGCTATTTGCTAAGCACACAGTAATCATCCTTTGCCTTTAATTAATATATTTCAATACTTAACCCTTTTCCTTCTATAAACCCCCTCAGGTTACAACAGCTTCTATTCAGGGACTTTTGCTCCAGCAGCTACTCAATCACTGTCACAAGTTCAACAACTGCAGCCAAGAACACATTACAGCAGCTAAATTAAAAAATCTCCAGAAATTTTTCATGTCCTTTTGAAGCTTGTTAATAACTGGCAGTGGTTTATACGAAAGGCTCTGCTGTCTAAACAGACATTTAACACATTACACGGTAATGGCAGTCACTGTAGTGAACGTAAACACCTACTTGCAGAATTTGTTACAACAAGCTGTTTCTAAATCCCACACACAGAGCACTAGAAGTATTCCTGAATTGTTTTAAATAACACTGAACTAAGGCATCCAAACACATCTTTTCACAATGGCTGCAGAAAAGGTTATTTCAACACTCACTGATAAAGAACGTTCAGCATGAAGCAATTTCAGCATACACCAGGTTTCACCTATGTAACAAGCAGAACTCTACAGCTAATATCATGTTCTGCTCTACCCTGATGTTTTAATTTTTGACACGTAGTTTAACAGCTTGCCTGGGAGCTGGACCTGGCAATAATTTTGGTATGCCTTGATTTTACCTGAGTTCTAATTAATTTTCGTAATTAAAATATTTGGGAGTTTTTTGGCTTGGTTTTGGTGGTGGTGTGTTTTTTTTAGTTCACCTGGACTGAGTTTTTATGAGGGTTGGGGTTTGGGTTTTTTTTATTTATTTGTTTTTTGCCAAAATGCAGAAAGCACAAGTCACAAGCTAGAGGGAGAAAACAAATTCAAACCCAAACTCTTCTAAATACTGTCCTACATATATTTCATACAGAATGCTATGCTAAACATAAAAGTGGTTTTTAGGAAGGAACAAAATTACCCATCCTCTTATTTACCACAAACTACAGAAAAATATTTCTAAATTCCAGACCCATGATGATAGCCCTGCCTGATACAAAGAGCAGTCCTAAATAAATCACAAGTCAAGTTGCACATAGTAGCTGGCATTGCAAAATGGGATTTTCCTATGAAAATGTTCTGACACAAGCAAGCTCAAGATACTGTTCCTTCGAGGTATTTCTGCTTTAAGTAACCAGAACCAAGCGAACCATTTGCATAATGTCAACTTCTACTTTGCCTGGGACAAGATATTTATTGAGAACATCTTGAAAGGTGAATTCTTCCTATTCACCCATACACTGACATAATTGGAGAGCGACTAGTACTGAATTAAGCTTCATTGCTTGGAGGGGTTTTATCACATTAACAGAAAAGGAAGCACAATGTCCAAGTTACTTCTCGTGTCTTCAAACAAAGAGATGTGAAGCAAGAAATTAAATAAGAATTCATGTCAAAAGTACATTCATTTCATGTGCAGTCAACCACCAATACCAGTATCAGATTACTTCATCTAGAAAGAGGAAAATGGAAGAACATCCAACAGCTGCTGGATCTTGGCATTAATTTAAAAGTACAGAGAGCTGGTTCATTGCAAACTTCTCATGGCTTTGCTCAAGTGTGATAACTTATTTCCATAATCCCACAGATCCTGCCAGAGGTGGGAATCCCATAGATGGACAGGAATCTATAGTTTCACATAGTTGATTTGCATAAATAATAACGGAGTGATTCAAGAAGTGATGTATGGGAAAAGCTGGCCGAGCTCCTTTAACACAGCGAACCTTTGTAAACAAGAAAGTTCAGGAAATCCCACCTGGAACACACCTGCCAAAGCAGCTGAGGCCAGAGGGGGAAGGGCAGGGTGCAAACACAGGGCAGACCGAGCTCAGAGCTCTCTGACACTGCCTGAGCCTGGATTTTGCCAGCAGTCCAAGGGCAGCTCTGCCACACAACCGGTGCCCCTCCGAGAGCCTGAGCCAAGAGAGGAGCCAGCCAAGGAACGCTCAGTTCCCTCCTGCAGCCACGGAGGAGCCCAGGGAACCCTTCCACCACATCTGTCAGCTCCTCTGCAGCACACAGTATTCCTCAGCCACGGGAACATCTGGTACACAGCTGCATATCACAAGGTTTGGCCACCTCTGCAAGCAAACTGACACATTTTACTCAATTTCTAGTCCAAGAGTTCCTTAACAGAAATATCATCAATTAAGCTCTGCTGGTGATTAACAAAGAAATTCTGAGTCAGACAAGACACATGCAGAGACCAACATTTTAAGCTCTGTCTTCAGTTTAATGATGCTCAGCACGGACTTTCATAAATCCCCTTCAACTCATTACCTGTATTACAAATAAGATTACCAAAAGTAAATTTTTCAGTAGTCCTGCTTCAGCCTTCCATTTCAAATTCCTCATAATAACTGATACTTAAGACTGTATAATCTTGTGACATAAAAATTAAAAACCAAATTATATTTCAATGCTGTATAAGCTGCACAAAACTACCATTTTGCCATAATTCTTAGGTGGCCTTAATTTTAAAAAATAAGCCAGTTGACTCTTCTTGCATAAGAAAAACAAAGCTACTGGATTTGTGAGCGTTACTGGCTGCACAGCAAAAGCCAATGGATTTGAAAAGCCAGATCAGCATTTGCTAATACCACTCAAGGTCTTGTCTTGGACATAGACACTTCATTTTTAATTATGTCGGACATGGTAACAAGAGCAAGCATTCTCAACTAATTCATTGCCTAGGTAACCCTGTCCCTTTAAATTTACCTGTTCTTAACAAAAACATGGAATTTATAAGCTTCCCTGTGTATCACACAGCTGCTTTATTTAAGTAAAAAGTTTGTAACATATTTGGCAATTGTTAATCAAAGGGATGTCAGAACTCTAAAGTACTCTCAGAAATCTAGAAAAATAACAATTCATATTCTAATTCTTGCATTAACAAATGCATTTAAAATATAATATCCCACTTCCTCTCAATAGCAAATATCACTGAGCACATTCAGTCACAATTCAACACCCTCAGCTTATAGACCAGCAGACTACAGGGGAAATGTTGAATTTTAAGGAGAATGAATACCTACAATAGAACTGTAATACAAAATTCGAACTAACAACACACATCAGACTGATGTATCCAAAATATACAGACTTAATTCCCTAAATATATCTAACTAATTTAAATAAATACTACCACAATCCCCAAACAATCTCTAGTTTAATTAATCTAGTTGTACATATTATAATTGTGTTAGAGGTACTTTGTTTTCCTTAATGAAACTGCTCTGCTGCAATCACGGACTACTGACAGGCTAAACTCCATTTCCGAAGGTCAGGGACAAAACTAATTTCAATTGAACTGTTACACAAACGAGATCCCCTGAAGAAGACGATGTCAGGAATCAGGTTTCCAGGTGAGTGCACGGCATGCAGCAAGTCCCCCAGGCAGCAGCAGCACAAAGGAAAACCTCTGCAGGAGAACTGCTCAGCCCTTGCTCCAGGCTCAGAGATCAGCGCACACCCCAACAGCCAGAGCCCAGAGCGCACGGGCCGCGAGCACAGCTCAGCCCTGCAAAGGACGCTCCTCTGAAAATTCGCCTTACCCACTTCGGGTAAGGCAGAAAACAGCTGCTGCTGATGGCCGGGAGGTCTTCCTATGTATGGAAGACACCAACTCGAGAAAATTCCCACAAGATACTGCAGCAGATCGCTTGTTCAGAATGAGCTGAATACTCACATTCCAAAATAGGGCTGTTTTGGGCAAACCATCGAGTGACTTACGGCTCCCACCCTTTACAGCAGCACAGATTGGCCTGAGCTGCAGAAACTGTGCTGGCAGAGCGAGCCTCCAGAACTGTTACTATTTTACACAGAACCTGCTGCTTCCAGACATACCAGGTAGAGCAAAAAATTTTCTTCTTCATTCCTACCAAGGGAGGACTCAGTGTTCCCACACAAAACAAACTAAGCACGTCCGTATCTGCCAAAGAACGGCTTTGTTGGATGACTCCCGGCTTAAATTCACACTGGCTCATCTAAAATAAATCTTAATTCCGGTCACATTTAAATGCACTGGCGTGTGTCCACACCACAAAATGCTGGCAATAAATAAATAAACAAACAATGGATTCTATGTTGTATGAGCATCTGGGTGCAGCGACTGGCAACAATTAACTCTCATTACATGAAATTAAAAATACCACCATCACGTTGTTGACTTGGTCAGTATTTAAAAGCAAAGTTGACTGAAGCAGACTGAGTTGTTCAATGACTGTTTCAACACTAACATTCACACCAGGAGCCAGAAGGGCTGTTCCAACTCAGCCTTATTGCTTCAATAATTTATGCAATTAGTTTTAAACCTACACGGCCTCCAGAACCACCTTTATAAGCATTTAAAGCAATGCTGCACAGTTCGCTACACTTCTAATCACCAAATCGCTCGCGAGTTTTCGCGACGGGGCCGCACACCCCTGAAGAACGAGTGACAGCCCTGTCCTTGCGTCCTTTAACCCATTAACCCAAGGGAAATAAAAAAGCGAAGGGAAGGAGGAAGGGGGAAAGGAAGGGGGGGAAGGGAAGCGCGGCACCCGTGCCCTCGGCAGTACCTCCTTGTCGGGCACCCAGGGCGGCTCGTCGAGGCCGAAGGGGCTGCGGGCGGCGCGGTGCTCGGGCACCATGCGCAGCCCGCTGGGGGAGCGCACCAGCTTCTTCGCGTCGCCGCCCGACATCTTCCCCCGCGCGCCGCCGCCGCCGCGGGACGGGCACCGCCGCCGCCCAATGGCCGCGCGCCGCTGCGCGATGGGCACGGCCCCCAACCAACGGGGAGCAGCGATTCTCCGCCCCGCCCACCCGCTCAGGGCTTGCCAGCCAATCCCGTGTCCCTTGGCGTGCTATTCCCGCCTCCTCCGTGCCCCGCAACCCGGAAGCGAAGGGCGCGGGCGCCACAGCCGGGTCCCCGCGTTCCAGGAAGCGGCACACCGAGCCTCGGGCCCCGCGGCCATGAGGGGCGGCTCCGCAGAGGGCCCGCGGCCGCTGCCGCAACGCCTGCCCGGGGCTCTGACACAGCTCGGCCCCGCCGCTCCCGGCCGGCCCACCGGGAAGGGAACAAGCGCCGCCCTGCCATTGGCTGTCCCGCCGGGGCAGTCGCTGAGGGAAGCTTTGATTGGTCTGCGGCGGGCAAGCTGCTCGCTGATTGGCTGCGCGGGCGGCGGGGGATTCGTGAGGGAGTGAGGGCCCTGTGGCGGTGCCGCGCTCTGTCCGCCCGTGTGTCCGTCCCTGTGTCCGTCCCTGTGTCTGTCTGTGCCTCGCTCCCCCCGGCCGGTGCCGGGTCCGTAGGACACCCCTGGCTGCACCGTGACCCGCTCCCGGTGTTTCGCTCTCCCCTGTGCCTCATCTGTGGAGCGGCTTCCTGTGAGCGCAGCGTGCGCCATGGTTTGGAGCCCTTCAGTTACGGGTCGTCGTAATCATGATTGATTTCAGTAAGTTTCGGCTTCTAAACCTTCTCAGAATGTTGCTTTAAATGGGTGTTACTTAAAAGTAACTTGCCTCTCTTAGATTTATTCTGAACACAGCACTCCAGATGTGGCCTCACTTAGGGCTAAGTAGAGGGGGAGGATTACCTCCCTCAGCCTGCTGGCCACACTCTTCCATAGTAAAATACTATCAGTATATAAAATAACAATAATATCAATAATTCTCATAATAAAATAATAATCCCAGAATAATTGTTACTTCTCTAAGATAACTGATAAATATATTGTTAAAAATAGAAAAAAAAAAAGTCCTAGAAACTTTTGACACTGATTTATGCATATTTTTTCTTGCCTGTGTCTGTGATAAAAGCCACTTCAATCACAGATCATTACGGGATGCGCTGCTCATTGCTGTGCTGTGCCAGGAGATGGATTGGGACCAGTTTGACTTGAACCCTAAAACAATTGCTGCCCTGAAAAAAGGTAATTTAATTTGCCAGTGTCTCACTAACAGATCTGTCATCACAGTGACATCCTTGACATAATAGTGTGTTTGTGGGTATAAGCAGACAGATGGACACTAACATTTTAGAACTGTAATTAAATATTTCATAAAGAAGTTTTTTGAGTAATTAGAAGTGTTGGGTTTCACCCATGTTTCAGTAATAATTTTCCAAACAATTTTACAGCTTGTGTTGCCTGCCCGCGGTACAAGAATGCAGCACAGATAAACCTCAAGTAAATGAGAATTAGAAATTGGGAAAACTTTGCTGTGTAAGACAGCCAGAAGTATTTATAAAAATCCCTCTTGTTTCAGCTGACATAAAATCAGTAAAAGAGATTTTAAACCTCTCTGGAGCAGACTTGCAGAGATTGATGAAGCTCTCCAGTGCAGACATCCAGTGCCTGCTGAAAACAGTCTCTCACACGCTGAGGAGGAACAGCATGCTCACAGGTAATGCAGTCAGGGCATAAAAAGTCTTCTATCTAAAACTCAAAATAACTGTCACTGGGAGACAATATGGTTCTGGCTCCTCAATGACACAGCACTATGGGTTTAAAATGTGAATGAAGTGTTTTAATTATGCCGTAGTGAATTATTTAACTATCCTAAGGACAGCTCCCCTGGGGGTAAATGGAAGTGAATGGGTGTCATTTTTCAGGATCAAGCCTGCTTGAAACAGAACAAAATGTTTCTCCAGTCTGAAACACTTAAATACAGAACAAAATATTTCCTTCTTCTTTCACACTCTCTTCCTCTCTCTCACTATTCTCCTTTTTTTTTGAAAAAATTCTATCATATATTAAAAGCTTCATAAACTGATTTGTCATAAACACCTCATTCCAAAACAAGCAGGACCTAATAGCTCCTCTTGTACAAATTCTTAATGACAACTCTCTACTTAATTTTCTTGTGATTGCATGTGTCTTCAGGCTTTGACCAGATGTCTGCTGTGCTGTTTTATACTCTGCTATAGCTTTCTATTTCAGTAATTGCTGTGCTTGAACCTTTGCAGTCAAAATCCTTTCACAGTGTAACTTTCCTCAGGGACACCTTAGAGGCAGAGAAAGGGAAAAAAGAGTTTGAGAAGAGGAAAGAACTCAGTGTAAATTATCAATCTTAGTACAGACATTCAGCAGTAGGTCTGATGGGGAGAAAGAGATGGGGAAGACCAGGCTGAATTAGGGAAATTCTCCATCAAAAAAGTAAGCATCCCTTGTAGGTATAAACCTTGTATACGGCATCTATTTTGTATCATTGTGTGTTGGAAAAAAATAATAAATGAACTACCTTTTTCTTTTTTTTTCTTTTTTTTTTTTTTTTTTTAATCATTAAAAAACACTCCCAAACCCTGCAGCACTTCAGCTCTACCAAGATAAAGATCATTTCACCTCCCAGCACCAGAAGCTGAGCCTGGGATGTTCAGTGCTAGACAACTTGTTAAAAGGTGGCATTCCTTCAGTGGGAATCACGGAGCTTGCTGGGGAAAGTTCTGCTGGGAAGACTCAGATTAGTTTACAGCTCTGCCTGTGTGTGCAGTATCCTTACAAGTATGGTGGATTAGAGTCTGGTAAGTGCTGAACTGTAAACATGGATTCATTTCCCATTTGAGGGAATATACTTTCTTTAGGAACCTCATTAAAGGAGGTGCACATGTTCAGTGCATGTCTAACTTCACTAGGAAGTCAGTTAGTGAGTAATGTGTCTTTACAGAGAGAAAAGCTTGCTGTGCACATTGTGCAGCACAATGTAACTTAATTCAAAATTACTCTTGGCTGTTGTTTGCCTGCCTGCCACTCTGGGTTAAACTAAACACACTCTCAAACGATGTAAGAGAAGCGTTGCTGTCATGAGAGCTCATTGACTCCTCAGGTAACCACCTCAGCTGAACAGCTCAGCAGATAACTTTCTACAAACATCTTGGGTATATGGTATATGCTGGGGATTTCACATTTCAAAGATTATTTGTTTTGATAACAATAATTGTATTGATTTACAGAGTAAAATCGATGGAAATGTAATTGAAGAAAGGTAACATTGTTTAGTACCTGTGATTTTCCTGGGTTTACCAAAGTATACAGGTTTATTCTTTGATTTGAGTATGGTTTTTTTTACCCTTCTATCACATTAATCTAACTTCTAATTATTTTTTTTTACTATTCTATGCTGCTGTAGAAAGGGAGGAAACCTGTGTCACTTCTGAGAATTCTGGTAGTCTGCCTTAGATGTGTTTTGCCTGTGACCTTGCAGTTCCTTCCACACAGCACTGGCTTTATGTGGCAGCTCAGTGGCTCCTTGTGGAGAAACTTACCTTGAACTAATTCCACCCGCGTGGAAAAATCATGGATTATACAAATTAAGATCTTGCTTAAAGGGCTGTGAGTAGCCCATGGCTTACATTGCATGATGTCATTAATCAGAGCAGAAGCAATTATATTTTGTTCTGTTCCTTTGTGTGCTGCTGCTAACTGCTGCCCATAGTTTGTATACAAATACATTTTTATCCATGCTCCAGCACTTCTCCGTGTTTGTGTTGAAATCAAGGAACAGAGGTGCAGAAGAAGGTGCCCAACACCCTGTTGGCACTCTCATGTGGAGCCTCTCGTGAGAAATACAGCAGTTAAATCTTAGGTTAAATGTGAGGAGTTTTATCCTTTAGGAAACCTGAGGAGAGCAGCAATGCTTAGATACTCTTGCAGAACTCTGCACTACCAGTGGAAGATTTTGCTACTGATTTGAAATTATGGTGCATTGTATTTTTTTACTGATTAGGAACTCCCCTTCTCATAAGTGGTGATGTTGAAATACATTTCTTTAAACAGTTACTTCATTAAATTTAGTACCAGTCGTGTTTGTAATTCTCAGTGCAAGGAGGTTGGCAACAAAGAAATCCTGAAAGTAAACAAAGGCCTCCTTTGCCTCCAGGATATCTTTCTGCTGTTCTAGGAATGTCAGTTGTGTTCAGTTGTGTGTTGGCTGAATTTATTTTATATGTCCATATTCATAAGTAATACATGAATATAATGGGACAAATTAATATCCATATTAGAATTCTGAATTAGAAAATAATGTTTGCTACTGATTCTTGGTAACAAACTGGTTGGTGCATGACAGATTATGATCATAGGAATCAAAATTTGTTCTTTTTGAGGTTGAGGGGTTTTAGTGGGTTTTATTCCTGTTTGGTTGATTTTTGGGTGGTATCTTTTTGTCAACAACCAGCATAACACATATATTTGCCTGAATAACAGATTTGATGAAATTGCTAATTTCTGTTTGGGTTTTGTTGGACCTGTGACTGTTTTCAGTGTCCCGAATGTTGCAATAACTCTGGATCAAAATACAATTATTTAATCAATGGAGTATCAATCTATCTAGAAATGCAAATCTGCATCTGGAAGAACCCCAGTGACTATGAAATCTGAAGAAATGGACATTCCACCCTTTATAAGTTAACCAAGGAGGGGTCAAGTGACATCGTGCTTGAGGCAGGTCTGGTTTTCAGAAAGCAGATGATTTCTCTGTGAGCCCAGAGTTCATGGTAGAGAAATCCCTGTCTTTCAGCATTAAAGCAACATTGTGCAAAAGGCAGTCAGCTTAAATAAGCATGGCAGCTGAGAAGGCCAGAATGCTTTACTTAGGAACTGTTGTCTCAGCGCGAGGTAGCCCAGGATTTTTAGCATGGAATTGATAGGGCTGTGTCTTGGATTTCTGACCGAACCAGGCAGATTATGCAGTGTCTATTTGTAGGTTGATAAACTGTGATACTTCTGATCCCCAAGGGCAGGTGATCAGGTGCTCCACAGCTGTGCACAGTGAGTGTCACCCAGTGACAAAATCAGTTGTCCCAGCTGGTGCTGAAGAAAGGACCAGGCAACTGCAGGAAAGTAACAAAAGTGGGGTTTTTGTTCATCACTGATTCAGCATGGTTGCAAAATAACCAAACAAACGTGAATTTCCAGGTCTGTATGTGTAGCTTTTAAATGCAGAATGTCTGATATAATTAGTGTGCTGTTAAGAAAACTGCGTGTGTAAGAGCCCTGTGGTTTCCTTGGCTGCAGGAGCTGTCTACATTTGTACAGAAGATGTGTTCCCAAGCAAACGTTTGCAGCAGCTCATAGATCAACAGCATAAGCTGCGTGCAGATGTTCCAGCTGAAATCATACAGAAGATCAGATTTGGAAACAGTATTTTTGTTGAGCGGGCAGCAGACCTGGTAAGTAGTAGCACAAAGGATGTTTCTAAGACTCTTGATCAATGTGGATTTGAGGCAGTATTTTACTGTTAAGGGGTCATTAGTGGAAGAGCAGCACAGTTTGTAACTGGTTTGGAACATTTAATGATAGTCTCGTGTCCTGAGTGTTTCAGTGAGAACCACTCCTTCCCTAGGTAGGCTGAGAAAGTTGGGGCTGTTCAGCCTGGAGAAAAAGAGGTTGTGTAGGGACCTCATAGGAGCCTTCCAGTGTCTGAAGGGGCTGCAAGGAAGCTGGAGAGGGACTCTCTGTCAGGAAATGTAGACAGGGTAAGGGTACAAATTGAAAGAGGGGAAATTTAGATATTAGGAAGAAATTCTTTCCTGTAAGGGTGCTGAGATACTGGAACAGGTTGCTCAGAGAAACTGTGGATGCCCCGTCCCTGACAGTGTTTAAGGCCAGCTTGGATGTGGCTCTGAGCAGCCTGGTCTGGTGGGAGGTGTCCCTGCCCATGGCAGGGGGGTTGGGACTGGATGATTTTTAAGGTCCATGCCAACCCCTTAATTACTCTATGAAAACAGAACAGTTTAGGAGTGTAGTACTACACCCTTGAGATTTAAAAGTATCAGTAAAGTCAGAGCTGCAGGTAAATGCAGGTTGTAGTTTTGTTTCTTCAGTAAAACCACCAGATGTGGTTACTGGTTGAGACTTAAAGATCCATCAGCTGCCTTCATGGTTCGAAACTCCCTGAGCTTGTGCTGCAGTAGTGATTGCTGTAGTTCAGTCTCTTGATGTCCCAGCAGGGTTCTTTGCCCTGTGTCACTGTCACTGTGTGTGTGTGGCAGGACACCTTCCAGCAGTGCATCACGAGGAGGCTGTCCCTGCTGCTGGCTCGGGGCATGGTGCGGCTCGTGGTCATCGACTCCATCGCCGCCCTGTTCCGCTGCGAGTTCGGCCCTGCCGACTCTGCTCTGAAGGCTCGCTATTTGCAGACCTTTGGGGCACAGCTTCACAGCTTGAGCACTAGGTTCAGGACTCCCATCATGTGCATTAACCAGGTATGATATCAAATTGCTTCTTATTCTTTTAATAAATGGCTGGAGGGTGATGGAGCAATCTGTGTAAATGCAGATTTCATGGTGGTGTATTTACCACCGTCAGCTGACTATTAATGACTGATGGAAACGGAAGCTTTTTTAAACTGATGTACTTTAGTAAATGTTAACTACTCAAAGTTTATTATTTAAGCTTTTATGGGCTGTTAATGCTCTCAAAAGTTGTCCACTAAAGCTAACAGAAACAGGTATATATCGCAACTGCACAGAGGATTAAAGCAAAATAACAGAGCTCTTTCTTATCACTGGCTTCAAATGCCATTGACAGCAGGATTGCTCTGGGAGCTCTGCAGGCACAGTTATATTCCAGGAGACAGTGAAGCACCAGGGACTTTGCTGCATTTCTGTGGAACTCAGTGTTTTTGTGTAACTGCTGAGATAACTGAAGCACTAAAGTGCATGCACTGACTTGAGCTGGACCAAAATAAGGCCACAATGATACTGGTCACAGAGAGTATTCTTTTGAGAAAACAAGCCAAGACACGGCTCTTAGTCCACTCACAAATTGAAAGAGCATCTGAATGCCAGAGGTGAAGCATTCACACTCCAGATGTGGCCTTGGGAAGGGGTAAGTCAGTATGCAGGCAGGCCACTGAGAAACTTCAAAGGTAGTGAAATCGTTGAGAATAGGGCACTTTTGGGAGATCTGGGCTTTTGTACTTTTTATCTCCAGCTACAGCACTGAACAGTTTTGTGAATGTGGGGGGTTTGTTTGTGGTTTGGGGTTCCTTTTAACAAATAAAACACCTAGAAGTAGTTTAATTAATGTAAGCTGTAGCTTGCTAAGTAGTTCTAACACTGTAAACTCAGCTTTTAATTCCCAAATCCATTTTAGTTTGCCTTGAAAGAATAAGTGTTTTCTAATTTGGCTTAGTATATGCTCTGATAACTTGGATTTTCTTGCCTTGGTTCCCCTCCCTGCCCTCCTGCTTGCTAAATACAAACCCAGAACCCCGGGTCAGCTGCAAACCTTGTTTTTGTGCTTCAGGTGACGGATGCAGTGAGTGAGTCGGAAGCTGCTCAGTGCAGTTGTAGGTGAGTCATCCACAGAGAGTGACAATGTCAAACACAGCAGCTCTGAACCACTCAGTTCTTTGTCAGTCCAGGGTAAGCTACAAGATCATGTGAGGAACAGTGGGGTGTTTACCCAGCAATGCTGGATTTGCTGGAGATCAGCACCAAGTCGTGCTGTGAAGGGGAAGAAGCTGTCATATACATTTACATCATAATCCCTAATCACAAGTTAGCAGGAAAAATTCCCTGGAGTTAATGGCTTGAGTACCTGCTTACACGAGAGTATTTTTGCATCTTGTCTCTGATGTAACTGCATGCACTTTCTGTCTGCTTAAAAAATAGAGCAACCAAACACTAGCAGCTGACTTTGTTAGTGAGCTAAGAAAAAACCCAAAATAGTATGTTTTGACACCAAGATATTAACAGGATTCAAATGTACGTATTCGTTGTTGAATCCTAACTATAACCTTGATTTACTGCGTAAGTTTGGTGCTACATAAATGGGTGTTTGTGAGAAGTTCACAGTGTCCTTCAGATTCTGGAACTGACATAGAACAAGGATAAGGTTCAATTATTTTTTGCCTGGTTGTCTTGTAGCTCTTTTACTGGAGAAATTTCACTTTTTCCAGCACAAAAAAATTGTTTTAAACATTGGGTTGAAAGTAATACATATGCAGTGTTCTGTTTACTCAACATTTCTAAATATACCTGAAAATGGAATCCAAGGCCAAGTTACACACCTCAGATATTAAAAGTTCAACCATTTTTCTCTTGTGGTTTTCCTGTTGCAAGAGAAGCCTGTCCAGATGGTGGTGGGTATTCCCCCTGGCTGTAGTTGAAAGAATGACAGCTGTTCTGTATAGAAGCACTTCTCAGCTGTTTCCTTGCCACAGGGAGAACCTAAATTTTGTGAGTAAACCCTGCCACTTCTGTCTTCAAAGATCTATAGTTTTCAATATATGTTAGAGAAACAGTAAATGATGACTTCTAGTGCAGTTTTGTTACAACAGAAGGTATTTCATATGAAATCCATGCATGCAGAAATGTGTAATACTTCCTTTACAGGGTAGTGGGTGGCAGAGTCACTCCAGCACTTGGAATAACCTGGTCCAATCAGCTGCTGATGAGACTGATGGTCAGCCGGGTATCAGTGCCCGGACGCTCCCCTGGAGCGGCGCCACACTGCGCTGGAAGCACAAGGACTTTAAGTGTAGTTTTTGCTCCTCATCTCCCTCCATCCTTTTGCTACTATACAGTACAGTTGGAAGGTGTAAAAGGAATAAAATAACACTTTTGCATAGTAAAGCATCCTGCTCCAAAAATGTACCAGAACTTTGCTTCAGGAAGAATTACTGGTGAAATGCAATTCTTCCTAGATGAGAGAAATTGATGGTGAAGTGTATGGACAATGGTATGACGACATTTAGCCTTGTCTGCATTGTGAAAGATGATCTTTTTACACTTGGATTTTCAGCTTTTCCTTGTGAGATGAGTGTCCTGAAAGTTCTGAAGGAGAGGGAAGCTGTGGGCATGTTGAGGCTGCACAGTGAAGTGGGATGTAGCAATCCCCATGATGGGGGAGACCTGATGTCTAATTTTATTTTAATAGCATGCTCATCTAGGAACAGCATTTACTGTAGCTTTGTACCATCTCTGTTTCCAGACCGAACAGAACTTGAAATTCAACCAGTTTATGTTACCTGCTGGTGGTTCTGGGTCTCATGCTGCCAAGTAAGGATAGCCATTCTTTGTCACAAAGCAGCTGTCCTATTTTAAAACCATTTGTTATTAAGATTTTAAAGAAAATAATCCCATAAAGGTTCTTGAATTTAACATCTTACTATAAGAATTAAAACTGCACTGCCTTTGAACTAGATGAGTATATCTGACTTCATAGCACTCTTAAAATCTTTTTTTAATGGTCCATTTCCACTCTTTTTCTGCTTTCCAGTCCCCTCCCTTCATAGCAAAAGCCTCTTTAGCCTCTTTTATTTGAAGGACAGCAAACCACATCCCCCATCCCCTTGTTTTCTTTGCCCACTGCTGAAGCTGTGTAGCCTCCGGGTAAGGTCTCTGTGTTCTGCCTGATGCTCTGCCCTGCTCTGTGTTTTGCTGGATCAGCATCCTTCATGGGCTTCTGGATTGCTGCCTCTCATGTCCTGTGTCCCTGCTGCTGGGCTCTCAGCTCAGCCGTGACCCTGAAGGTCACCTTCAGCTCTTTTCATCCATTCAGATGCTATTGCTCTGCTGAGGTGATTTTTGTTGTTCAGGCAGAGCTTCACATGGGTTTTCTTCCTGCCTGTGTGTTGTCACATTTTTCTGCTGTCCTCAGACCACTGCCATGACATCCACTCTTCCTATGGCTGAATTTTTCCTTTGCTCTGTTCCTTGTGAAAGCAAGCCAGGTGAAGTTACACTGTCCAAAGGCCTCTGTTCTGTGGGTGCCTGCTCTCATCAGTGAGTGATGCTCACTTGCATCACACACTCACCAAGCTCTCACGTTTCCCCTCCTGCTGCCTCCTCCTGCTGCTGGCCCAGACAAGAACTCCACGTGTTTCTGTGGAGTGACATTGATCAGGTCTCTCTTGGCCAAGGAACCCTGTGTGAAACGGCTGCCTCCTTTGCCTTTGCCCAGTCACACTCCTTCAGGACTTTCGTCCATCTTTCCATGTGGAAGCATGCAGCTTGGTAGCTGACAGGGAAGTTTTGTCTGGCTGTGAACTGCCTCAGCTGAACTATGGCAGAAGATTTCTCAAGGAAAAACTGAGTATGACTCAAGGAAAAGAAACCCTGAGTATGACTCAAGGAAAAAAAAGCCTCGGGAAGTTCCAGAGCAGAACAGGCACAGCTTGAAGCTGAAGGAAGGAGACCGTAAGCAAGCAGAAAGGATGAGTTGCTTTCAGTGCCTTCTGCAACCCCTTCAGATGTCTCAGGGGCCCTTGTGCAAATAGCACAAGTTGTGTCTAAATAATTTTTCTAAAATGTCTTAATTTTCTGTATTTGGAAATGACTGCACAGCTTTTTTTAATAAAATCCAACCATGAAGCTTAGAAGCCTTTGTGTACTCAAAGGAAAAAGTGAGAATGCCACAGCTCAGAGGCAGGGCCACCTCCTCCTTCAAACCCTTACCTTCCGTGCTTCCTCCCTAACCACTTCAATAAAGATCAACTAATGCAGCACAGGTAACACTCCAGTTCTCTTCTATTCCTGCCCTGTGTATCTGGGCTGGAACTGCAGCCAAGGTAATGTTCATCCCATTGTGCTGAATGGGAAAAGCAGCCACAGAGAGATGTAGCTGATTAATGGGAGTCATCAAACCCTACCTGGATATTCATTTACAGAAGAGCCTCATCAAATCCTGGGCTCCAGTCCCAGGAATGTGCCTTGCTGTGAGCCATGTCCAGAACAGTGTGAAACCTCTGAAGGCTCAGTGGGTAGTATTTTGATCACTATTTTTTGCAACTTGACTGCTTGCAGGAACGGCCCTGGAAGTGTTAAAAGTCAGAGATGGGTCTGCAATCAAAGTTCCAGTTTACCTAGTGAAAAACGCTTTTACCAACAAACAGAAGTAACATTTTACCTGCTTGAGTGTTCTGTCATTACCCTCTTGGTTTGTTGGTTATTTCTCTCCAGCTGAGTCAGAGTACATTACAGTTTCTCTCCTGGCTCATGAGCACACACAAACCCTGAAATTTCAAATGCAGCTGAGCCCCACTGAGGCTCGCAGCCAACAATCACTCCAGTGCCTGCCCCATCCCTCAGTCCCACCAGGATGCCCAGGATGTCCATCTGACCCAAGGGCAGCTTTTGGGCTGCAAACCCTCATGGGAACCCGACGCAGCCCCTGTCTATAGAAGCCTTGTGTCAAAAGTGTTGACATGTGCTTAAATTATAATAAATGCAATTTAAGAACCTTCCCATTATAGAGCTTTATTCATCTTTGGGTTTCACAACTGAGATTTGTATTCTATACAAGAAAAAAAATTTAAGTAGTTTTTACAAAGAAGATTTACAGTCTAGAATGTATTAAGTCTTTATCCTGCAAAACTACTTAAATATTCTTCTACGCTTTGAAATGTTAAATGACACTTGAGAAACTATGGTTCCTAAATATTTCTCATTTACAAGCAGATGTAACCAAGTGTTGCAACTTCACTGTAAGCACAAGCACTCTCCCAGCATGGGCCTTTGGACCTCTACCAGACCCCCACACTCCATTTGGCTTCTTGCTTTGTTGTTTCAGGTTTTTTAACAACTGACCCTAACTATTCAGTGTACTGGCACAACTGTGAATGGTTTTAGGGAGCAAAAAATAATCCAATGTAGATGTTTAAGATATTCCTCAATTCTAAATATTTACACACACACATCCCCGTGTACTTCTGTAAATCGATGACAATGAAACTGAACTTCTCAGCATCACATCTGTTAACATTTATTCTCTCAGGACAGACTAACATAATAAAAAATGCCACTCTCTTGGCAGCCTTCAGACACAACATGTGACCTACATAACAAAAACCAACTATCATCAACTACTGTAAACACACTGTCAATGCAGCACTGCACACGCCTTTTACTAGATATTTACAATAGAACCACACCATTTGCAAAATCTCTGGATTCAAATGATACAATTTAGGTACAAATACTTCTCAAGCTCAAAACCATTTTTATTTACTACAATTCAGGAGTGCTTGGGGAATGAAGGTGTCATTTACTGTAAGAAAAAGTACAAACTGCAGATAACTGACTCTTTGCATTGTGAAAGTGCAGACACACCACAGCAACAGCTCAGTTACTCCTCCAGAAGAGGAGCAAATCATGAAACAATTACATTTTACAAGACTATTTAGTAAGATCTAAACTCAAGACCAAATATTGCCAATATAGCACACAGCCAGAGACAGAAGGGCAACAGGCACCCTTCTATCAGGAACAGTTCCATGTACAATTCATCCCACATCCTACTGTACACCCAGACTCACCACTGTTTGTGGGAGAATGTGAGGCCTAACGTGGAGTCCTCATTACATTTTTATTCAAGTTCACCCTTAAAACTCCAGTCAAGGACAAAAATGCCCAATTAAAAATACAACTGCACTACCAAGGTTGCAGTTTTCCTAACAAGATGTCTTGTCAATTTTGAAGGTCTTTTCCAGTTTTCTGTTTCATCAGAGCCGTTGATTTAGTTTGGTGCTGAAGACATCCCAGAATTATAGAACTGGATGTTCTGGATATATTCTTTATGCAGACTCTTAGCTATAACTGCAACCTTACAAAAGGAAATCCAGAAAGAAAATCTTGCGTAAAAGTAAACTGAGAAATATAAATGTACACAAACCATGTCTTGACAGTAACTAATCCATAATTCAAACACAGGGAATGTCGACTTTAATTTGGTTTTTGTTTTTTAGAAGTTCTCAAACTGCTAACAGCTCACTGGCTCCTAACAGTAAGGACTTGGCTACTATTCTCAGGGATTTATGGATAAAGGAAGTCTTGAAATTTGTTTCTTCTCAGAAAAAAATAATGAACTTTTTAAATATAACAGTTTTTTAATATGCATTAGCTCAACAACTTAACCTTCCATCACACTTTAAAATACCATATAAAGGATTAAAACATTTAAAAGCACAGTATTAGTAATGCCACCACCAGCAAGATCTTGACCAGGAAAGTTCCCTCATTATCACCATCAACATACCACAGTCTTGCACTTTGAAACTTACTGTACATTGTCATTTGGTATGGTTACATAATTTATTGCTTATTAACACAGGGTTGGGGGTTTGAGAGGTTGCAAAAAATAATTTTGTTTCAAAGTTGAAAGATGAATGTGGGAATCATATCCTTCAGTTTAAGTAATTCCTTATTACCAAAACAGTTTTGTGTCTGAATAGTTCTGTGGGGTTTTTTTGGAAGCCAGACTCCAAGTGGGGTGGGGGCTGGACATGGGCACCCCTGGCCTGGCAGCCTGACATGGTTCTTTCAGCAAAGCCAGCTCAGTCTGCCTTTGTGCAGAGAGCCCAGTTTGCCAGTAGGGACACAGAACACGTTTTACTTTAAGGGGGAAAAAAAGAAGTATATATATTACATATTTTTTTAATATAAAAAGCTCTTAATAAAAAGATTAAAACTCGAGTCAACATTATATGAGTATCTATTGTTAAGATAACCGAGCAACAACCTGTTCCTGCTCGAGTTCATTAATGAATTGCACTATGTGCTAAAACTTCTACAAAATTATTAGCAGCATCGTCTCTCACCATTCCTACTCTGTCTCTAAAGCAGGTGCACCACGCGCAGCTTCCTTTGCAGAGATGCTCAGACGGTACCTCCCGGTAAACATTGTTAAGTGCATTACACAGACAACTTCTGCATCAGTTACTGTAACCAACTTAAAACCAGGTGCAAACCCAGTCACAAACTCCTACTAAGTACTAATTCTAATGACTTTTCACAGCCTGTTCAAATACTAAAACTTGCTTATGTTCCTGTATTTTCCCTCCTTCAGTTGCTGCTGACCTTGAATGAGTTTTCCAGCTTTTCCCAAAGTTAATTTTGTTCGACATTTTCCAACTGACCACAAATACATTTGCACACACGCTGCTTGTTTTTTTTTTTAAACTTTCTCATCCAACTTCACACAAATAGGAATTTTTTATGGAAGATGAACAAAATTACAAGCTTTACAGAAAAGCAAAAGGAAATCCTAATGTCTATAAAATCCTTAAAACAAACATACATCGTTCCAGCAGCAGTCCTGTATACAGACAGCATATAGATATTCATCTAAGTGGATTTAACACAGATATGTGGTCACACAGGTCACTTATGGCCATCGAGTGCTTCCACAAGGGCCCTTAGCACTGAGTGGTCCTTGCAGAGCAGCCACTCCGCAGTGTGACATCCTGGTGTGCAGTGCCTGCTTCTGCTGTCACCAGCTGGTGTGGAGAAAGGCAGGATTTGGGATCAGCATAAGGAAACGTTGGGCACTTTCAGCAAACAGAGACTAGGATTGAGAATTCCAGTGGACAAGCGAGAAAGTCAACCTGAGGCTTGATGTTCCCCTGAGAGCAGCAGCAGCTGCTCTGGGACAGTTGCAGTTCAAAACTTAAGTATTCTTCAATCACACAAAGTAAAGGTTTTTTTCCATTTCTCCTGATGTACAAAAACCATCCTATATCGATTGATTATTGTGCCCTAAGACTTACAATATCAAAAGTTATGGTCACAGATGTTGCTATTCATTCTATCTAAATGTAACTTACCCCCAGCCATCACTTCTGTAAGATTTAATAGTTCAGTCTAATGGTTAAGTCAGTCATGTCTAAGCGCTGTTTTGCTAGCCAGGGCTTCTACCATTACAAGATCTTACCAGTGGTGCAAGGGCAAACCCCACCAGTACAGAATGCTCAACTGAAATTTCTACAGTAATGCACATAAATTTATCCATTTCTCATTCCAGCACTGTATTTATTTACTGCCACACATTTAATTTTGCTTACATTTTCCAACACCGTTGCATTTTGGTACGCATTGAATGTGTTTGTTTTTTTTCCTTTCTTTTTTTTGGCTGCTGTAATAGTCAGATCTATCAAAGAAATTTATGTAAGTAGCACGAACAGGAGCAGTGCAATGAGCAACATGTATCTATAGTTTTCCCATAGAAGAAAACACTCACTAATGCTGTGTTTAAAATTGTCCCTATTTAAAAAGTAAAAACAGCAGTCCATTGGGAAAAAACCAACACCATCTACAAACTAGGTGTTCCTATAGACAAGGATGAGGAACCAAAGCTTTGAAGGTCTCAGTGCTTCTTTATTCACACAGGAATATTAGCTAGCTTCTGTCCCAAATCTCAGTGCGCCAGATCAGAATGACTGACACTCAGAGCTCGCGAGTCTGTCAGACAATTATTTCGTTCCTGTGTGAAGGGGAAAAAAAAACAAACAAAGAAATTAAGCAGATGTCCAGGTAGTTCAAGCAAACAAACAAAGTGCCAGTTTTAACAAATGGAAACAAACATAAGAAACTACTGAAAAATGTTCATGCTAGATAGGGGGATGCTTTCCGGAGTCCAATAAACATCTTTTCCCCCAGTTTTTAACTAGCAATACTATAACGTATACACACCCTTACAATCCAGCCTAAGTCTTCCCAGAAATGCAAGAGCCCATTTATGGGAATTGCCATGGGTGTCTATAGTGGAGTTCTGTAGTTCTACTACAAAAGTTCACAAGAAGAAAGAACCGATTTTACTGTTGCGTTGTACACACCAACAAAAAGCCCCTCCTCTGGAAGTCACACCAATTAAACACACACAGAGGGTCCATCCAGTCAGGGGCACCTGGGACACGGCTCTTTGACACCCTTGGCACTGTTGCTGCAGAGAATTGTGCTTTGCCCTGGATTTGTTTGGGCTGAACCTCACCCTGAGCAAAATTTTGCTTACACTTCCAACCACAGAGAACTCTGCAGCACATTCATTAGGGATCATACAGTTCCAACACCTTTACACCACTGGGGAGTACAAGAGCCACAGCTGGGGCTTTCCTGCTACTTTCAGACACACGGCGATGAAGATCCTCACCTACAGTTTTGTTAGTAGAGAAGCAATTTCATTTTCCTAAAATTAGTAGCAGTTACTGTGTTAGTAAAACACACAGCGGTGTTTAGAAGAGCACTGCTCACTCATTTGACAATTTAAACAGTGATTTGTTAGGTAAAAACAGGCAATGAGGAGTAGCACTTGGGCACACCATGAACAGTTAAGCAAAGTAAGGTTTTATTAGCAAACACAGATCAGACAAACTTTTGAGACTGCTCCTGTGCCACCTCAGAAACAACTGAAGTGTTTAAGGGCACCTGGTAATGTAAAGCAATTACAATGACAGGGCTCTTTGCAATAAAGGGGCTGAAGTAAAAAAATATTGAAAATACTGGGCTTTAAAAGTTCTTGCATTTTTGAATTGCTTGTACAAGAATGTAATATTCCATAAGTTTTATATCCATTGTAATAGAAGTTCCTCTAAAATGCCAGACACTGCTTGGTATCATAAAAGCCAATGCTCTTTCCTGGCTGGACTTGAACCCTTTCTTAAAATAAATCATAATTCACAAAAGTGTCAGAGAATGATGCCTTAAGCACAGCCTTCAAACACCTTTTACTGAAGTAGGATCTTACAGTCACTGTGAGGTGGTTGGTTTGTTATTTATCACACTCTTTCTATCCCAGACCCTACTAACAGTATTTATTTTCATAAGAGTATTGTAGGGCTTCTTACTTGAAAATGATCTTCAGTAGCCTTGCCACCCATGTTAAGAACATTCAGAGAACTGGCACGCTTCATGCTGCAACCAGGACAGTGAACATGCAAGGATAAACCAATCAGAATGGCTGAGAACTACAGCTCTAAAAACACAAGTACAACAACGAGCAATGCACAGTGAAGGGAGTGGGAACAATGCCCCAAAACTGATCTGAGGGACAGCCTTTAAGGTACCAAGTACAGAAATTCAAATATGTTTGTACTCTCTTCTACTTACATATAGATCCCCCCGAAATTACAAGCTCCTCAGAGCTTAAACATTTCAGGCAACTGATTTAACTCAAAATCTCAATTTTTAAAGTGCATCAAATTAATACAGCAACTTACACTGAGTTTTAATTAATTAATTAATTATCAGTTTCAATTTTGTGTGGCTTCTTACAAAATCATCAAAACATTCAAGCAGTTTAGGAAAAAACGTCTTAAACATGAGTTTGTTATGGAGGCAGCATTTACCTTGAAAAAGCTACAACAAAAGTCAGTTTGGTACTTTCTGCCTCATTTAGTTAAGTCTTCAGAATAAATTTTTAAAAACATTTTCAAATGTTTTATTTTAAATATTTCAAAGTGAAGGGAAATAAGATGGTTGCTGCTGTTAACTTTGGTTGTGCTTTTGGCTTTACAACACTCCAAGCAGTGGAAACAAGCACCCTGGAATATGGTATGGAAAGCAATGGAAAAAGGGAAAAAATTCATCACCTACCCAGGAGCTACTGACAGTCAAAATATCACTGCATTAACTGCAATATCTGCTGCTGTTTGAGATGAGGATTAATAATTTACCTACATTTCTCAAATATACACAAAATTTAACAAAAAGTATTTTCAAGTGTGTGTCATGAAATTCAAGATCAGCCCTAGGATTCCTATCATGGAATGTCCTTTACACCAGTGCCTGTCCATTCCTCAGAATATTCTGCATTTGCTCTCATTTTTCACGAGCTCTTTAACTATTTCAGAACTAAATGAGAGCTTTGAATACATATTTGATGAACTGGTCACAAGACAATGAGCCCTAACCTTGCAGTGCTACCTGCAGCTTTGGACAACTGGCTAAAGCAAACTTCCCAATGCCTTCCAGTAACATGGAAAGGTTTATCCATACAGATCACGTTAGATATTAACCAGATTTTCTTTCTACTGAGGCAACACTGCTAACAGTCAAAGCACAAGTTTTAAATGCTTTGGTAAAGCAAAAGCTTAGCAGGAGAATGAACCAAAACACAGGGCAACAGCTGCCACACAACACAGCCTGGTTCTCCCCAGCACTAAATCTGGGTGTTTCCAAAGCCAGAAGCACACAATTGAAAATATTTGACATGAGTGTTAGCAACAACAAAGCGAGGACTCATGCATGGTGTACACCTCTCATTTATTCAAGGAAACAGGTACAACAGGGGTTATATATGGAAGTCAAATGAAGTTAATCTGTAAAACAAACAAAATGTTACAGAAAACTCTCCAGAAGAGCACAAAGGTTTATGGAAAACATTCCAGGGAAACAGAAAATCCACCAGTAAAAGTTCACATGTGTATTTTAGGTTCTTGCTAAAGTGCCAATTAAAAAAAAGAGTTATTCATACCTGAGATACTACTTTGTTTGTGGGTTGGTCTTTTATTTCTTTGGGTTTGTTTAAATCAACATTTTTAAGAACTTTAGTCTAGCAAATGCTCTTTTAGTTTCCTCCATGTTACAAACATGACTCCACAAAGAACTTGCAGGAATTTTTTCGGTGTGTAAGTAATAGCAATAATGAAAGCTTGTTTTTTCCCTTTTAGATTAGAAATCTTAACTGTTCTGCTGTATGGTCAATATTTTTGAAGTAAAAAACTAAAGAACACTGATTAATCAAAGTTCAATTATTACAGAACTGAATTCTGAAATATGAAAAATAACTGATACCTTGCTTCAGGTATTGAATGTTTCAAAGACCAGTTTTAAGATACTTGTTATTTGTCAAAAAGGCATTTGCAGGATTGTAAAGAAACAACTTCCCTGATGAGTTTTCCATTTTATTCTCTTCAACCTTCTGTATGAAGCAACAACATGGACACTAAGTCCTTCCTTCATCCTGTGAGTGTATTGTTATTCAAGTATTTCTCACTCAGTGCTCACACCTGCACTGGCAATTCCTATTTAGAGAAGCACAGTATAAACAAGAGGTGTAAATCAAATTCAAAGTAAAGCCTTCCAAGAGACACAGGCAGGGAATGCACTGTTGAGTAGGGAGGCACAGAAGTGTTCTACACAAAGTGGCTGCTTTCACAGCAAGGAATATTTATACGTGTGCTATGTCTGTATTGAAATACTCAGCTGTCAAACACACTAAAACCCAAACATCTGCATGGTAGCAACTGAATATGCTTTTTGCTACACTCAGAGGAAGAATAAAAAATGAATTCTATTCACTAAAGTTTCTTCATAAAATGAAATCAAAATGATTTCTTGGAATATCAATATGTAAGCTATGATTTATAGCACGAAGCTGGTGTTTAATACCAGAAATCTCTGCATTTGTTATTAAAACCAGCTAATATAAATCAGGATTTTAAAACCCTATTTATTACAAGAACAGAAATTATAGTATTTATTGTCCTATACACTGAAAGTACCTATCTACATAAAAGCCTGTCAATGTAAAACACTTACTGCAAGTTTTAAGAATAAATTATTCCTTGAGAACTATGGTGACATCTGAAACCAAGATGATTTTGTCAGAAAGGGAAAGTAAGGAAGATACTGCTTTGCTTTCAATTTTGTTTCACATTAATGCCTTCATCTGAGGAAATCTCATCTGGTGCTACAGACCCCACAGTGTAACTCATGTTAGCGTGGGTGAGGACTCTGGTCAGGTAACACAACTCAAGTGCAGACAGTAACAAGGCACATGAGTTCTCACAGGCACTGCAAAGCCAAATATCTTCAGTTATATGGAAGCATCATTTTCTACACCTAGCAACATGGAGTTACTTTACCTGCAGAGAGAGCTAGCTATAAATACTACAGAGAATAAGGAATAAATCTCCTGGCTTTTGTGAAACTGAAAGCCTTTCAACATCTCACAAAAATGAGGAGAAAATGCAAAATCAGCTATGGATAAATGTATCTATTCATACAACAATATATGTGAACTATGATGTATGAACTCTGGACAGAATTGAATAGAAACAGAAAACCAATGTATAAAACTGCTAATACTGAAGAAAAAGAAGGAAATCTCCCTTTTTACAAGCAGATGTAACCCTTTCCCTCAAGCATTTTACATGCTTGTTTTCCCTCAAGCATTTTACATTTACACATTTCCTTCTTCTAATCTCATGCTTTCCATAGTTTATTCCCAATCTCTTATCTCAGAAATAGTTCTTAATGATGGATCAATAAATGCAAAGGAATTTTGACCTTTAATTCTATTCAGTGCCTTCAATATCAAGTGTCTGGCAGTGAAATTTTAAGTAACAACTCTGAAATTCAGATCAGACTGAATTTGAAACAGATATGCAAGGAAGCTAATTCTACATGTACTGCTGCTGTACTTCAANTTTATTGTATTTTAGCTTGCCTTTCCCTCAAGCATTTTACATGCTTGTTTTCCCTCAAGCATTTTACATTTACACATTTCCTTCTTCTAATCTCATGCTTTCCATAGTTTATTCCCAATCTCTTATCTCAGAAATAGTTCTTAATGATGGATCAATAAATGCAAAGGAATTTTGACCTTTAATTCTATTCAGTGCCTTCAATATCAAGTGTCTGGCAGTGAAATTTTAAGTAACAACTCTGAAATTCAGATCAGACTGAATTTGAAACAGATATGCAAGGAAGCTAATTCTACATGTACTGCTGCTGTACTTCAAGTTTTACAGCCATAAAAACAATAAGACAACTTCACTGGAGCACTTCCAGAAACACAGTGAGACCCTACCTCCAGGTCACTGTCTCAAGTGATACCATCATCATTATCATCATCATCATCATCATCATCATCATCATCATCTACTACATTACTCACATTCAAGTTGCTCCATCAGAAGCTACCCCAAGTTCTCCAATATGACTGTTTTAAAGCACAAGTTCACACTGTGAGTTTCCTGTCAATTAAATGAATTCTAGTTTTTCACAAGGGCAAAAAGCCCTGTAAAATTGACTGCAATTGTGTTGGGGGTGAGGGCAACACACGGAAGTGCCACTATGAAAAGCAGTAGGCACATTTTAACATTCCAACTTCTCTGCAGCAGCCAGTAAGTGATGAATTATTTTAGGGATTTATTAGAAATATTACATACATTCAAATCCATCATCATATGCTAAGTTGGGAAGAGTGAGCAGTCAGACTCAGTAAATGTGGATTTTTCCTAGACTTCAGTGGGGACAAAATGTTAGTAAGATGCACAACAAGCCTCCAGTTTTTCAACATTCTCCTCTGCTCTCTGACATGTGTTTTCCAAAAATAGAAACCGAGAGGGGCTTCAGTTGGTAATTCTCTTTATGCTCCCAGCAATATATAAAGCTATATCAAGAATATATCAAGATACTAAGCTATATCAAGAATGTTAGTTGCAGGTTTACTGTACTCAGGCTTTTACTGTAAAAATCAGTAATATTATTCTCCATTGCTGTGTGAAAAGAACAGTTTTGCAGGTAACTAACAATTATCAGTAGTTCTATGAAGCTTTTCTAATCTTCAAGTAGGTAAAGCAGCAAAAAGAAAACAATTATTTTTTAAATAGAGTTAATTCTTGCAAGCAAATATCAATCCTCAGATGTTAAAGAACTACAATGGAAGTTTAAGAAGTTGTTTCCTATTTTATTTTTCTTTAAGATACAGCTGTGTATGATATGCAGTTAGCAAGCAGGGAAGGGAACACTGGCCTAGGAACTACCCTGGGCTACAGTGGGGCACAGACCAAGGGACACCAGCACAGCTAAGAACAGATAATGAATTACCCTGGGTTCTTTGGTTCACTGTCCCGGGCATTTCCTCCCTTCAGCTTCCTAACCAGCTTCTCACTGCTGCGTCTAAGGGAGGCTCGGAGCTTGCTAAAGGAACCACTGCGCTTTAGAGATCCAGTGCCATCCTGAAAGAAATTGAATAATGTCAAACTGCAAGAGCCTGCTGCCCTGGCTTGAAAACATTTCTGTGATGAATGATTACTTTCCAACTGCTATTAATATATACTTATACTATATACATTTACCTAAACATGGAATACCATATAGCTACAACTTCACCAAAGCAAAAGGGTTCCTTCCAAAGTGTAACAAAGATTTCTAAATGTGAAGACATGCCCAAGCCACAATTCATCCTTAATAAAACCCCACCACAGTAGTCCAACAATTCACCACCACCATTTTATATGAGCACACCGTGGTTAAAAGAGTACAAGCCCCAAGCAGCATTCCATCAGTCTAAGAAAAAAACGTTTTGTTCTTTCTAAATAGCTACATTACTTGCAAACATGTTTAATTAACCCTAAAATCCCTAAACAAAAATATTTCTGATCAGAAGTACTTATGGTCAAATTCCTGTGCTTCGTTTTTAAGTTTTACTAAAGAAAACGTAAACCACAATGAAATTAATTTTTCATATATTGCATTCATGTTTTACACTGCTGTGCTGACCCAGAGAAACTCTCAAGAGTGACCACAATTCTATTTTTAAATGCTTTACTCTTACAAAACCCCAACAGTTTAGCGAGATTAGAAGTGACCACTTCCTACTCCACAGAAAACCTACGTGATTATGAAAGAATAGTTGAAAAAGAAAAAAGCACTACTAAGCAAAGACAGACACCTGAGTTGGAGTGAGTTTATTAGAAGTTAGAAAGACAAATACACAAATCACTGAACACCAAGATTAGTAGAGAAAAGCATAATTGCCAAAATCTCACACAAAGACTAAACAGCAATGCTACTTTAGAATAATTGTAAGTGAAGACATCCAGAGTTCCATATTGATGTTAACCATGTAATAGGTCTCTAAATACATTTTAAAGCACTTGGAGAACATGCTTTACTTTTACGGGTTTGGTTTTTCTCCTGTAAAGATCACCATCATGCCATTTCAATAATACCTTGTGTGATACTTTTAACTACCTTTATTCCATAGTGAACAGCTACTTATAAAGGTCATTGTTACTTGTTTGGTTTTTTTACTAATGTATTACACAGCAAATGGTTGTAATAACATTTGGTATGACTAGATACATATCTGGCAAAGCTACACAGGTACAGAAATAGAAAACCAAAAATGACACCAGCACTGAAGGAATGGCCAGTTTACAGGGGAGTGTAGCTCTGACAAGAATCTTAAGGGGTTTGCTAAAACACAGCAGTCAGTACTGAAGAGAGAAGTTAAAGCTTGAAGATGGTGCACGCCCGTCATGCAGGAGACAGTATAAGAATCACAAAAGGCATCTAGGCCTGTCAGAAATGGAGAGAGAAAAACTGAATGAAACTGTTGGGAAAAATTCAACAGTTTTCAATTTTGAACAGTTAGTTTACAGTATTTCTAGGTCATGTTCAAAACTTTTTTTTTCCCAGAGTAACTATTTGGACAGCCCTTAAGTACAAAGTGCAGGCCCTTGCAATTACCAGAATCCACATCTTTATGCAGTTTCACCTACATCACTGAGATGGGACTGACAGATGAGCATGACTGATGCCGTGCATTCAAGTTAGAATTTGTATAAAATACAAAACACCTTTAACAAGAAGCAGCTTCGCTATTGCATTTCATAAAAAAAAAAAAAAAAAAAGGATTTCTTTTCAGCTGACATTAACACAAAAAAAAAAAAAGAACAATGACAAAAAAAGGAATAATAGAGCAAAGTGCATTCATTTCAGCTTTAACTTCTGTCAGGAATTTTCCTTGAAACACAAGTGCAAGAAGAAAGAGGTCTTCACCTAACCTCCAGACAAAATTCTCTTCATTCCCTTAAGAAACTAGAATCCAACTGGCCTGGGTCAATTCACTTTCACAAGTATTTTTAGAACATATATGTGTTTGTGTCTATATATATAATCCAAGTGGAATTTTCTCTAGTGTCCCTAATGCAGCTGAGGCAGCTGAAACAATGCACCTTTAAAATAAACTGTGGTTCAACTTGCACTCTTTTCATTCTTTGTGCAAGTACAGAGGCCATTATTGATATGTTCATGATGCCTGTTGTGAGAGCCTTTACCTATAACAACTGGAATGAACAGTAATTAAAATTATCCTTGGAAATGGCAAAATGCCTTGGTACCAATTGATTAGAAGATCTAAATCTGAGTATTTATGATTCAAATAAAATTGCATCTGTTGTTCGCACTTAAAGACAGACTTCAGCTTTGCAGTATTGAATAAACTGAAGTCTAAATTCCAGTTAGAAGTATTAGATCAGTGAAAAGGCTAATTATTCCTGTGGTTTGCAATCAGCAATACTAGAGTAGTGAAAATGATCCAAAGGCAAGACAAATTTGGTAGGTATAGAGTGTAACTCTATACAGTAAACCTAACTAAAACATTAGGAATAAGCAGACAAGCTTTTGGGTACCTCAGAGCTAAAATAAAAATATCAAACTCCTAAGTTAAACACTGACTGCTTGATTAACAAAACACTTCTAAAACATGAGTTCTGGATAAAAAACCCCCAAACATTCCTGAGTCCAGATTAAACAAAAACCAAACTCACAAGCTGTTTTTATGGCAAAGTTAAATTGCCAATTTTTATTTCATTCAGAATGAGAATCACCTTATTACACCTGCTGCCTACACCTCCCTACCATCACCATCTCCTGTACTTTGTCTGCTACAACATCCCTCTGTCTGGCACTTATTTAAACAAGAGTAGCTCTCGTCTGTGGTAGTGAAATCCGTGGTTTTCCCTTCACACCTGAAATGGACTTACATGCCCAAAAGCCTGTCTCTCTGAAGCATATGGCTTAGAGTTATGAAAAGATAATTCCTCACACTACAAACATTATAGTAAGTAGCACAAAGATTTTCATCTGTCCTGCAGCAGGCTGCAAGATCAGTTTACAAAAATGCCAGTTACAGGTACTCACGATTATTTTCTACATAAAAGCCTAGTAAGGGATCCAAATCTTGGCCTTCCCACCTTACATTTTTAAGACCAAGTGAACTTTACAAGTGACATGTAAAGATGCACTATAACACCTCACTTAAATGTGTCTGTTTTAATAGTTACTGGCAGATTTACTTCAATAGATATTTCTGTTCTTTTGTAAAAAGTAAGACATTACATCAAAGCCTACAATGCCTAATATGGATTATATTATATATGGAAGGCCCTTAATGACATCTTCTGACAGAATTTTGTTGAGTCTGCCCCTTTGCATACTCCACCTATTCTCTCAGACAGAGTCAGCTTGACCACTTCAGAAGAATTTAAATGGAAAAGGCAGAGCCTCTTCAGGCTCTGCAGACACAAACAGAAGATTCTACTGCACTTTATGAATCAGAGTATTTTGTCTGGAGGGAACACACAAGGGTAAAAAAAACTACACAATATAAAGAAGAGGGAAGAACATCACTGGGACAGAAACACTCGCAGCGGGGAGGGAGAGTTGCCCACTTCACGTAGAACATGTAATACAAAACACCTTCTCTTAAGAGAAGGGAAGAAAGAAATAACGAAGATGAGAATGAAGCAATGCCACTTCAGCACATTAAAAATGAAGTTTGCTTACCCTGAGATGACACAATTTAATTTTTCAGACCAGTAAGTTTTATCACTGAGTTTGATTCAAATATTGACCTAGAAATACTGTCTATTGCTTTTCCCCAGAAGGCCCTTTCAATCCAAACCCTGCATGCATTAATGTCAATGACAGAAAATAAGTTTAATCCATTTAGAACATATAGTCATGCAAAGTGCAGCAAAAATTAAGGGAGGAGTACAGTACACAGTTCTAATGCTGAATGGGCAAAATGAGAATTATAAAGAGAGTTATTCAACCTGACTTTGGCTTTATTAATGATGAAGTATTAATTCACAATACATGCTGATTGACTGTCTTGGCACTGAGAACACCAATGCCAAGAAAACAGTAATAAAGAGACAAAAGCAAAGATGGAAAGAACATTCTCCTTTAAGACTAAAGCACTACATGTATTCTCAAGGTTTCTTTGGAATGCTAAGCTTTGTCTCATGTGGCTTACAGAAAGATGGGGAGAAAAAGATTGCTATTGTAAGAGGAATGAAGCTTCAGAACACTCAGTATTGCAAAGTAGGCTACTTCCCCTCCCATACAGCAAAAGCAACACCACTTTTATAAGCTAAGAGAGTATTTTAGCAGAATTGCAGCTGGGAGTTAGTTAAGAGTGCAGTATGTATCCCATTGCCAGCAATGGGATAAAGCATGGGAAAGCTGGTGACAGAAGCAAACTACATAAGCCAGGTAATAACTGAAAGCTTGCACTGTCCTTCAAATTAAAGGAAAACAATGGTTAGAAAAATGCACATGTAATCACGTGTGTGTGTGTGTGTGTATAGATATATATCTATCTATATGTGTGTGTGTATATATATATGTATATATAAAAAATATGTATGTTTTTACTTTATGACAATCAGTGTAACACAGTGAAGCCAATATATGGGAAACAAATAGAAACAAGCCCTGGCTCCAGACGAATTCTAATATGGGAAAGTCATGAAGTCACCATCACATTGTTATGTGATGGCACTGCCTCTTCAAATGGACTGTATAGCAGCTTGGAAAGCTGTGCTCCTTCCTCCAGCAAGCTGGGTAAGGAGGAGATTAGAATTATTTCAGCGTTAGACTGGTCATTTTAATTTACTCGGAAACTGCTAACACTCAGTTTATTTCCAAAGCAAATGTTCTTTGTGATTCCAACTGACGGAATATTTTTTAAATAAACATTTAAATTACAAGCAAACATGGCACCAAAAGGAAAAAAGCAAAAGTGAGTTAATTGCCAGAATATTTCTACCAATAAAAACAAACCACTGACAAGCAATTGTACACCGGACCACAACCAGGACACTCAATCAGCATTACACAACTTAGCCTTAGATACAACTGCTTGGGATTCTTGCAGAAATGTCACCATTCAGGACAGCAACAGAAAGGATGTCTTAAAATTTTAAAATATTACAAGTTTTTTAGCATTGTGATAGACAAAATGTTATTCCTCATTTCTGAATTGATTCTGCAAAATTAAAAAATACAACGTAGATCAAGCAGGCAACTCCTGAAAGCACAGCAGGCTGGTGAGTGGACAGCCCTAGTTGTTAGGTGATGACTTCCTAGGCTATTCTCTCCAACTGTGTACTGTACTTACCCCGTTCCACTCTACGCTCATACTCACTTCCTCGCCGCCATCAGGGCCACTCTCGTACTTTACCACATCCACGGTGAGGCTCTCTCTGCTCCGCCGCTTCTCTGTGCTCTCGGGGTCATTCAGCACTTCGGCCACTCTCTGTTTGTGAACATTGTCAAGACCCTGAGAATTTGATAGAATGGGAAGAGGCTTTATCTTGTTACAAGCTGTGTTAATCTACAACTTACACACAACAACTGTGCCAAGCAAGAAGTAAAACCAACCCACAGTTCCATCAGTCCTGTTCTGCTCTGAGGGAGCAGCTGAGCTGCCCTTTCTAAACTGCAAGGATCAGCACAGCATGAAGTGAATGGTTTGGCACTTTGAGAAATCACCAACTTGCCATTCTTTTCTTCCTTCCTTCCTTCTCACTTGTCTAAGCCTGGTGGTGTTTGTGTCGCTTACCCAAAGTAATCTGGCAACGAGCTAAATACTTAAGCAATCTATAGCTCATGAACCATCAGTGTAATTCTCAAGTTTTCCACCCATCAAATGGTGCAGTTTTCACCTGCCTTTGGAGAGGTGTCTGAATATTTAATACCTCAGAAACAGGTTGTGTTATTTAAAAATACTGAAACAGAACAGTTGGCATTAATACAATTTTTCTTCAGAAAGAAATTACATAGAATACAAACTAGTAATAAACATACTAAATATATGGTCAATATATTTACTTTGTCCTAAAGCATGCCTATCAACTATCAAATAATCCTTTAAGTATCTTAAAAGTGCTAAAGTACCTTCTATGAAAAGCCTGCACTAAAGGCAAAATATGTAACACAGAAACTAGAAAATATCAAAACTCAAATCATACTTATTTTCAGTTTTGTGTTCTTTATAATAAACCTTCTCCACCTCATAACCAGTATTACCTGACAGGAAGAGATCCCAGATGAATGCCTTATATGTTACAAAATATTCTGCATCTTCTACAGTACAGCACTAGCAGCAAATGCAGCAAGGATGTGGCAAATCCACAAAGCCAACCACAATACAGAAAGTGAAAAGGATGCCAAAGTTCTTAAAAGATGCATGAATAACAATGGAAGTTGTTTTAGTGGCATGGAGATGTCAGATTCTTGTTCCCATGTAACTGTTTTTCCCTAAATGAAGAGCATTACTTGAATGACCCAGAAAAAAAGGCAGTGTTAAATGCTGCTGTAACACAGCATTGTCTCCTACACATCTAAATCTAGGGGTGTGTATACTGCCATGTATTATGGATTAATGGTATAAGTAATATATGATGCACAGTGAAATTCTAAAGCATCCTTAAGAATAAAGAGTCAGTAGCAAGCTTCTAGAAAAAATACAAGTCTATTTATTCTCATTAAAAAATTAAATTAAAATTGAATGTTCATGTTGTTCGTTGACTTGTATTTTCTTACTTTGCTTTCCATTTTAACACCAACCCATGTTTTCTTGTCCAGTCTTAGACACTTTTATAAAAGTGACACTTTTAGACACTTTTATAAAAGACATGATAGCAAACCATCCAAAAGGGAAAGAAAAAAAAGGCCAATAACCCCCCAACAAACCCAAACTCTCTTCTACCTTCTAAGAGAAGGGAGAAAGGGTTGAACAGTAGATCTGACAGCACAAAGAGAGCACGTTAGAAGAAAGTCCCCACTGAAACTGTAAGATCTATCCCATTAATTTACAAAAGTAACAAAAGGTTTCTGTTTGTTAGTCAGTTGTATGAAGAAACTGAACATTTAAAAACCTGACAGCTCCTTATTAAAAACAGAACAGCATGATTGGCAAAGGAGATTTCCAGCAGAACCTCCCCATTTTTCCCCAGTTACAGTCTGTTTCCCAGGACAAGCATCCAATTGAGAACTGCTGGCCAACACAATGTTTTCTGCTCTTTAATTTTCCACATAATTTCACCCCCAGTTTGAATCACGTCCCCAGTACATGGTGCCACTGCCCTAATAATTAACCAAACTGCAAGTGTTAAGATATATCAGTGTATCACCAGTTCACAGTCTGAAATTAGAGGCTGACCAGGCACTCAAAGTTTCTATATTCTGCCTACATGAAGTTGAAAATCTGCATGACCACAATGCAGAAACATCATTAAGGTGAATTTTCATACTTGCCTGTTTACGAGATCTCATTGCTGCCTCTTCTAATGTTTCAGCAGCTTCAAACTTGCCCTGTCGTCTGTAAAGTGCCCCAAGGTTCTTTAAAGTAGTTGTTACTGTTGGACTGTTGAAAGAAAAGAAAAATAACTCTATGTAAAATATATACTCTCACAGTAAACTCTTCTGAATTCACTAATAAAAGCTTAAATTAATATAGTGTTTATAATATTTTTGTAATAATTTACTCTCGCTTGAAATGCACTACACTGTACTTCCTGTACACACAGTAACCTGCTGACCCTCTTTCAAAGTGTATCAATGTCTCATCCTGTGACTAGCCAGCATCCCTGAAACTGGAATACTAAAACCTTGTGCTCCTCAGCTGCACCTCAAGGTGAAAATTTAGCTCTAGATGATTGTATCCAACTGAATGATTGTGGAGCTTCCAAAAAAAATGCTTATTCATGCATAGAAAGACCACAACAGCATGTGTTAGTCACAAAAGTGATTAACAGTTTCTTTCATCAGCTTTTACTTAACACCTATTTGCAGTTTCTACACACTCAAACCATGCTTGAACAAGAAAAGCAAAAAAATCGCCCATTTCATTAACAAGTCACACTCCAACAAGACATTTTTGTTTCAATGGCACAAAATTAGCTCAGTCACAGTATTTTTGAGGGAAATTTTGCTCCAGTAACAATAGAGAAAATATTTTCTCATGCATTAGAAAGAACAAGTACATGAAAAACAAACCAACAAAATGTATTGCACACAGAACTCAGGATGGAGAAGAGGGAGATTTCAACATTACAAAGGCTGTGATTCTTGTTAAACATGAGCATTCAAATACTCAATAAACAAAAAGCCCTCACTGACTATCAGTACTAGTTGCAGGTTTTTTCATACACTGCACCACCTACATGTTAAAAAAGTTGCAGTAATGGAACAAAATTAGAGCAAACCAAAAAATTTCACCAACTATAATCTAAGTTGAAATCTTCACTGTCATTCACACAACTATATTCTTGAAGACCTAGAAACTCAAGTAATGCTTAGTTGTGGCAGTTTAGCTTTGTTTTCTTGTGCTAGCTAGGTAACTGAAGGTGCAGTTATTTCAGTCCCCTTTTTGGCCCTCTCCAGAGGCCTTGCAGGGGCAGGGAGGGCAGATGTGCCAGGGAGTGGTACAGAAGGAAAGGTGACCTACGCTGCCACCCAAAGGACTGCCAAGAACACAGCTGGTGCAAGTTTATGTCACTGGATCTAACCAGCCTCGAGTAAAAGCAGCCTCAGGACTTGAAAACTGCTGCTGTATTCCTGAAAACCAGTCTCGGGCCTGGAATTTTTAATACTTTAGTTTTTATAGTCCTAACCAAGGAGTTGCTTTGGTTTCATTTTTAAAAATGCTTTAATTTGAGACAACTGAGTATTAATGAGTTGCTTGTCCTCCTGTAAAGAAATTACTCACCTGTCAACTTTGCAAGCTTTGTACCAGCCACCATATTCTCCAAAAGATGTGCCATCTTTCTGCTTTCCCTAGAACAAAGGTATTGTTGAAAAAAAAAAATCTGATTTGAAACTTAAACAAATATAAGCTCCAAAAAAGATTTTCAACAACGGTCTTACTTTGCATTCTTCCCTCTCTTCTGCATGCATCCAGATAGGCTTATTTTCATCTGGTGAAACAAGAAAAGTATTTTATAGAAGAACAAAACTACAGGGTATTGATTGTTTGATTTTCACCACTCTGAAATGAAGCTGTGAACCAGGGAATTATACTACTGCCACAAAAAAACCTTACTGTCCATACTACAAGCAGCAGATAAATAAAATACGCACCTCTTTCACAGGTTTACAATTCTGTCTCCTTTTCTTCTCTGAACTTAGAAACAGTTACTTCTGACAAGCTTTGAAGTCAGTATATACTGCCACCCATTTGTCATGTGTCTAGTTCTGTGCTAGAAAACATGAATTTATTTCTTTTATCCTAACAACTACTCTGACATCTACTAAGTGGTGCATATGCTACTGTCATGGAATGCAGTGAAAATTCTTTACTGGGATTTTTAGTTTATAAAATACACATGACTTCAGTGTACAGCATAATTCTCAATTTAAAGGTATCTTCCCCATTCTTTAAATGCGTTTATGGAGAGCTTGAATTAACAATATCTTTATTTATGTCACCAAAATCCTGCATTGACTGTTTCTTGTGACTGCAAAGTGACGTGCATTTTTCTGCCTCTATAAAAATACCAAAATTGGGTTTAGTGGGGTGTAAGATAAATTATGCCATAAACAAAATCCATAAAACATAAACCCACTAAGTCTACCTCATGTTTTTGAATCAAATGTTTGCTGCTCTATCTAAAAGCTGTCTTATGATGAATGTTACTTCCAACACATCTATCAGCTCACCTTCTAAGTCCACCTAAAGCAGACAACAATTTTAATCAGGACACTATTGACTTCTTGCAAATTTTATTCCATAACTACAAAAATAAAACATAAATTCAGATCTAGAGACTCAGTTTCTTACCATCTACAGAGCCAAACTCCCGTTCATGAGCGCGAGTAAGAATCTCTTTGTATAAAGTTTCCGCTTGCTTAAACTTGCCCTGTTTTAGATAGCAGGATGCCTAAAAACAAAATACCCCCCAAAAGATATCAGCACACTGCTTTATTTAGCTTTATAAATAAGAAATACAATACATTGTGGATGAAAGTGCATTTCAATTCGTGAGAAATTTTGTCTCAGGTCTACCTTGGGAAAGGCTTACCAGATTGTTCTTTGTTTTTGCAACATTTGGATCATCTGGTCCCAGCTTAGTTTGGTAGATTTCAAGTGCCCTCTGATAGTAATATTCAACCTCCTCGTATTTACCCTGGTTCTGGCATAGCAAAGCCAAGTTATTTAATTGCTTGGCAACATCAGGGTGATCTTTCCCCAGGACCTGGAAATGAAATATACTGTATTAAAACATTCTCTAATCATCACGTCAGGGTTTAGAAATAAACCATTTAGAAACATCCTGTTAGCTTGATTCCTCCTCAATTCAACATGAGGATGACAAAAGCAAAAGCTGCATTTCAAAGATATGAAAATGACTCAATTCTATCGCAAACTGAGAATGATGCAGAACAATCCAGAAGAGGAAGAAAATAAGTAGTAAGACAACATTATATGGAGAGTATTATATTAACCTGAAGATGCAGTCTCATGGACTAAAATAAATATCCACATAGAGAATAATCAACTTAAAAATTTTAGCTAAGTTTCATTTCTTAATTCCAATGCTCTTGTCAAATCAAAGACTATTTAGCTATCAAAGGGGAAGGAAATAAGGTAAAGAAGGTTTCTCGTAAAATACAGAATTTAGCATATACCCAGAGTGCTCCAGCAATTCCATAGCACTACTGGAATTTCCTACTGTTTTCAATTTCAGACACTCCTAACTACAAGGCATTGTTTGGGGGTTATCTGCCAGATCTACCCAACCAAAGCATAAAAAAGCAAGCGTTTAACTTTGCTTTCTCCTTCACGAAGTCCCTTCAGAGGCTCTGTATTTGTCACTCATACCTTTTCTCTGATTTCCAGAGCTCGCTTACACAACGGTTCTGCTTCTTTGTACTTTCCCCGTTTACCATAAAGCACGGCAAGATTGTTAAGAGTTGCTGCCACCTGTCAACAGCAGAGAAACATTAAGTACACTGAAATCTGCTGATACAACTACTTGATAAATTAGCACATCTGCAAGGCATTGATGTTACCAGATTTTCCATGCACAGGATAGACCTCTTGAAATTTGCAAGTGAAGAAATAATTATTATTAAATGTATACATACACAATAAAGGAAAGAAAAACTTAAATCATGAAACAATTTTGCTTCCCTTGTGGAAATGTCATTTAGTGCACACATCTTCACATGTTCTCTTACAAAGGTACCTCTCACATCCATACTTTGAGCTGCCCTGCGCCCCACATGCTATGAAAGTACCACATGAATTTTGCAAAAGCTTGATTTACATTTCATTTACAAGCAGCAGTAAATCAAACCAGAAGTGCCCCTTCAATCAGAGTATAATAAAAAGTGATTTGAGTAAGCAAATTAAAATCTTTCCTCACAAATTGATTTCCCACAGAAAATCCAGGCAATCCAAAAGCAAGTATGGTCAAATTATTTATGATGAAATGGCACTGAATAGAATGGGACCTCCTACCTGTACTGTTTAAAGACAAGCCAGGTCTTAAAACCTTTCCTGTTGAGTTTGATATTAGAATTAGTTGAAAAAAAGTTCAGTGAAAAACAAACTAAAATTATGGTATCGCATGTATACAAACCGCTGGATGATCTTTGCCCAAAGTCTTTTCACGGATGGCCAAGGCATCATTCAGGAGATTTGCTGCATCCTTGTATTTGTTCTGGTCTCTGAATTGTAAAGAGATGTAATTAACACCAGGGATTCAGGAATGAAAAATCATAAAAAATTAAGCTGAGTTCACTATTGGCCTAAAGATACTACTACAAAAGAAGAGTAATTGAGAATATATTCATAACTTAGGAATTAGAACCCTGAAGCCTGTAACTGTAAATAGTTTACTAGTTGAGGACTGTACTGAGCATGTACTATTTCTACACTGATGTCCAATTTCTACCTCTAGATTACCTTGAAGTGGGTAATCAAGACATGCCTCAGAAGACAAAAAAAAAAATCCAAACCAGCTTCATTCCCAAAGCAAAGGTATAGGCAAAAATACAGCAACTCGCTGGAATTTTAGGTATAGGGAGACCAATATTTTAGGAACCTCTTGAGGGTTTTAGTAATAATTTTAAAAGGAAAATAGAACAGGGAAAAAATTCTAGTCAGAACATTAAAAGATTGCAGCCAAATTCTAAGTATTTATTTCACTGGTATTTATCTATGTCAGTATACAAACCTGTACACCAAAGCAAGTATGTTCAACATAGTGGCAACATCAGGATGGTCATGACCTGAAGTCTTCTCCAGATCCTCAAGAGCTTGTTTACAGAGAGGTACAGCAACCTCATATCTGCCTTGGGAAGCATACTGGATAACAAGATTATGTAGGGTCCGTAATCTTGCTGGAATTTCATAGCCACCTTGCTGGGCAGCAGCTGCTGCACTGCTATGCTGTTGTTGAACTGAAAGAAATCCACAAAATTTCAGCTTGTATAAAAGACGACTGTAAATAAAACCTCTCACATGAGTGCTCAGTTGCACAAAATGAGACTCACTGAGTTTTATTTCTTCAATACACAGAATTACCATGAGAACATACTTCACAGCAGTCAGGCTGTCCTGAATAGTGACAGAGGAAGTATGACTGTCCAGTATTGTATTACTATTGTTTTTACTATTCTAGTAGCACAAAGGGCTACATGTAATAAACTAATGAAGAAAGCAGGAATCTATTTCGGCTCAGCAAACCATTACCACTCTCAAGATCATATCGTAATTTTGCACTTACAAATATCGCTGTTTTCACTTGGAAAGGAACACTAAGATAAGCTGAATACCTGCAGAAAAGCTTTTTCCTTTATTCTCCTTCTCTAAACATATTTTTTTTTGTTTCCCTTTGTTTGCTATGCCAAGGAGAACTTAAGGTTAGCACATAAAGGACTGAAACACCTTGGATGCCAGAAATAACAGCTGCAAGACAAAAGGCCCTGAGTCAAAGTCAACCTTTAGGTTTTACTCACTAACCCTCAGGCTTAGCCACTTATTTTCTAGTAGCTCCTAACCTCTGGTTGTTGCAACCCTCACTCTCCCACTGCCCCTAAAAATACCCTTTTTCTCTTCACCTGATCAATTTCTGAGATTTCAAATATTCCATCTTATTCATTTTCATTAAACTCTAGAGAACGCAGAAGATAAGGGCCCAGCCAAGAGCCTGACTTTATTCTCTCCTTTCTATTAAGCAAAAACCACTCTCAGAAAGTGGGAACATTTTTATGTCAGTGGAATCACTCAAGTCCAAGCCTATATCCAGAGCCACTGCCTGCCAAAGCATTGAAGAATTTCAGCATTTTTTGGAAGGTCAGAGAAATCACTGACGTCAACTTCGTCTTTTGTAAAGCAAAGTAAGGGAGCTTTGCCTCTCAACCTTCCTACTACAAAATTCTAGGAAGGAGCTCATGATCAATACTGCATTCTTGTCAGCATAGTAAAGCTATCCATAGCCAGCACTGAAGGGAAGGCTTGAAGAGTTTGCAGTAGGTCAGAGTACATTACACGCATGCCCATAAAGGAAATTTGAAACTGCTGACTGCAAAGGTGGGTCCCTTCAGACATTTTCCCTCAAGTCATTTATCTGGTAAGAACCATTCTGCTCCCAGCACACTGCACTGACTCCACAACATCACTGTGTTCTATGTTTACACACATAGAAAAAACATGTTCCACTAAGCAGAGCTTATTTATCTACCAAGAGCTTTTTTCAATCACCCTACCAAACATCTACCTCAAGTTCCACAGCATATTCCTCAGTCCTGCTCACCTGAAGACAAACAATGCTTCCACAATTAGCATTCAAACTAATGCAGACAACCTTAGCGAAGAACAAAAGACTATATTAAAAAGATTTCATACTGAAACCTGCCACAAAAATCTCAAATCAGATCATTAAAAAGGTCATTAACAGAATTCACTATCTGGTCAGAATCTGCCTCAGTCACTTGCAACTAACCATTCTGAGAGGCCCCAAAGAAGGATATCAGGACAAATTCTGAATTTAAATCTGTCTGAACTTTACAGCAGCTAGTAAACTCTCTTAAAAAACCTAGGCCCCAGTTCTGTACCTACCAATGTACAAAATGTGTATCAATGATTGGATTCCTTATTCTAGCAGAGGTGTTCACCACTCCAGCTGTGTCCCAGAGATCCCCAAGCACAGACACATTTTTGTAAAGAGCACCTTTATATTCTGCACTGCAGAAACACACCTACAGTGTAATCTGAAGTACACTTACTTCCTTGTCCTTGGTCATCTTCATCATTGGGAAACAGATCATCCAAAGGCTCTTTGGTGGAATCCGTATCTTTATCCTCCTACAGAACAATCCCAAACCCAACAAATTAAATCTAAGGCATAAGAGGACAGTCCAGTTAATCAGCAATGTTAAAGGAAAACCTCAAATTCAGAATTGACAAGAATAACATTTCTCACTGAAGTTTTACAAAGGTCTTATATTTTAATGTATTTACATACTCTGTCTCAAAACAATACAGGACACCTTCAGAAGGGCCAGGAATAGAAATGAGGTCTCCTAGATTTCAGTCTCAATTTAAGCACACAAGAAAACATTTGCCATTCTCACACAGGCATTAGGTCTCATGAAAGTACCCAGTGAAGAGTAAGCACTACTCAGTACAGAATTCTCCATGGTACCTTTTTGAGTCATAAACACAGTTATAGTTGGGCAAGGGAGAGGAATAAGGAGACCTCAATTTCTGAGTTCTCAAATTCTGTACAAATAAGATTTTGCAATTATAATCTGTAAGGTTCAAAAATCAAAAAACAAAACAAAACAAGAACACTTTAAGTTCATTTCCCCTAGTCTCCATCTGGAACCATATTAATTTCTGCACAATCCGTCAGTTTAAAATTATTTTAAGCATCCAAAAATCATTTCAAATGTAAATCGAAGAGACAGATCATCCCTCAGTCCTGTTTCCTAAATGTTGAGCCTACACAATATAAATAGTTGAAGTTCTCAGAAATCATGAGCTCAGTAAGGAGAAAACCCAGAGGCAGAACACATTCTTCTTTTTCTGGCTCTCCATTCAACACCTTTTTCCACAGATGAGAAAAAGCCAACTGCTGCTGCTGGCATTCAAATTCAATGATGGCAAAGCAAGGGCACTGTAAAATCAGCAAATTGATGGGACTACACCTCAGATGAGACATTCATAATTTTAAGTGTTGATTCCAACTTCATACTGAGTCTATACAACTATTACAAAGGCTAGAAACAGAGACTGTCCATATGGTTAGCAAAACTATAAAGATGCTTGGCTTATTTGGACTCTATTTGTTAATTAAACTTCAAATAATGGAGCTATTTAATCCATCTGCAGATTACAGTCTGACAATATAGCACATCAAAATCCCAATATTCTCTCCTCTGCCCCTTTTCTGAACAGGCTTCACTGGCAAATTCATCTACAAATACCAAGAATAGCACTGAAAAGTTCTGGGTGCAACTGACCAAAACAACTCTCACCATGTACAGTATGTTAAAAAGGATTAGTCAAGCAGTCAGTTAAGCACGACTAAATCACACCCATTTTCAACCATTAAAATTGCTGAAATAATTACTTATGAAAAACTGCACTGAGAAGGTCTGAACACATAAAATGAGATCCTTCTCTACAGTGCCACCTAACTTAAGGAAGCAAAATAAAACTATAAAAAGAAGGGCAAATAAATCAGAAGTCTTTTTAAGTAATAAGTTCCTTCTGTAAATTAAAGTTGTGTCCATTTTCTCTCTGAATCTAAGAACGCGTAACACAAGGGGTCTGTACACGTGCAGATGATCACAGTGTCTGGCAGATGGTCCTCTGAAAGGTGATGCAGTAACATCTTATCCTTGTGTAAATTCTCAACAGAGACAAAAGCTATACACCAATTTCACAAGACAAAAATTAAGTATTTTTCCTGCAGTCAAAATAAGCCAAGTCCTCTAGGTATTTAAAATGTCTCACAGCTTAGATTTTTCACTTATTTTAACTGCTGAGTTTATAGAAGTGCCATTTTTGCTTCGGTCCAGTTCCTCACACTTTTAAGCTACTAAATTTTGTTCCTCGTGTATTTTATTATCTGCAGACAGTAAAATATACAGTCTCTTAAAATAAGAAAGAGGTCTCAGAATCATTCTGCAAACTATGTGACGCTAGTACAAGGTAGTATTTTAATGATAAATATATGTTAGGGACAAATAAAATGTATCTGTTATTTCTTGCTGAACAGGCAGATTAAAACACACGTAAATTTAAGATGCTTTTACTGTTTCACTATACAGGTACTTACTGATGGTGAAATATCGTCGTCGTATTTTTTTAACTGATTCATGAATTCTAGATGCTTCTTTTCTTCCTCCAGCTGAGCCACAGACTGCTCACTTTTCTGCAGTTTCTGCTGTGTATTGGCTAGTTCATCCCGTAGCCACTGATTCTCCTGGCATAGCCGGCGAACCTGAGCCCGCAATTTCTGCTTCTCTGATTCCACTGCATTTAAGTGATTTGACAAGGCCATCATTACCTGAAAAGCAGAATGTGTCAGGTGACATACTTCCCCTAGAATGCAGTCCTGTTCATAACATACAAGGCTTTCATTATTTAAACCTGTGTCAGCTGTGAAACCTGGTATACATTCCCATTTCTCTTCGTTTTAGATATGGTTGTCACTTTTCCTCTGAACCTTTTCACCATTTAGAATCACAGAATGATTTGGGTTGGAAGGGGCCTCTAAAATCATCTCTTTCCAGCCTCCTGCCATGGGCAGGGACGCCTTCCACTAGACCAGGTTGCTCGAAGCCCCATCCAACCTGGCCTTGAACACTTCCAGGGTCCGGGCACCTGTTCCACTACCTGACCACCCTCACAGGGAAGAATTTCTTCCTAAATCCAATCTAAACCTACTTTCTTTCAGTTTGAAGCCATTCTGCCTTGTCCTATCACTACATGATCTTTGAAAAGTCCCTCTCCAGCTCTCTTGTAACCCCTTCTAGCCCTGGAAGGGGCTCCAAGCTCTCTCTGCAGCCTTCTCTTCCCCACCTCTCTCAGGCTGTCTCCAGAGCAGAGGTGCTCCAGCCCCCTGATTGTCATCATGTGCCTCCTCTGGACTTGCTCCAACAGGTCCATGTCCTTCCTTCTTGGGGAACCTTGAGGAACTCTTTACTAAATAATTGTTTTCCATGACACCATCAGAACTTAAAATTGTTCTAGAATTCCCTGAACATTAAACATAATCTTAAAATACATGAAAAATTTGAACCAGATTACTGAACTGGAAATCTTTGTTCCACTAACAAAAAATGGAGCAGTAATATTTTCAACTTGCAGGATCACAAAAATAACCTAAGAACTAACAGAGAGTTCTAATTTAGCACCTTCCAGAGAAAAAAAGGATTTGTATACATGCTTATAGCTCCTAAAGATGGACACCTACGCATAATGGTAATACTTCAAAGGGATATTTATCCGACTGAGATCTGAATGTGCAATTGAACACACAATTTATAGATTCATTTTATATAACTAATCATAAGCTTGAGTGTGCAGACTTTCAAACACCGTCACATTAAGGACAAAAAATAGAGCACCCATAAAAGCAGCTTACTTGGAGTGGCTTTTTGTTTATTTTTTGCTGAGCAAAGTTAAATGAAAAAGGAGCTTATTAAGTGAAAGCCAAACACTACCAGCAGAAGATATTCTCCCTTCACTGTTTATGCAATCTCCCAGTAACACATGTAGAACAGCTGGCAGCAGTCCCAGGATGCACACCTTGCAAGAATGGACCACTGGTAAGAGTACAAATCTTTTAGATCTATTAGACATCCCCAAGTTACTAGTATTTCATTTACTCAAGTCATCCTTAAGTGGTTTTAAACTAAGTATTTAATGTGAAACAGATGGTGTCCTTAGCTGAAATTTCAGATGTCAAAATATACATTAAGCCTTTAGAAACTAATTTTTCCTATAAAGGTGAGGAAAACTCCAGGTATAATTTCCTAATACCAGTCCAAAACTCCAGACTTCAGCACCTACCTATTTACATATGAAAAACTGTTCTAATATTTTTAATTACTTGGTCAATTCAAACAGTGGCATTTATATAATGAGAAAGCATATTTAAGAAAATTGTAATAATAGGGTCAATGTATTCAAACACAGAACAAGCCACAGTGGCAAACTAAATATTTTGTAGTCTTACTCACTAGAATTAACTGGAAGAAAAGTCTGAATACTTCTTCAACAAAGTTAGTTTCGTTTTCATGGAAATAACACATCACCAGACCTACATGCATGCCACAAAAACCATCTATTTCCTTATCTTAAATTAAAAAAAAAATACTACATTGTTACAACTCAAAGCATTCAGGAAGAGTAACCTTATCAAGTCTGAGAGCAGCAGTCTGAAGTGCAATTGGCTTCCTAACAAAGGCAGCAAATGCAGACTTCTTGGCTCCTCACCACCACAGTTCACAAAGTACTATGTGAGGCAAACAAGGCAGCAACATCTGCATCTGAGGCTCCTGATAGAGCCAAGAATCAGAATTAGCTTTTCAGAGTGCTAATACTACGTAGAAGTTACTCATTCCCTTGCACATCTTCTACAAACAACCATTAAAGGTACTGCAATTTTATTCCATGTATCTTCTAGCATTTTCCTTCTGTACAAGGCATCGAAGTGTGTACAACATATACACTAAGGCCTGGCATTCTGTCCAGGGCTTCTACATTTCCCTGTCCCACATTTCATTCTCTCAGTCTCAATTCACCATGATCCAATGCACACAACTTCCAGATCACCACACAATAAAGCTGGATGAAGAGAACTCTGAGCACAGTTAGAGACCAACAAAAAGCCTATTAATACAGAACTAACTCATCTGCAAACCCTCTGCCATTTTACAGTGATGACTGTCATATCACATCGTTTCAGGTTTTTGACTTAGTACAAAATATCATCAAGTTGTACTGTAAATAAAGTCCTGACAACCCAATAAACATACAGTTTTTCACTTATCTTCTGTAGATGGTATCTTCATCAACTAAGAGTCCATAGAAATTAGCTCAGAGTCCTCTCTTTAATGCACTTGTCAAAGATGTTCAGATTCTGTACTCAGGTCTTAAACCTTAAAATGCTTTTAGTTTCAATTTTGGTTTAGTAAAATGTTCAACATTAGAGATTCTTAAGCTCTAAGAGCATCATGTGCTACTATAAAAAATCTGAGTCAAGGGAATATAAAGATGAATTTAAGGCAACACCAAAGCTCAAAGGCTGGAGCAAATTCATTTATTATATGTGTGCTTGTTTGAGATCTTCCTATGCCATCATTTAGAGTTAAAGTGCCACTGCTCAGTTCTTGAGCTGCTTGAACATTACCTGCCTAATGCCTAATGTGGAAAAGTCTAGACAGAAAATGTTACTGTCTCACTGATGGCAAGTGGAGCCCAGTCATGAGTTTCAGTGCTTTAACACTAACCATATAATTAGTTCTGTAATACAGCATGCTGGACAGTAACTACCTCTATTAATTACAGCACCTTTTGTCCTTTATATCCAAGAAAAATATAAATGTCCCAGCACACTACTAATGTCTGGGGAGAAATATCTGAAATGCTTCATTTTTACCATAACTTTACCTGTGCTTCACTAAGGCCAAGCTCCAGCATTTCTAGTGACTTTCGAATCATGTTTGATTTTTCTTCAACCAGATTAGTTTCATCATCTTTCTTCAAACATTTCAGTGTTTCAAGTAAGCTCTGTAAAATTGAATTGTGTTCATTCTTCAGTGCCTCTAGTCCATTAATCACTTGCTTAGTTTTGGCAATGATTTCATCTTGAGTAAGCTTCTCCAACTTCTCTTCCTTTAAATACACCATTGTGGACATGTTTTCATACATTCTGAAATGGAAGAGTATGCCAGTTAATACAAAAGGAAAAATAAAACAAGCATATAAGTCTGTAAGTGAGTAAAGTCTGAAATGTATATTCAGAACGCAATTATATTTGTGCACAACTTTTATGTTTCATGTCCTGAGTTTAAACAGTTTCAATTTTTCCAGTTTCTATTTCCAGATTTAACATTAACACTCAGACAAACCAAAAAACAACACAATGAAAAAATGACATGGCATTAGAATTTGTAGCAACTGCTGAGGAACAGGGCTGCATCTCCGGGATTCTGGTTTGTGCAAAAGCAAAGTAGGTGGTGTATAAAATACATACTATAATAAATATAGCTATTTGCAGATGCCACTGATCTGTAGTTCTCTAAAAAAACCCCACAAAATAGAGCATGAAGAATTTGAAGAAATATCATCCAGCCTTCTGAAAGAGTTCATCAGTCAACCATGAGAAAAGTCATCCTTCCCCTGTAAAAAGGTAACACCAGCCCCATCCTTTCCCAAGGACTACAAAAGCTCTTATCACTATGTATCTTGAACATCACAACTACCTCCTAGGACAACTTTAATTCATAATTTTAACTCTACACTTAACACATAGATATTCAATTGCCTACAGGTCTAGGTGCAGCTTAGATGAAGATGCGACACCCGTCTCATGCTGGAAAAAACAGTTTGTATAGTACAACCCTTGCAGCAAGAAGCATTTCACTGTGCTATTTCATCAGTATCTAGTGCATTACACTAAAGATAGTAAATTTCTGGAAGTTTTTCAACACCTCTACCAAATGCAAATGAAGACTCAAAAACGTTTAGAAACTCACATACTTTAATTATCACACATGCTGTTACTGAAGTGACAAACAAGCTTAACAATGTAAAAATGCAAAGAGAAGACACACAAATCATTTGACCCTTTCTAAATGTCCCCAGAAAAATGTTCAATAATGAAAATAAAGACTTGAGAAATTACTCCTCTATACCTCAGGTATTTAAATCTTGGAGTGAACGAGGAAGTATAAATTAGAATAAAATAGGAAAGATTTTTCAAAAGCAATAAATTTTCCCATCTATGTGAAGACACCTGGGTAAGCACTGACACACTAACATTTAAAATTAATTAAAACTATATTAAAACTTTGTACTACAAAAGCTAGTCTAATTTTAGGAGAAACCAAAAAAAATAGAACCACTTCAGTCTATAATTAAAACTGCTCTAAGAACATGCATATATGCACATCATGACAACAGCCAAAGGATGTGCTCTTATGCTTTGTATTATATTAAAAATAAAAGGCTGCTCTTTCTGTTTATATGTACTCAAATTACCTTCTCTGTGATGATCTCCTGCAATACAATACCCAAAAGGCATAGCCACTTGTTACCAAACAAAAGCTGTAGATGACAATAGCTTTTTTTGTAATAATCTACTGTCTGAAAACACAGAATTTGGGGAAGCATGAACTTGGTTTTACCCAGATTTAATACAATAACTTCATATTCACAAATAAATCAATATGAAACATATAAATCTGTATAAAGCAACTAATCTAGCACGGCATAAGAAACTAATCCATGAAGACATGATGAGGAGAATGACATTTACACATTTCCCATTTATAACCTGAGAACTATGACCCAGAATGCTTAAAAAGACAGTTTTAAAGTACAGACTCTCTGAAGTTGTGTAGAAAAATGAACTGCAATTCAATGTGGACCAAATTTGCAAATAAATGCTTCTAACATACAGTCATATAAGAAATTGTTATGGAGTATGCTTGCTTCCATACACAACCCTAATTACACTTTCACAGCCTCAATTAACAATTTCCATCCTGAATGCACGGAACTGAACCTTTGATTATAAGGAAGTAAAACCAGCAGAAACATGTAATGAAGTGCCTATTTGTGTCTCTTATGTGAACAGAGATAGCAGCAATTCCTTCTGCATGCCTCAATATTGTCATTTTACTGCAAAAATGAAAAGCAGATGTTTGCATACATATATGTAATGCACGCATAGATGCTGTCTTCAAAAAAATTACACATTTTAAACACCTCAGTAGAAATAAAATTAATTCTAAGTGATGAATACAGATAAACTAACACCCATAAATTAACAGATAAATTAACAGGCCCATAGGTCTGGCTGAATACACTGAAATTGCAACTAAGGATGGCTAAGCCAGCACAGCAGCTTTTGAAGAGAGGAAAAGCAGGTTTAAACACGATGGGGCAAAACCACACTAAAACCATGCCAGCAGCAGACCTGCTTTATAAATACATTCCTCCTGTCTCAATCCAGTTCCCAGATTTTTTAGCTGCCTCATTCCAACCCAAATGTAGCTAAAAGCCTCCACTGCCTCTGCACTACCAGTACACGAATCTACTGGAGCTGGAGCCAAGCCAAAAGCTGCATCAAGACACAGACTGACCTGAAGGTCCTTGCAGCCTGCAAGAGGGATTCTCAAGTCTCCTCTAGTGAACACTTAGAATCCCAATCTCTCCCACTGACAGGAAAGGAATAATCTTTTGGGATAAGTTTTGAGGGGTGTCTGTTGGTGTTCAGAGTTTTACAGATTGTGCTTGGGAGAATAATTTAGAAAACAGGAGGATAACAAACATATAATTTGTCCTGCTATCAAATCTGACTTAGTAGGAGTAAAATTAATGAATAAATATCTAATAGCCTTTAAGGGTAGTAAATGAAGGTGTGGTGCTATTTCCATGATATTTTTAAAAATTAATTTTATAAAAGATCATTGCCTGTTCATCAAACAAGCCCAAATTTGAATACGTAATCATGTAACTGGGGATGGTTTTGTAAAGGGCAAGGACTTGGATTCAATTATCCCTGTGAGTCCCTTCCAACTCAGCATATTCTGTGATTCTGTAAATTAGATATGAATATCCTGAGGCAGCAAACACCACACAGGAAGCAAACAAGCAAGTCTGTATGCAGGATGTATACAGAGGAAAGGAGACAAAACCTACCCAGCCTTCCTATTGTCACTTCTCAAAAAATGTCAACTCTTTCTTCCTATACATTTTCCCTACAGAAAAAAAAAGGTGTAGGCAAAGGCTTCTTATGCTCCTCTAAGTTTTGTCCCGCACTCCACTGCACTGCAAATTTTACCTGGGCAGGAATTCTAGATTCAAATACTAGTTTTTAGCTCAGTGTACAACTGAAAACAAAGCAAAGAATTAAGATGTACAAAGGTTTATAAAACAGAATTTTGGATGAGGAAAAAAAATATGCAATGCAGCCAGAGTTACAGACTCAGTAGCTGGCATAAGAAATTTACCTATTATATTAAGTATGTGTGTAAATTTTGAATATTAACCTCCTTCTTTATGAAAATATTGTCTATGCTGAAGTACAAAAGTCACTTAATGCTTTACAACTTTTAGAAAAATCAAGTCACTGCCTTAAAACACACAAAAATGAGTTGACTTTGACAGATCAACATAAAAAGCCCTGCAACATTTTCTACTAAAGAGGTTTCCATAACATTTTGTAACATAAGCTCAAAACAATGAAATGGACTGAGGATAGCAAGAGTCTGAACCAAAGAAAGCACAAAGAAAGCGAAGTCAAGCCTTTCAGTCGTGTAACCACTGGGATAATCTCATCATATACAAACAACTTAAGTGGCTGTTACCTTTAATCAGTTTAAGTATTTTGTTATTCATAAAACTTTCAAACTGACTACACTAGTAATGCTGACATCACAGATTTGTGCCTAAATTCTCCCAGAGACATACACATATCACAGCCAGCTACCTAAGCTCTCCAGCTCATATTTAAAGATCTCTTAGAGAGCTTTTCCTACTCAGCTGCTTTTAAAGAAAAGTCGTTTTCCTGCAGACCACCTCAAAATATTCTTGTGCCAAAACATATATGAATCCCTCTTTGCATAAGAAAACTTATCAAGGAAGAATTTTATTCAAAACAAACCACGAGTTTTTTTTTTTCCTTGACTAAAGATTAGCATGGATCCTAAAAACAAATAAATAAAACCATTCTAATTTTTCTTCCTTGTTATGAATCCCTAAGGACTTCCCCTCTCTGTATTGATATTTTTATTATTTAATGGGTTTCAAGTACTAAAAGCTTGTAAGATAAATTTTTAATGTATTTAGTGTCTGATCACTATTGTTGCAAAATACAATTTTAAATAAATAAATTATAAAACCCCTCAAGTCTAAACTGCTTTGTCAAGCCAAATTCTCCCTAAACATTTTCTCTGAATGTACAGCTAACAGGCAACATAGCTGAAAATGAAACAATAATGTGTCTGCATATAAAAAAGAGTAAATCATCTTCCCAACAGTAAAAGCTGCTACAAGACTGGCTCAAGCCATACCTAGGGGCTCTGTCACCTACATGCACTGCAAATTCCATAAAGTTACAGTGAAAAGTTACACTAATTTGAGCTTTTTGTATCTCTAATAGGGACCTATCACTTCACTGTTTCCTAACAATAATCAGTCTATTCAAGGCTTTTAACCCTAATTTCACTCTTAGTTCCTCCTTAATTAAATGGCAAGGCTCAGCATCCTACATCTGCCATGCACTCGTTTCAATTTTGTGTGAGCTGCAAATTACAAGTCATTAATTACCTGCTCAGAGCAAGAACATGTCTCATTACATCATGGAAGGCACCATCTTCAAATACTATGAGCTGGTTTAACTGCTCATCTTCATAATGTGGAAAAGTGCCTTCTCAAACAATCCTCAAAACATTACAGGCACAAAAAGAAACTGAGCAACAAAGGCAAGAGATGAAAAACAGTTTGGGAAGGACTGAGTAGTGTGTCAAACACTGCACAGCCGCACCCCTCCTGCAGGCAGCTCAGCGACAGCAGAAATGACACGGATGAATCACTCACGGATGCCTTTCATACACTGAGAAAGGTATTTGTAAAATAAATTCTCACATAACAAACACTCAATTTGGACTATATTGCTGTTATGGTTTTCAGTCAGAATCTCCAAGTCTGAAAGAACAATGATTACCTATTGTTGCTTTTCAAATTTAAAACGTTAAATTTCTTTTTACGTGTGAGACTATTTCTGCTGTCACAAGTCATATTCCCATAAGGAACATTTATAATCTTTCCCTTTTTGTCTGATTTGCCTTCCTTTTACTTAAAATGATCCCTTATAGTCAGGAATTTTGTTCCATTAACATGATCTCTAAACTCCCAGAGGAAAGTAGCTTTTCCCTCTTGGCATATTCAGGACTGCAGCTTTCCTGGCAGTGCTAGTCATCACTCTTCTCATCATCTATATTTGAATCCGCATAGAATAGAAAATCTGGAACTGCACCTGCAAGCAGTGTCCTGGTGGAGGTCAGACTTAAGGCAACTCGCTGACCCAGTTCTATAAACAGAACACTGCTGCACTTCTGCACTGCCCCAGGTTTCCAAATGTGTGAGCTCAGAAAGCACCTTCAGCATGTACCACACAGGTACACACACTGCCTTAAAAATAACTCGGTGAGGACAATTAGCAGCACATACTGTAAATCACTGACCAGAAGCAGGTAAGAGGATGGAGTTGCACATGACCTAGCAACCAATATTAAGCTACAGAGAAACTCCCCCTCTCCAAAGGGAGTCACTTTTTCTACCAATTTCCAGCTAGTAAGCATGTCAATTTAAAAAAAATCTTACTGTGCTCCCCCTGCCAGCCTTCAACTCAGAGCTAGCCCTGAATGTAGAAGTCTGCCCTACCACTTGGTTTAAAGTGAAGGTATGCTAGGTAAATACTGTAAAAAGGACATTTGTAGTCCTTTAATGTCAAGGAAACATATCCCAAGAAAAGCTCAGAATCACATCTGGAATTTAACCTACAGCCTTAACATCACAAAATGTCTGTGCTGGTAAGTAAACTGGACAAACACTCAACTTTGCAAAGTTCTGGCATTTCTAAAGGCAAGCCCAGATGTTTCTGAAGAAATGCACAGGACATTAATTATAAGCAAATAATAAGCAAATTACAGATTGACTAAAAGGAGTAAAACACAAAAAACCTTGAATACCGGCAGAAATTTCTACATCTCCCAACAAGGCTGTTGCTTTTCTCTTATGATTGCCAGGAGCAGCCTATTCTCCACATGGCAGCAGTGGAAGAGGCTGTGTGGCCTCCCATTCTACCCCTGCATCACAGCAGCATCCACCCCTGGAAAACACTGTGTCAGCCTCTAGGAAACCTCAATGGCTACCAATAAGCCCATGCATTAAACTATGTTTAAGTGAAGAGGATTATGTACTTGTTTAGCTGAAGAACACAGCCACTGTACATCTACCTTGATACATCTTGGAATCTTTTAATGTTGGGGCCTGCTATTAAAAAATTAAAAATCATATCTTTCAGGGGCAATCTTCAGATTCTTTGGAAGATGAAAAAATTACTACAGAGAAACGCAGACTAACAAACCATCTTTGCTAAAAAAAAAAGAGATGATAGCAAAAATAGCTCCTATAAAATCCTTAGCAAGGGTGATGCTGACAATTCTCTTTGAGAAAGCACAAGCTAAGATGATTTGCACTGCTGAGAAAGTACAAGCTAGGAAGATTTGCTCTGCTGCAGCATCCTTTGATTTAGATTTCTGTAGCATGTTACTTCAACACTAATGAACACTTTCTTAGCAATCATACCTGGATTCTTAAAGGTAATAAATTTAATACTATTTTGAAAAAAAATACTTTTGCACATTTCAAACACAACTGGCAAAAATGCCTTTAGAGTTATTTCAGCCCTAAGCCTTCTTTCTTCTGTAGCAAGCAAACTATTTTCATGAAAATTATTGCTTCCTGCTGAAATAGTTAATTGAGTTAAAAATCTGTATACAGTATAAAAGTATTCAGTGACATAAAAGCATTCTTTAACTACACAGATTATTCTTCCTCTTAAAGAAAAGATTATGGTGTCAATCCCTTGACCGTACTGCACTGAATAAACACTGGCTACTAGCTAGCATTTCAATTATCATGATACAGCAAATCTGTATCCTTTTAACTGCAGACAATCCAGATGACCTGCCCATCTAATTCCAAAATCTCTTTTAGACTCTGGAATTCCATAATGCTGCAAGCCAAATCCCATCCTGCTCTTCCTGTTCACATACTGCAGCAGACTGAGACCCTCAGATGACGTGACTGCCCCTTACACATTATTATGCCTATTCCAATTATTTCTGTGAAAGGAATCAAGGGAAAGTATCCTCTTTCTTGCATATCTCACTAATGCCATTTTACCTTTCCAAAGGCCTAAAAATATAGTGATTGAAACACAAAATAGCAGCGTATCCTAAAATCCCTGTAGATGCTCTGAGAAGTGCTAGGTACTACAATCGGTCTGGATGCAAGACCATCATGTAAGAGATGTAAGAGATGTAAGCATGTAAAATTCATTCTCTCTATATATTCCCAAGCCCTTCTAGTATCTCAGATTTCAACTGAAACTGGATGGATATTAAGACCCTTCTATGCATTTGGTAACACATTGAAGATTACTCTTTGTCAAAGCTGAACCAAGTGCAAAAGAAATCTGACAGGCATGTGTATGTGTCTAAGGCAGTTCCACAGACCCAGTCAGGAGTCCAGAGGAGCTACACTAAAAGCCAGACTTTCAATAAGGTACAGCTTATAAACTCTTTGTTAATCGAGGCTGCTATCATCTGTTACATGCTGGTGGTACAGAACTTCCTTACTCTAAATCTGAAATAGCCCTGGGGCAAGATCCAAACCCCATTCTTTTCCAGAATAATCAAACTGAACACAACCCTCTTCTGCTGCTTGGTAGTGTTAGGTGGAATCTAATGCTGATTTTTTTTTATTTTAGTTATGTCCATGGGATCTCTGAAGGCAGATAGACTGCAAATCTCCAAGTCTCCTCCCCCTTGGAGCAAAGGAGTTGTCTCCCTTCTGTACCACTGTTGTGTCAACAGAAGCAGCGTCTGTTGGTCTCCTTCAAAGCAAGCACTTCCTTAGCTTCTGTGAGCACTAATAAACACTTTCAAGCAGCCACCAATAGATCTTGAGAAAGGAGAGCTTTTTGCCTTCCCTAAAACACTAACACAACATACCAGTTTAGGCCACAGGAGATTTGCCTTCTGCATACAACAAAGCCCACCTCACTGGATCACTTTAACAAAATGATCATGACTGTATTAAGAGCAGTTACATAAAGACTAAACTTACTTAAATGCATCAGAAGGGAGAGGTGTAACGACTTTAAACCTAGCTATAATTACCTTTAATTATTAAAAGGTCTTGTCACAAGAATCAAAGACACATCAGGAAAAATCTAGGCTAATTGTTCAAAAATTGTATTGTAGTTTAGTACTTTGTAGTTACAAACATGCTTCATAAATTATCTACTTTAAGTAGATCGAAAGGAAATTTTTACTGTATTTTAAAATAAATACTGTCAAGAAAGTCTGAGTAACAAATCCATCTCCACTATGAAATTCCATAGTTTTTCCCCTCATTATTCCAAGAATCTACATTGAATTTTGTGTTTGATTTTGGCTCTTCATGGACTGGCCACCTTGTGCAAACAGGTCTTCAATGAATTTTGATAAATGTCTTGATAAGGCTGGTTCTTGCTGGTGTGAGACACTTTGAGACTGGAATAGGGTTAGGGCACATAGGATAAGAGAGGAAATACAGCAACATCAAAAGCTACCTGTCTTGAAATTTGAAGCTGTCAATAGTGTAGACAAAACATTTTTTCAGCCTGACTCTAGTTCTTTCATTTTGCATTTTTATTTTTGGACAAGAACTGCTTTATTGACTAATCAAAGTAAGCATCCATTTATGCTATCTATTTATCTAATCTCTAAACAGCACTTAAGTAGAAGCACGGGAATGTTCCCATCAAATCAGTCTTCCAGAATACATTAAAAACTCTATCAGCTTCCACTTACTAACATCAATTCTGTTATCTTAACCAAATCTACTTTTTATAGCATAGCCATAAAGATCTAGAAAATGCATTCAGGAAGGGCAGAGAAAGCCACAGCTTGCCTCATATCACTGGACCCATGTGGCAAGCTCTGCTGACAATTTGCTGTGAGTACTGACTACAGTGCTCTTACATGCTTGATGGCATTGAAGAGAAGGGTTATTTGGACTGAAACAAGGAAAAAAAGCAATTTCTTCTGCAGACATAAACGTCCACTAACATTGTTTCAGCACACAGCAGCCTTTAGATTTAACAAATCCTTACATCAGATTTTGAAGCTATAGCTTACATTAAGATGCACAAACTGTGCAGAGTCTTTCTTCAAGCTTTAGGGAAAATATCTTCCTCCTGCTTATCCTCCAGTAATTAAAAAAAAAAAGAAATGCAAAACCACTAACCCAATTCTAGCAAAAAGACCACAGAAAAAGTTTCACAATTAAACTGTTCAGGCATAATCCTTAATATTGAGAAAGAATTAATGCTAACCCATTCAATATTACATCAAAATCAATACTTTCAATGGCAACTACCAGTTATGAGAACAATTTTTTTATATACCTTAGGTATTTAAGTTCACAGAAAGCACAGCAAATGATACAACCACCTGGAAAAACAACCACATACCACTCACTGTTTCATACCTACAACTGCAGAAAGCTGACTTAGCTGTAAGGTTGGAAATACTTTCCTTGTTAAGTACTCCATAGTCTGGAGGCCTTATTCTGATGTTCTGAACCTTCTTGGGTCAGGAGGTGCTGAGCAGTAGAGCAGGCCCTAACCCAACACTTCACAAAGGCACCTTAACATTCTGTGCACTCACACCTGAGGACCAAACCATAATTCCAACCCCTTCTCTAGTTATCTTTCACATTCCTGATTTATCTTAGCTAGTGCTGGGCACAGAGTGTCCCTTTGGGACTCCTGAAATCCTCACCCTGGTTACACCACTCACGTGACAGTTCCCACCACCCTGCTGCGGACACTGCTCTTCTGGTGGACTGACACCAAACAAGAGCACATACTAACTGCAAAATAAACACAGAAGCTGAACATTTCATTTGAATATTATTTTTTAAACCATCTTGCTGGGATAATCTGTTTTGAAAGCATCCCCCTCCCGATGATGGCAGAACAGTGCCCTCCTAAAACAATCATGCCATTAAAAGCACCGTATCATGCACTTGCCAGCACTGCTCCATGTGCAGCCAGACTACAGGCTGCAACACAAAAAAGGAAAAGAAAAAACAGAAGTCAGCAAGCATATTTTCAAGCTATTTGTTATCCTAACAAATGGGTGTGGATCAAGATTCAATGGCCAAAGTACAAGCAGTCACTGTAATTCAAGCCCCACCAACTGCTGCTTTCAAAAATGAGCTGTGCATCTTTGCTCTCCACCTGCATTCAGCACAAATAACAAACCCAAGAATTTTTAATTTAAACAATGTATTCCAACAGCAATATTTTAAGTATGTGCTAAAATCAACATGCAGAATATGATTTTTAGTTAAAACTCCTGAGAAATTGATACTAACTGAATAAAAAGTACTTAAAAGCAAACTAATTGATTCATTAATCTCCCTTTATCTGTTTCTTAAACAATGGAAAGGAGATGTATTTAAGTAAGAGCAAATTACTGAGACTCTGAGAAAAAGTCACCCTGTGGTGCCTCTTGTCTTTTCAAAAGGTATAGAATGGATAACAAATTCTTTAAAAATTAGGATATCTGGCTATGACACCTGTAAGTACCCTAAGAAAACATTACATATCATCTCTGTATGACTTCTCAAGCCCTTGGGAGTGCCAGCCAAGGACCAGTATCATGTCTTCCAGAATGCTCCCAGACCAGAATCTTATGAAGCAGTTTTATTACATCCTTACCACAGGCATAGCCGTCAGGTTCACACACCTATCTTCCCAAAATACATCATTGCTCAAAATTAACATGTCTTTCTGGGGATTCATTCCCTTATACCTCTAGACTAGTAAGACCTCTAGGCTACTATCATGTAAGCTAACACACTGCCAATCATCATCATGACTTCTGCACCCCTCCATGTTTCAATACAGTAATATTCATTATACTAAATGATACTATACTGAATTGGGCTACTACATTCAGGGAAATGGAAAATATAAACAACAGCACATTTTTTATTTTCCACACATTATTGCCTTCTATGACCAGAGGAATCTAGAGACAGAAACAGCCACTGAATCTTCTGGTCTGGCTTCCTGCAAACACCAGACCATGAGCATTCTTTCACTCACCAAGGCTATGGCTAGACATAATAACCTGGCGATGCTCCTCTCCCAGCCACACATTTCATTCACATCCCTCTCTATAATAAATCAAAATAAAGGTATGTGCCTTTTACTGGATTATTTTGCTGTCAGAAGTGAAGGGACAGAAGAAAAAAAAGGTTCAGGCCAAAGCACAACCGAAATACACTTATTTCCCCAGGCAGCCATCAGCAAGCTGTGCTGATAGAACGAGGACAAGGCAACAAGCAGCAGGACTGTGGAACTACATAAAGTAGTGCTGAGATTAAAGAACATTTAATCTACATCCTTAGAGATCAATTATATATTCCTATTCTGTCAACAAAAACATTATAGAAGGTTGTAGGCCCCCTCCTACCTCAAAACTATAACCTCCCCTATGTCCTCACATATTACCATCCCACTAGTTGCATTAATCTGACTACACTCTGCCACTGTGAGGGAGAGATGAATCCACTTCTTTCATCAATCCTTCTCACTTTAAACACACACTAAATGTGATCGGGAGCTGGGGGAGAGCAGGGTGGAACATCCAGTTTAAGCACATGAACAAATGAAACATTAAAAGTGGGGATATACTAAAATCCTCGTGGCAAAGACAGGAGGGAGGACAGACTAACAGCAGCCTCTCTGAAATGGAAGCTGCTCAAGCCGGAAGAGAAAGACAAAACTGTGCCATTCCCACACTATTCAGGCTGACATTGTTTGATAAAGGAACATCTATAAAAGCACTTAATCTTAAAACAATATTCTATTTAGAAAAACAGAAACACAGCAGCAGAACCACACCAACACACACCCTGCTCCTCCCTGCCAGTCCCTAATCTGTATGACACCGTTTGCAAATCATTCAGCTACTGTCACCTGGAAGGAGCAAACACAAGATACAGTGCAGGAATGCAGTTACTGCAATCCCTACAAAGCTTAAAACCACCACCCTCTGCACTGAGGAATGGCACACAGGCTCGAATCATAGCACACTGCCAGTAATCTTAATTTTTTGTTAACATTAACTACTTAACTACTACATACAAACACAGATAAGAATGAAGATAATAATTTATCTGGTAATCCTGAAAAACATATGTATTGTCCTTTAAAAAGGCTAATTTGTAGATATAACTTTTTAAGTAGTATCAAAAAGTTCATTTATGTCAGACATCTCTTGAACTTCTGAACATTATTAAGTGCAGTGTTAACTTTTCAAATGGCTTGCTGCGGTACATCACATAGTAAATGTAATGTAATTAGCCACCACCCCAACCCTACAGATATGTAAGGAAGACAGTACCACCCATTAGATTGGTGACATCCCTTGTTCTAGTCACTAGTCAGCTAGGTTTCTGACATAATCCCAGAAAGAAAATCTAAACATGGTGTTGGGTATATGGTGGGTATTTACAAAATAATCAAAATATGAAACTGCTCACTTTTAAGTTTACCTACAAAAGATATTTTACTGCTTTAACTTGTAAGGAAGACTTGATATTGAGAAATCATACATAAAATATGTCCATTTAAGCAGACAACAGAAGGAAAGCATATTGGAAATATAAGATGGCATGATCCCATGCTTCCTCATTTTGAGCAAGAAACACGACCAACAATAATTATTTGACAAACTAAATCCATTTTAATTCTACATACATGCCAAATGCCTAAATACAGCTTCCAGAGTAAAGATTGTTTCTGACTGCAGTTAAATAGCAGCATTCCTGGGAGATAAGCTGGATTCAAAGAAACAAACAGTGATTTAAATCAACACACAGATACTATTACTTGTTTTTGTTTCCTTAACTGACTGAATCAGAAGAAACTGTCAACTATCAGAGACTGTCTTTATACATTTAAAGAAATTAGCATCTCTAATGTTAACTGTGCTTTAGTGTTCATCCTTTGTTCACATTCCCAAATATATTATGGGTACTAGAAGCATACATACAACCTTTAGTCCTCATGCTTGCCCTTTCAGTATGGCCTCTTATTATTAAGTATGTTAATTGTCTAGCACAAAAAAGCCCCATGTATAGTGTCATCTCATGCCTGATGACTACAAACACCTCACATAAAACCTTCTGGAAGTAATTCCTGTATCACTGAAAGCATCTGCAATTCTGGCTCTAATCCTCATAACGAAGTGCCCAATTTAAATCCCGGAAGATGACGACAGCAAATATCTCAGCAAATCCAAGTCAGGAAAAGGGCACCTTTCTCTGGTCAGGCATTTATTTAGTAACTTTTCAAAGGAACCACACTTTCTTCTACATCCTACTTTCAGAAAGGAAAATATTCCACTTAATAAAATACTGGGAAGACTTTATTACCTCAAAAACACCTGAAGCTGCCTCTGACTCAGGCTAACTACTACAACCAGTTCTATTTTGAAGTCAAATAGGGTTCTTTTTAGAGTGAACAAGATGTCTCGGACTGGTACTTGGGTACAACAAGTATCTTAGACATTATGTTCATCATGCTTTTGCTTGAAGGAAAATCAGAGTTAACATTGAAAAGAAATGTTTTTCTAAACTTTGGTCATGGCAAATACTGTGTTCTTGTAAAACAATTAGAAATACCTTGGAAACATGAAATATTATGAAGGCTGAATTAAGAGAAAGCCTGTGGATACCCACTTTATTGCGATGACGATGGAATTGGTCCATTTTTACAACAGTTGTGTCATACTGAACAACACCCTGGAGGCACACTGACTACAAAGAATGTTAACTTAACTAGACCTAGCATGCTTGTCCCCATCACTATCTGCTACTCTGCTCTTCAACATTGAATACAAAAGTACCCTTTGCTTATTTATGAATTTACACAAATTTCTGTATTTTTACTCCTCTTATAAAAACTTTATTTTACAAGTATTTATACATTGAATTGAGTTTTAAAGTAATCATGAGCTGTGCAGCTGGAGAGATGCTATTAATCCCAGTGTAAATGCAACTGCATGTCTGCCAGAGAAGTCAAACAGAAGAAGAGATGAAAGAGTAACTGCACAAGCCCACATTTCAAGAGAAACAGAAGCTGCATTAAATGGACTCAGAACTGAATACAAGGCTACAGTATTTCCCCAAACTCCCAATTAAATAAGAGCCATATGTAGGTATGTGTGCATACACAAAAAGGTACAGAAAGAGAGATATGTGTACTGTATGAGCACCACACAAGTGAGAGGTTTCTGACATTAGCATGGCAAGTTCCCCATAAACACAGGAAGCAGCAATTGTCCTTATATGCCTTAAATATCTGCACAGTGTATTTTGTGCTATGTCAAAAACATACAGATTGTGTTCGAGACTCCTGCATATTTAATTACAAATTATGTATGTGATTCCTCTGTTGTCAAACACAGACCTTTTAAAATAATCCATTTCCATTAATAAGGCATTACTAGCTATATGATAGGAATTTGACACAATTCATGAGGCTATTTCACAGGACCTTTGGGGGGTAACTTTATTCTCTTTTTTAGTTATACATGGTAGCAAGTAAAGGGAATCTATGCTCAAATTGCAGTTAGAATTTCTGATTACTGGAATTGTCCAGCTCCATCATCATCCTTCAGAAACATGCAGGTTGCCACACTTTAACTGCAACATGATGCAGAAGTGATGCCGCATTGATGAGCGAGTCTCAGGAATGGACAATTCAAATTCCCTGCATTCACCCACATGCTTCTGCATTATGTGAAATGCCTACCTAAATGGAACTGCCAGAGTTCTCCATAGCTGTTCTAATTTCATGGAAAAGGTCCTCCTAGACCATGTGGTCACAAAAATAATTGCGCAAGTGACTTACAAGGTCTTCTGCTCACCCTCACCAGATGGATCAGCTTTCTCTCTGCTGCCAGTAAATGCTGAATGTGTAACTTCCAATTGTATCTGTAATCCTAGGGTTATAACATCCTCTATCATGTTTTGCTGAAGCTTTAGAATCATACTCAATTAAAATAAAGCTATTTTCCAAAAGAGTTTTAAATCAACTGTGCATTCTAAAAGGTGTTGCTTTCAGTTTTGTTGGGCTTTTTTTTTTAATCAAAATGCTAAGCTGTCTAAAATCTCAAAGGTTCCTCTTTAGCTACCAATGGACACCCATTGTGCCTAAGTTTCCTATTTAAGTGATGAGCAAATGCAAAAGTGGAAGTGAAAGAGACAATTATTTTGCAGAGTAATTGTTGTTAAACCTTCTGCCAAGCACAAAACAGCTAAAAATGAATTTTAACTGTGTTTAACTGGTTCTATTTTTATGTGTAAACATGAAAGCAAACTATATGAATGACACTGGCTCACAGTTTTGCTGTCCAAAGCAAACTATAAAAATAGACTTTTGCTTTTTCCTAGCCAGTTTTGTTTTCTGAGTCTGTATTCTGACTTCATGACCAGTATTTTGAGTACTGAGTACTTTTACATCATATCCACTAATGGAAATCACTAACACACACACAAAAAAAGAGGGAATAAGAGCACCATCATTGATTTAGCCGCCTTCAAAAAGCCACACAAGAGTATTACACTAGGTGATGCCACCTTGGTCATTAAAATGTGCTTCAATGTGCCTAGAACACAGAATTCAATAAAGTGTCAAGAAGTTTCCTTCTTCTGATTACATACAACTACTGTGCAGATCTACAAATCTGGCATCTCATTACTTAGAAATATCAGAAAGACGAAGGCAAAATGAGTAAGGTTTTAAAGTATCTTTCTAATCAACCTTTGCTCTAAAGATACAGTTAGTTATCAATTAAATCAATTATGTATTTTTGCTAGAATAACGTGTTTCTAACCAATGCTTTCCTTATTTCGGAGGTGCAGAAATCCAGGCAAGACCTATGTCTATGAATCGCCTCCGACTACAGCACAGCAGGTGACCTACAATGTATAAATCCGGTCACTATGTACAAAGCCCAAAGAGGACCTGTCCTTGCCTCGCCTTCCACCAGTTCCGAACTGGCAGCGGCACAGCCCCAAAGCCGGGGGGAGCGCAGACAAAGCGCCGCACGCCCGGAGCCGCAGGCCGAAGCCTCCTCAGCCCGCTCTGCCCGCTCCCTCCCAGGGCGGCGCCCGCCGCAGCACCGAGGGGAGCCGGGAGAGGAAACGGGGACAAAGCCGAGCCGATCCCCATCCCCATCCCGCGGCACGTACCCTGCCCGCAGCCGAGCGCTGAGCGCAACTGACAAAACGCCCAAAACCAGCCTCCCCAGAAACCCACCCCGCCCTGGCCGCGGGAAGGACGGGGCCGGCTGTCAGCGGCGGCGCTGCGGGGGGACCGGGCGGCCCGCGCAGCCTTTTGTTGTTTGCGCAGCGGCAAATAAAAAGGGAGAGGAATTGAACACCCCACGCACCCACACCCAAATACGCACGCCCCGGGTCCCGGCCCCGGGTCCCGGCCCCG
>VZSE01010762.1:0-21262 GCA_013398275.1 Promerops cafer | reverse complement strand
CGGCTGCTGCTGCGGCTGCGGCCTCCGCCCCTGTCCCGCCCCGCGCTCCCCTCCCTCCTTCCCTCCCGCCCCGCCTGACATGGCGGCGCCCCCCTTCTCCCACAAGCGCCCGCGCGCCCTTCTCTCCCACCGCCCCCCTCATGGCGTCATCCCTGCCCGGGAGCGGGGCAGCGCCGGGTGGATGCTCCGAGGGAGGTCGGGGTCAGGTGCATCCCCGAGGCTGCCAGTGCGGGCCACGCTGCCACGCTAAACCTTGCTAAGATTTGCCTCGTCTGCCTCAAGTGGATGCCAGTGGAGAGCAGATCCCGGCGTTTCCACAGGGCGCGCTCGGTGACACTGGGGTGTTTTCACTCCAAGGGGGCACCACTGCCCATGCTCTTGGCGCTGGTTTGACCTACTGTAGTGGAAAGAAGTTCAGGGTTATGGTGACTGCAGGACTCGTGAAACTGATGCCCCCATCTCAGTTGAATGCCTCTGGGAAAATCTTCCACTCCCTTTAAAAAGGACGTTGAGGTACTGGAGTGTGTCCAGCAAAGGGCAGCAAAGCCCGTGAAAGGTCTAGAAAACATGTCTTATGAAGAACAGCTGAGGGACCTGAGTTGGTTTAGTTTCAAGAAGAGGAGGCTCAGGAGGAACCTCATTGCTCTCTGGAATAGGTTACCCAAGGAGGTGGTGGAGCCACCACCCCTGGAGGTGTTCAAGAGGCATCTGGATGTGGCACTGGGCAATGTGGTTTAGTGGTTACGGGGTTACAGGGGCAGTGCTGGGTGGATGGTTGGACTGGATAATCTTGAAGGTCTCTTCCAAACATGACTTTATGAAATGCACTTGAAAATCTCCGCAGTGTGCAGCGGCTTGTGGAGCAAGTCACACAGAGAAATAGGCTGAAGGACGAGTTCTGTGTTGAAGGTTGGGCCCCCACACAGAGCTCAGTGTGTGTTATTAATATATTTCAATGCACTTGTCTTTGTTCTGTATGGAAGTAAGTGAAGATCCCTGCTCTTACACAGGTTTACACATGAAAAGTAAGACTTCCATGAGAACTCAGTGACACTTATCACAAGAACTATTTCTTTGCAGCTTCCAATTTCATTCCCACTCCCGCTAGAGAGGAAGGAACGGCCACAGTATTTTCTTCGTGTTATGTTCCACTTGGTGGAAGTTAAGCCCAGAAAGGAAAGATGGAAGGAACTGAGGTCTAAGATAGAAAAAAAAAAAAAAGATTAAAAAAAATCCAAAAACCCCACAAAAAAACAAACAAACAAACAAACAAAAAAAACCAAACAAACAAACAACAAAAAAAAAAACCACCAACAAAATATAACACCAGAAAAGAAACAAACAACCCACAAAAAAAACCCCCAAACCCCAAAACATTACATACAGGAAAGCAGTAAAATGTACATTGTAAATAATCAGGGATTAGTGACAACCTAACTTTATGGAAGAGTTCTATTGTGATGCATTATCACCCGAGCTCCACATAGAATACAATAGCATCGTTCAGTTGGAGAGGACCTGCAGTGACCATCTAGCCCCTGCAGTACGTGCAGGCTATGAATCATAACCTAATGGAAGAACATAGAGGTATAGTGGTAAATCAAAATATGCAGCCTCACCTAAGTGGTAATATTTAAAACATTCAAGGAAAGCAGAGCTTACGTGTGTTTGCCCTCACGTACAATTCTGAGCAAGTCTACAGAACAGCAGATGTGAGAAAAAGAGTTGGGTGAGAAAGCAAGACTCCTAAGAATAAGCAGGAAGTCGGAAGAGGAATCAAAGCTAAATGCTGTTGTCAAAGAGGCTGAAGAACAGGAAGAGTCACAAAAGCCCACAAGAAACAAAGCAAAGTTAGGGGAACACGGATAGTCTGCAGACTGTAAATACAGAGAATCATTGCTGGATTTGAAAAACTGAGTAAAGTATACTTAAAGTATAAAATATACTTACTGAATTCCACTCTCTGATTAATATCTTACACAGATCAAGCTGTCCAGAAAAACCCAATTTTGATATAAGTATTTCCAAGCAGCAGTTTCTTGCATTCTTCATCTCCATTTAAAACTTTTCTCTGGCAATTTTATATTAATGGTTTAATTAACCACATTTTAGTTTTGACAGGCAATACAACCTAACTATAACAATGTGAAATATGTGTTTGCACAGTAATACGAAAGGGGAAAAAAGATTGAAGGGCATTCCTTTATTCAAACTACATTTTTAAAAGTTATGCCAATTGGTTCACAGGTTCAGAGTATTCTAATGAATATGCAAGAGATTTAATTAAAAATAGAACATGCCCTAATTACATAATTATGCAAGAGAACTGATTCAAAGGAACCACTCCTGCCTTTTGAATAAACAATATTCATTGCTTTCTTCCTATCACACATTTGCTTTAAAAGATTTCCTGCAATTAGCTGCTTACCCCAGGGATGTGAGCATCTCCGAACAAAGCAACTACGCCAGCTATGACCCTGATTCATAATATGCTGGCTAATCAAGTATATGCATCCTGGCAATTTCCCACATAAACAGCACACACTATAAGCTCCCTCCTGCAGGAGGGTTGATTAGCTCAATGGAGCTATAGTGCAGTGTTACTCCTCTCTGTTTATGGCATGCAGCAGAAGACAGACACAGGAGAGACTTGGTGAAGATGATTTTTCCTCAAGCCACTGCCTGACCTGAAATATCCAAAGAGTTCCTCTTCATTTGGATCTTGTTTTTCCTGTCTCATCTACATGAGAATTATCCAGGTTCATCTAGCAGTAAAAAACTATTCACTGCCCACATTTCCATTTTCTCTTATGGAACTAGTTATGCTGCATGCCCTGATTTTTTGATTAAATTATCGAGACATGCTGTCTCTAGTATATTACAGAATCACAGAATCAATTAGGTTGGGAAAGACCTCTGAGATCATCAAGTCCAACCTGTGACCTAACACCAGCATGTCAATTAGACCACAGCACTAAGTGCCACATCCAGTCTTTGCTTAAACACCTCCAAGGACGGTGACTCCTATGATCCTTTGCCTATCACCAGCAAGGTCACCATGGTTTTCTGCAGACTTCTGAGTGCAGACCAAAACAAAACCCCAAAACACATTATTTACAATGCTGGATTCTTTAGTCTCAATACACCAATTTCCCTCTTCTCCCAGAAGAGAGAGGGAGGTTTGTAATTCACAGTGGGAGAGAAAAAAGCAAACAGTTCAACTAACACAGCACAAAGCTCTGCGGTTTTTGAAGTGCAACAGTGTGGGAATTACACACAGCAAACTGAGGTCAGCTTAACTGACATCCACAAATGAGGCAAGCTGCTAAAGAAATTCAGGTTCACTTTTATGGGTCATTTTATTTTACCATTTGTGATGGGTTGACACTGGCCAAACACCACCAGCACACCACTGAACTAAAAAAAATATATCCTTCTGTCTTAGAGGATCTTCCTACCAAAAGAGATTTTTTTTTTCAATCTAATCTTATAGTCTATAAAATCTATGAGTTCATTTTAGAAATATGGCCACAGTAAAGTACTACATTGGAGTAATTTCAACTGCTGCTAAAGTGCTGTTTAAAAGCATCCTGGCAATAATAAATATTGAAAGGCCAGATTCAGCAACCCATCTGGCTTTTCATCACAACCACTTGACAGCTGCATATTTTTTTACTCTGTATTTCCTACAAGAACGTCCTTTATGGAAAAGAAGAAACATAAAAACCAGTGCTCAAGACTCAGAAGTGTCAAGTACACAGTGCCAGGCACAATTTTAGCCCAACTCTTTTGTTCATATGAGCAATTACTGCATGCAGAGCTACCTTTTTATCAGGGAGTTCAGGCACTTTGGGGTAAAAGGACTGTGTTTTGCTTTGCTTGAGTCATTGTCAAATGCCTGAACCCACTGTCAGGCAAGTCATTAATTCTAAGTAAAATAAACACTGATCATGATCCTGCTTCCCAAGTCAATAAGCTTTATTTACATGCAAGTGAATTCTCCTTTTTCAGAGCCACAAGGATTTCTAGGAAGCTGTAACAAATGGAAGCCAGTTTGCTTTTCCCTGCTGTTTTCACTCCACAGAGAAATAACAAGGAAATAAAGCATGCAGTGTTAATTCAAGTCCTAACAGTTAATTTCTGTTATATTTTTTAGAATAGACCACGATACTTGCACTGGCTATTTTGTTAACAAGGTATTTTTTTAACTCTCAGTTATTACAGAGCTGTGCTGCTGCTAAAGAACATAACATACTGAATGAAAGGTTTAAGCAGCACATTCAATTAGCTTTAAAACAGTTCTGTTATGAAAAACAGACTTCTAAACCTCAGGTACTACAGTTAAAATAGTGAAATATTTAATAAATTTTGTATTTTATATTGATAAAATTTCCAAATTCACTGGAAAGCTAGAGAATTTGCATGTCAATATTAATGTGAACATAGAGAAAAATACTAGACAATTTCAGCAACACAACTATAATTATATATCCCAATTTCCATTGTTATCTTCAAAGCAGTAAGTGATCAAGAAGCTAAGGATTCCACCCTTTGACAAGTTCTAATACTCTCTGCTATATGAGTTTACAGACACTGTCAGTGTTCTCCAAGATCCCACTTGAAACATCAAAATTCTGAACAGGTTAAGGATTCACAGAGAAGAGCTTGTGATGATAATCAGACTTGTATTTTTACTCCTTGCATTCAAGGAACAGGTTGCCACCTTTACGAGGGAATGTTTACAGCACTACATACCCACTATGCTCCACCAGCAATTTCTGTTCTGCCTTCTGTCATACCTCTCATTTCATTGAAGGATGAAGCAACTTTCTTCCTCACTTGTTTCCATGTTCCATAGTCAGCTGATGGTTGACTATCAGCACCTTTCTAGCTTGGAGATACTCTCTTCTCCATATTCACTCTGCATGACTTTTAGTGCTTATGCATGAAGAAAGATAACATTCCATTTATGTTCCTCCTTTCCTTCCTCCATACTTTCACTTCTCAGTGAGTTTATTCTCTCCTGGGGTTTCAGTTGCTCATTCAAGGTTATGAGGATTATTAATTGCTGTGTATGAGTCACAGGAAGTTACATTTATTTCTGTATTCACCTACCTCAGCCACTGAACCATTGCAGAAGTGTATTAGATCCTCCAGAGGAAATAAAAAACATGCTGTTCATGGAATATCAGCCTTGGCCACTACTGGAATGATAACTTTCAGTCTGTGGTACAGTACTTCTGTTCACCCTCCTCTATCCTTACTTCCCAACTATGACTCAGCTCCCTTTTTTACCTTTATATTGGGATAAGGCCTAGTATTGATAGGAAAAAAAGTTTATTCCACAAACACAGTAAACATACTCTTCCAAACACAAAATCACGTGTCTTTGTTCAAACCCAGGAACATGTAGGTAAAAGCAGGGGAAACAAAGGATCACCTTTACTAAGTGCCTGCTTTCTTACTGCTTCCATTATCCCGTTCCCTTTCTTAGGACACCAGCTCTTTACTACCTATATGGTTTGTCAGCATTCTTTTAGAGATCTGCTAATTCATCCAGTTTGGCTGCCAGATTACTTGCAATTAGATTAGGTGAGACTCTTTCCTTGGTAATTTCAGTAGTCATTGTAGGATCCTTGGCAAAGGAGACTTTTAGATAACCTTTTCTCATTAAATCCTCCAGAGTTTCATTATGAAAAATGCTTTTTCCTAAAAAAAACCCCAAAACATAACAACCTACCTGTGAGGGCTGTAATTTCAGTCACACACGAGTGTAAATCTGGGATAATTTCATTAAGCAGTATGAGATGTTTCTTATTTTGAGAAGTAAAGCTTTGAAAATGTAGGAAAAGCACTAATTTTTTTTCCAATCAACATCAGGCAGAGGCACAGACTAGAATATAAACTTGCCTCAGCACCAGGAAAACTGGTGCTTCCTCACACAGATATAGGAGATCTATCCTCTTTATTCTCACTGAGGTTCCTACATACATTTAGAGAAGAAGGAAGCTGTGATTTTTCAGATGCTGCCTTTTATTAAAGCTTATGCCTAAGTTAATCACAAGAAATGCTCATGCCAGTGGATGCCTGTATGTGACCTTTTCCAAGTAGAAATTTGCACCTACTGATGAAAGAAAGACAACTAAATCTCCAAAGCCGAAAAGCCATTACAGATAACCACCTAATCTGGTCTTTTTCTAAATGTAATTATCAAAGTCCATTGAAAACCAAGCAGGCATCTTGCCCTTCCTGCCCAAGAACATCACTCCTTCACTCTGCAGTCTCAAGGGTAATATATACATACAGCTATTGTGCCAAATTGTGGTATTTTTTTCCTGGCTCTTTTCCCTGGCTTGTGATTGGCCCCATTTCTCTATGTGTTTGCATTTCTAAGGAAGTGCTTACAGGTAACACTTCTTTTTTATATGTTTAATTCAATTATTGTAGAAAAAGAAGATTCTTCCCTGCATAATTCTCTTAGCTGGTTCTTTCTCCACTCACCTGTGTAGCAGATTCTGCACACTTTTCTCCCCTCATGACCATCAATTTTCTTGGCTAAACAAGCTGAACTCTTAATCTCTTTAAAAGAGATTCTTCATCTCCCTGATTATTCATTTTGCCCTTCTCTGCTCCCATTTCCTTCATCTTTCTTGAGCCTAAAGAGCTGCAATTGTTTGTGCCATGGTCACTATCCAAAATGCTTGTTCCCAAGTCAGATTCATCAGTAACCTCCCTTACACTTGATGTATTCCTTTTCTGCACATGGCACAGTAATTGCCAAAATTTTATATCCCTTTCTTCTGTCAAATGCTTCTCTCTCTTCCTTAGCTAATGCTCTATATGGAATTATACCAAATTCACTTGGCATTCAAGGTTGATTGGAATTTCTCTTTTTTTTATGGGAGGCCATTTTACATCCACTTTTCATTGCTGGAGTTTGTATTTCAGGAGCAGTACCCAGCTGCACTGGACTGGGGACCTCATGGTAATACAGTTTGCCCCAGGGGAAAGGGAAATGGAAATGCTTCTGCTGTGTGACAATAGTTTCTGTCGTTTCTGTGCCAATGACCAATTATGTCTGTACAGAAAATGGCTTCTCTGAATGTGCCTGTGGCTAGATGGATGGCAGACAGGACATGGGGCTGAGAAGGGCAGAGTCACTCTAAAAATCAATAGCAAACAGAACTGCCTGTGCTAGATATTTTGTTCCTCATCCTGTCTCCTGGGAAACAGAGCAGATGCAGGATAAGGACAGAGGATCTTATTCCCAGGGGTTTGGATATGAGTCCTCTCTCCTTGCTGCCTCCTTCTTCCTACAGCACATACGTACTGTGGAGATTTTGCTTAACTTTCAGATGCTGTAATTCCTGTATTTTCTACTGGAATTCTGTATTTTTTAATATGTTTTAACAAGACATTTTCTTACTTGTTCACAGATAAATCCACTTAAAAGCATTGAGTTCAAAGACATTCCATGGACACACTCTTCATTTCTTCTGTATCTTCACAATGGTACAGAAGAATGCAAGACATGTACATCACTGGTATCAAGGCTGACACTTAAAACATCAGCAAGATGATTGCGTGATTCACTCCTACATGATGGATGGTGTGTCTTAGCTCTGCAGGCTTTTCTGTCACTTACCTGAAAGCAAATATTCTTAAGAACTCAATCCGTGGACAGCCTCCAAAAGCTCTAGAACTGAGACTGATAGCCCAGAGAAGAGTTTGAGAGAAGGGTTTTAAATCAACTTTGTGCCTTCTCAATCCTATACTACTCCCTGCACCCCGTATGATTTGGACAACCTCAAGGACCTGCCTTTCATGTGATAGTTCTGCCCAAGACCTCCATGGAGCCCATCTCTAACCTAGCCTACCCACACTCAGTGTACCCCCTATATTTAGGGGATGTGAAAGGAGGCCTTAGAAAGTAGCCCTGTAGGCGTCTATTTCTGAAGAAAGCAATTCCTCCAACACCTGTGTACAGGTTTTTTATTGACCAGTATATGTATAAAAAAAGCAGTGATGGGATGCTATTAGTTTGACAAGTTTGGCAGACACTGCTGCATCACATCATGTTCGGAAGGTTTTCCTTGTGCCTAGATTCAATTTAGGTAATTTAGGTAATTTATGCAGCAACTGGCTAAGAAGGCAGTTACCTCATTGGTATGTAGGTCATTACAGATATTCTGAAACAACATTTTTACTTTAGAGAACAATTATAAATAAGAATTTAAAGCAAGACTCCTTGGCCTTGACTTTGGTGGCCAGCTGGGCATAGGAAAATTCACAGAGTAGATCTTGTAGTAATTTCTTTGAAAGAAAAAATCAATGCTGCCATGGTTCTATATGTCACCTAAAACACCTGGACTGTTTGAGGTGCTTTGATTACAGAGAGCAGTTCACTCTGCCACACCAATTAACTACAGCCTTCTGGGAAAGTTCTGGGGAATTGCTGAAACATGCCATATGCAGTACTTTAGATTTTGAATCTGTGTATTTTAACATAAGATTATTGCTTAATACCTAAAATAATTATTTTAATGAAAGATGAAATTGAAATATATTGAAATTGTTGAATGTACTGAAATTGTTTCAAAGACATATATAGTGCAGCTTTGTATCAAAGTCTACCTATTGCAGATAATGTAGCTGTAAACAGGAACTGACACATGCCTCAGTAAACACTAAGAGAAAGCTGGGAACAACTGATAAATATAAATTAGCCATGTAAGTGAAATGTACTGCCTACACAGTGTTACACTTCATATTACATGCTGAAGGGCCACAAAGCACACCATCACCATATGTCTGAAAGCTGCCATGACTCACACAGAATAGGCTGATGAATAGCAGTATCTTCCTTCCCTAGTGTATAACACTGACCAAAAATCTACCCTGTAAATGGTTCCATTGTGGGCAGCAGTTTAACGTGCCCCACATCCTTGTAATTAACTACAGAACTGTAAAATGGTGCTGCCAGGTTTATTGTGCACCAATGCAGAAAGCACTCTAAATTCCTTTAAAGGATGGTTCACACATTTGTCATTTCACATCCCACTCATTTTGCAGCCAGAGGAGGCTGGAATGCTGTGTTAATAATCTTTTTCATTAATTTCACACCTTTTCTGTGTCTTTGAATTTTTGGTTATGAATTCTGTTGGGTAGTGCCCAAAACCAAAGTTCATATTGTAAACAAGTGAGATTGATTTTCTAATTTACATGTAAACATATAGTAGCTATAAAAGCTGAAATGACATTGTTAATTACATCAAACAGTGAGTGCTAAGTGCGTGTTTGATAATACCTATAAATTATAGACTCCAGTAAGTAATAAGCTGCTTTCCTGCTTTTAGAGAAATGGTGAACCTCTTGATTTAAAAGCCTGAGAAAAATCTTCCTGAGGTGGACAAGTGCTCTGCACAGTGGCAACTCTTCGGCCACACTGTCCCAGCACCCACCTGTTTTACTCAGTCCTGTGGTACTCAGATTTATGGCTGAGATACCGTGGTAACTTAGACATGCCCTGCAAGCCCCCAGGTATCACTGAATAGACCCCCTTTTTCCCAGCAGCAGAAGCAGCACCAGGGGAGAGGCAGCAAATGAATTAATTTTGAGCATCTCTTGTCAATTCAAGTCGCTCTATATCCTATGGCAGAACTGATTTTTTTCCTTTGAAGTGAGCTGAATTTCTTCCTTGGCACAAATTGGCACCTGTGGCTATTTACTCATATGTCAGCTTAGTATTTTGTTCTGTTTTCCATGGTGGAATTTTTCATGAGGCCTGCAGAAACTGGAGGTTTTCCAGCCATGACAGTAAAAGTGAAATACTATTTTGGTAAATGTGAAAAGAAGATTGATAAATTCAGAAGACATTTTCTTACATATTCATTGGAACTTAGTTTCCATTTTGTCTTCCATTCTTAGAAAATTTTGAACAAATAAGTGTTTTCTACCTAAGTATTTATTGTAGAGCTACTAAGGTCATAACTGACTTGACTTGGTTTGTTGCAGAATATTTATGCTGTGTCATACCAGCTATTTTCTATATGACACGCCAGGATAATACAATCACTTGGAAAGCAATCAAGGCAGTCAGTCTTTTGAAATTTGAAATTCATGGATTTCATCTTCTTAAATAGCCTTAACTACAAAGTCTGTTTTGCAAAACAACACATACCCCCTCTGTTCTCTCCTAAGAAATTAGACTTTTAATTATTTGAGTCATTCCAGAAATCAAAGTCTGTAGCTTTTCTGGAACCCTTTAACAACAGCCAGTGTATGCTACACCCCAATCATCATATGAGAATTTTTCCATGGCAAGGATTTCTTACAATTTGTCAACAGGAAGTTCTTTTACAATGAGATATGAATAGTGACCTGAATTTCTTATAATTCTGAAACTAGTGTTTCGCCTGTTAATGTGTTTTGGCTCAGCTGATGAAAATATCAGAGCCAAGTGTGCAGCTGAATCATATCAGTGGGTTCTTCAGAGGCAGCGGTGTGAACAGAGCACTGCTGAATGCCAGAAGGCCTTGACTGGCAGGGGGGCTGCTGGAAACCCATGCCAGACGTGGTCCATCAGTAGCTTCAGGGCTGCTCGGGCTCAGGCTGGTGCTAATTGCCTCCTGGCAGCCTCAGGAGATGCATACAGACATTTTTGCTGCCTCCTGCTGTCTCAGGCCCTAGTCACAACACACCTGGGACCTGTCGAAGGAGGAGAACCTGCATACACCAGCAAGTGAAATCACTGTGCCTTCCCCTGCAAAATATAAGAAACTCAATTAAATGGGTATTTGGTTTGAACCACAAGCCACAAACACAAGCCAATGTAAGAAATGGACCATGTCTTCAGAGCATTTAGCTAGCTTCTGAAACTGATTTTGACTGTAGGTAAGTCACTACACAATAATACTTCTGAGTAAGATCAGACTTGAAAAGGGATCATGTATCTTTTTGCCTTTACTATTTCTATCCAAATGTACTACTCTTGCACTTCCACAGCATCTGCTGTTTGAATATATCAGTCAAGTAAATCTCACATTACTTTGGTAAATCTTAATCCATTAATGAATGCAAAGCCAAGGCACAAAGAAGTGATTTATATAATTATGAATACTAATGAGTATGTACTTCAAGATAATTACATTCCATGCACTTATAAACTCTTCTGAAGACATAAACTATTAAGAAATAAAGTTGTTGTTGTTTCCCTTACTAATTTTTTTTGAGAAATGAACTTGAATATTCAATTATGGGTTTATTATTCTGTGAATCAGTTTACAGTGATCAGTGGATATAATTTTTAGTATGAAAATGTTATTCGTGCATATTACAGTTCCAGGCATATATTATCCTTTCATGGAAACATTTCAATCTTCCAGTCTTTATGCAAAAGATTGGCCTGTGGGCTCTGCACAGGATGTAAATTAAGTTCTTGTTTGGCTAAATCTGATTACCCTGTAGGGTACCAATCTTGCTTAGTGACAGTGGAAGCTAAAAATTGCAAGCAGGACAGTCCACTTGAAATGGGGCCAGGAAGGGTCAGTTTCTAAACAGCAAATCTGAGGTTTGAACTAGATTTTAATATTATCCCTAAGAATGTTCAGTTAAACATAGAAGCTGTCTCCTCCATAGCTGCAATCATTGCTTTTAAATATCATAATGAAATTGAGAAAAGCTCTTCTTTTTTTAAGAAGTACAGGTCTTTATATTAATCATATGTAAAGATGCTGCAATCACTTTAACCCAGCCTTTAATCAGTCTGTGGCTTAATTCCCATTTGACCCTTCCTCTTACTCCTCTCATATTCTATCAAAATTAATGCTCCAATAGAGAAATTCGGTGAATAGCAAAATGCCACACAGATTATCAAAACAAAACCACCCCAAGTCAATACAAACTAAAACTATTTGAATATTACCAAAATACTGTTGCTTTATTGTGGACTTACAGAGTGCATGAGAGAGACTAAAAAGGAATATGCTGACACCACTGGATATGAAATACTGCTGTTCCTTCTGACAGGATTAGCTAAATACTTAAATGATAAGAACACTCCCATGAATTTTTCCTATACTCAGAAAGTGTGCACAGAAAAAAAGTCACTCTTTGATCTATTTCACTAGCTTCAGTTACTGTAGCAGGCTTTTGTATATATAAAAATTTTATTTTTAGTAGTCTTTGGCACCTCCTTGGCTTTTCTTTGATGTATAAAGGTTTTATGATCAATAATTTCTAAAAGCAGCTGGTGTTATTGCAACTTCTCTGAGGAAAAAATCAAGGAAAAAAACCCAACAAAAGTAATGCAACACTGGTGAAAATGATATGGCTTTTGACTGTTCAGAAAATGCAATTATCTCAGTAAATGCATGTGGTTTTTAGTAATGAGATTCAAAATTTCAGATGGATTATTTTTAATAACATCTTTTCACAGTGGTTCTATTAGATATTTTAAATCAAACCTCAACACTTACCTTATAGATAAACACCTCACTCCCTCAATAGGTTTTAGATGAAGGGACTCAGCACTCCACATAGAATCCTAATGAATTTGAAGAGGGAAAAGGATAAAACCAGGCCTGGAGATAGCCTGGGGGCAACATGCCAGTGTCCGAGGGATGGTGTGCTGGGGAGGTCCTTTCATCTGCTGTCTCATGGAGATGGGGGATGGAGATCCATGTGGCAGCAGTGACACAAGGGATATTGATGTGTTGGAAACCATGGAAGTGCCTGAGAATGACCACATGGAAGCTCCTGCTTGACTGACCCCATCTCCTTCTGTGACAAGATGACCTGCGGAGAGGATGAGGGAAAGACTGTGGACGTTGCCTTCTAGACTTCAGTAAAACTTTGACAGTGTTTTCCACAGTATTCTCCTGGAGCAACTAGCTGCTCATGGCTTGGATGGGTGCACTCTTCACTGTAAAAACTGTCTGGATGGCTGAGCCCAGAGTGCTGGTGAATGGTGCAGCATCCATTTAGCATCCAGTCACAAGCAGTGTTCCCTAGGGAGCAGTGTTGGGGCCAGTTCCGTTTAATATCTTTATCAATGACCAGGATGAGGGGATCGAGGACACCCTCAGTCTGCAGAAGACACCAAGTTGAGCAGGAATGTGATCTGCTGGAGGGCAGGAGGGCTCTGGACAGGCTGGATTGATGGGCCAAGGCCAATGGTGTGAGGGTCAACAAGGACAAGCAGAGGTCCTGTCAACAGTGTCTGAACACGAGGCAAGAGTGTGTCCAGGTGGCCAAGGCCAGTGGCATCCTGGCCTGTATCAGAAATAGTGTGGCCAGCAGGACCAGTGCAGTGACCCTTCCCCTGTACTTGGCACTGGTGAGGCCACACCTCAAGTGCTGTGTCCGGTTCTGGGCCCCTCAATTCAGGAAGGACAGGGAGGTGCTGGAGTGTTGCTGCTCTCTCCAACTACCCCAAAGGAGGCTGTAGAGAGCTGAGAGTCGGTCTCTTCTCCCAAGGCACAAGCAACAGGATGAGAGGAAATGGCTGCAAGTTGCACCAGGGGAAGTTTAGATGAGACATTAGGAAAGATTTCTTCACCAGAAGGGTTGTCAGGCAGCTGAACAGGCTGCTCAGGGAGGTGGTTGAGTCACTGTCCCTGGAGGTATTTAAAAGACAAAGCAGCTCAAAGCTTAATCCTAGCATGATCCATTGTATGCTGATATTGGTTTTGGGTGACAAACACTAAAATTACATGTTCAGAAAACAATTTTAACTGTGAATTTACAGAAGCACAATCGAAACCTTCCATTTGAATTCCCACAGCTCCCCCATGCCAAATAACACATATCTGCATGATGAGGCACATTAACTCATCTGACATCGAACAGTTTTTTCCTTGGATTAGTTTGAGTAGTGAATCAATTTCCTGATCTGGTTCAGCAGGCAGACACAAAAATGTCTGTGTTAATGGAAGTGAGCAGCTCAGAAAATGAAAATGCTTTTGATTGACCTCTGCCCATTTAAAGCATATGTGAAACTACCTTAGGGATGTTATACACAGGCTGTCAGAACATATGGCCATTAACCACCAGTCCACTGGGGCTCTGGTCTCTCCTTTTCTGGGATATTTTCTTGTATTATCCAATTATTGTTTTACATCAGGACTACCTATTAAAGTGTGCATTCACATTGTGGTCAAAGCTTACATACTGTAAGATACAATTTACCGTAAAGCCCTGAAGAATTATATTACATACCCACAGTAGTCTATTTCAAAAATTTATTTTCCTAAACATGGCATTTTATAAATTTTTAATAAATATATACCCTTTACAGTACTGATGCAGTGTAACATTCACAAATATTTTCAAAGTGTTGCTTACTATCTCAGCAAACACCATTAATGACTGTTTTCATTTACTAGTAACACAACACTTAAAATCACAATTCAGTGGCCACTTTAGCCCCCATAATATCATAGTGGTATGAAACACTGTGATCTGCTACTGTATGAGTAACATTTATTTCATTTTGCAGAGAAATTATTATAGCTGATGTGGACAAAGCTCTTTTTGCTCCAGTTGAAAAAGTCTGTGAATAAACCGTGTCATGTTTAGATACAAAAAATAGGTCAATGGCTACTGAGATGATGTTTCCAAAAGCAGAACCCTCCCTACAGCACAGCTTTAGGAAAACACTTCATCTGACAGCACACATTCTTTTTAACAGAATCCTCTTAGTAGGTACTGGATAAAAAAAAAATTAACTGTATAAATGGACAGAGAGAAGACAGTGAGGAATGAGACTTCTTTTAAATTAAAAATACATGGCATGACATTTTAGGACTTCACTTGAACCAAGCTCCTTCCAATTGATGCTGCCTACCTGGAAGCCACAAAAACAACCCTCAGGCAAGTTGTTTTCAGTGTCTTGGAGAAGCTGGTGAGAACAGCACATTTTTTTTGGAAGAAATTAACCAGGAGAAAGCAGTGCATACTTGTAGTAATGTCATTCTCCTTAAAGGAGTTACCAGTTTCATCTTCTACCAAGATTAAATGACAGGCAGCACATTTGTTAAATTGCTCAGCAACTAAAACATTTACCAATCATGGATCAGAGGACCTCCTGTCCAAGGGAGGCACATTTCTCTCAATTAAAACAAAATCTAAAAGATTCTATTGCATTAGCACTTTATATGAAATCGCATCTTAAATCTTTATCAAAAATAGCAAATAATCACACTGAAGAGAGGATTATTCTAAACTGATTGTATATATACTCTCAAATCAAACTTGTTCCTTCACCCATTTTGTGTTACTTATGAATAGCTACTGCTCCAGTCAGGCAACTGCTGCAAAATGAGGCATTTTTGTCTTTATATACTAATATAGTTCGTGGAGACATCATTCTGAGACCAGAGTTCAGATACAGCACACTGAATCTCATATTATTTAGCAGCCATAACTCTATAGTAAAAACAAGACACTCATTACACATTCCATCTGACATGAACAAGGAACAGCTTTTAAAAGTTTTCTTGGTTGTGTTTTGGTAGAGAAATATTTTAGATATTCTTGGAATAAAGGGTAAAGGAAATCTACATGCTGATTATAAATTAAGACCAGTGTTGACTTTTATTTACATAGTTTAACAAACAAATTCAACTAATTATTGCATCAACCATTCAGATTTTGAACATTACTATAAACCACAAGTTTATAGCATATAGTGTTGTATTCTTCATGGACCTGTGATTACTGTTCTACATTTTCTTTCTCCAACGAAGCCACCTCAGAGCTCTCACCAGTGCTACTTGTCCCATGAGGAATGTGATCCTAAAGTTACGTTTATACCAATCTCTAGGATCCCAAAGCCAAGAAAACCATCAGTACACAGAACAAGAACAGGAAAAAGATACACAATTATATTAAAATATCCTTTGGCATTGACTAATGACATTTCAGTGATGACCTGCATTTTCTGTTCTTTGTGGTAACACTTTTCCTGCTTAGTATGAGTTAAATAACCTATGAAAAAGTCTATGTGTATATCCACATTAATGAACAGAATACACATGGATTACAGGGTTGCAACTGTATTTGAAATCAGGTGAGATAAAATAGTTAAAACTGTGTCTCATGTTTCATAAGCTGATCACCAAGCTGTCTGGACCACCTGCCAGTGCTGTGCTTCAGGTAAAATTTGTTTGTGTATGGATGAAGATGACAGTGTTGAAAAGGGCAGAGTTGGTCTCATACATGAGTGGGAAAAATAAAATCAAATCACACTTCAAAGGCTAATTGTATAACCCAATACAGGAAACATTACCTTTCTACTGCAGTATCTTTTAAAGATAATGCCTTTAATATTGTCAAAGTTAGTCTTTATATCTTTAAATAACTTAATTTTTATGAATCATGCATGGCTTCTGGAACCAATTTAAATTATTCACAGTATAGTCTGCATCAGCCCTTTTTAACCTCCACAGATTTGCTTCAAGTTCTTTGCCCCTGTTACAAATTAAAATAATATCAATTTTTTTTTCTAGTTTCTAACAAGGATCTCACTCCCATGTTGTAAAATGCTCACAAGAAGCAATAGGATATGTAGAATTCTAAAACTAGAACACTGGAGGTTAGGTCTTCTCTTGAGATGTCTGGGGCAAACCTTGCACACACAGATCTAACATAAGCCTGAGATACCAACCTCTCAGTGAGGATAGCAGCCAAATTCACACTGACAGGCAGCACTGAGCTACCCCTTCAAATGTCATGTTAAATAAAAATACCATGCTAACATTGCAACTGTTTCTTTCCCCCTTTCACGTTTAATTTCCTATATCCTTCTTGAATTTTTTTCCAAAACTAAATTATATTTCCAGTCTAAGTAGCCTGAACTAAATATTCAAGGCATCTATGCACAGTCATTGCTTCAATTTTAACTAAATTTTAGAAGTTGCAACACTTCAGCTGCCAGTTTTCAGGCCAGCTGGCAATACTGCAAAAGAACATACAGCTAAATGCATAAACAGATTTTTATAAATATGACCCCTCAAAATCAGAGTGCCTGTAAAAAGCTCTGCTGTTTTCAGGGCTGTGCAGTTCCACTTTGAAACTACAACAATGCAGCCGACACAACCTGATTTTACAAGTCAGCAGCAAGGAAGGTCGTGTTTAAGCACAAAACCTGAATTATCTTACCCTGAAGATAGGACACTATCCTAAGATCACTGCAACAATGGCAACTGGTAACCAGTTCTAAGATGAACTCTTTGCATTCCCACTTACCAATTACAGGCAATGTATTGACAATCCTTTCACTAAAAACGATTTCTTACTTTGCATCTTTTCATGCTGTTGCTTTGGATTATGGTGAGGTTCCCCCCTGCCCCTCCGTGGGCAAGATAAGATATGCATATTTAAATATTTGTTAGTTCAATTGTTCTTACAGGATAGTATTTTATGGTTTATGCACAATACACACACAGAAACTTAAGCCACCATTTGTTGCAGTTACAGCGATGGCAGAATCCTCACTAGCATTACGCCATTGGGAACCCTGTCACACTTGACACTTTTGAGCCCAATAATCTCCCAATCCAGTACAGAAAGAAAACTGCAGCTGTACTTTCACATTCATTTAAAGTATTCCTGGATTGAGTGCTGTCTTCCTCCACCTTCCCATTCCTCCCTCGTTTCTAGCCCTTTTTCAAGTGTGCACAGCTACTTGCAGGGGTATGTGTGTTTGCAAGTCATTTTTCAGCCCTTTCAGATCCCCAATCCAGTTTATCGAGTTGTGTACACACAGTAACACTGAAACAATGCAGGACATGCTGTGAAGAGTTAGATGTGGGCTTACCAAGCTGTAGCTGAGGTTCTACCCAGGACAAGTCAGGTGATCAATTTATGCCTCATCCAACTCAAAAGCTGATCACTTTTTTACTAGACACTTGCAAAATAATAGACCCCAGATTATTAAACATTACTCCCATTAAACAATTTTCCTTTGAGATAAGTAACATTTACTTGTACTTATTTAACAGTCAGCTAGAATCTGTTATACAGAACTTTCAAGTGGTCTATTTGCATATTTATCAGTTTTAATTAGCAGCATGAAAAGACTCATGCCCTAAGATAATAAAATGTGCCTGATCTTGTCTCTTAAATCTCAGACTTGAGCTTATCTTTCCACTAAAACAACAATAAGCGGCAGCAGAATTCAAATGAGAATGCAAATTTCTATCAAATGCTAATAACAGCATTAAAAAAATAATTTTCCAAAATTGCAGGGGTCTGTTCTGTTTTACCAATTACAGAAAAACTGTTCAAATTTTAAACTTGATCTTATACCTTTCACTTAGACTGTAATGTATAATGGTCAACATAAATACCTTCTACATACCTGTTATACTGCAAATGCTTTTTAAAATTTTTACTTAGAAACTCCTTGTAAAAGTCAGCCATTTCTTCTGCATTCAGTGTTGCTTTCTGACCTGAAAATAGGTTTTGGTGTCACAAAGTCAAGGCAATTCTCTGGATCAAAACACTCAGTTCAGATGCTAGATCTAACTCCTTGCTCCTACAAGCTCTCTGTGTAACCCTGAACAAGTTAATATGCCTTTATCTATCAACTTTTTAAAACTTACCTAGAGAGCACAGCACATTAAAATACTGATCATCTTAAAGCTGGCATAGTTCTTAAACTCCTATTACTTGTGGAAGTAATAAAGTTTATCAGCTCTTAGACTATTTGGGGAACCAGTGAACCCCTGTGACAATGTGCATAGATCTAGGAGTATCTTATCCTTTGAATAAAACAATTTCTTGCAGGGCTGAAGCCTAAAGAGTACCAATAAGAACATTTAGTAACTTAATTTCCCCCCCAAAGCAAGTCCATAAATATCAAAAGAACACTATCCACAACTGACATGGTATTTTAAGATGTAATTATTTTTCTATTACTGTTGATAAATTTCAAGTAACTTCAGGCAAAAAGTTTATGTTCTGAGATGTCAGACTTCCAAACAATCTAGTAGGCAATTATTTTGAGAAGAAGCAAATACAAAAGATGATTCTGAATATGTCACTCATAACCAGAATATAAAAGGAAGAACAGGAAGACCTGTGGCTACAGCACAAGATGTCTAATCCTGAGAACCAGCAAATATTCTCAACTCTACCAGACAATTCCTATACAAACCTTCTGGCACAAAATGTCCCTAAAATGACAGTCAAATTTCAATGCCCCAGGGAACATGGATATGATAAGGGAGATGGAATTGCAATATTCAACTTGTTACTGTTCCAAAATGCATTTTAAGGCTCTTGAGATTGATCACAGAAATGTAAATTATTGATTGGTTCTATTTGTCATTATTTTAAAAACTAATATACAGCAATGTATTAACATGCTATGGGATAAATTAACTCTTAAAACCATTTGAAGGCTGCCAGCTTAATACCTATAGTTAATTTGTTTCTTCATACTGGTATCAGCAAAACTGATTCATTACATAGAAAAGTAAGTTTCGTTCCAACTGTTCATGTATATTTTTATTTTTACAAACATTCTCAGCTGTATTATAGAATAGCTGACCAGAGGCATGCAGTTGATATAAATTTATTTTTAATGGAAGTATGTGGTCACTCTCTTTAACTTCTAGAGTAAGAAAGCAAAACCAAAAAAACAACAAAATAGCAATATAAAAGAAGTGTTTTTGAAACAACATAGATCTTAATTAAAATTACTTCTCAAGCACACACTGATCACCAGAATACAAACAGAAAAGAAAAATAATGGTCTGTGACATACAGAACGTCAGAGCAGCTGCTTTACTGAACTCAAACAGATCATTATTCTGTGAACAAAGTGTTCAACCTCATACTACAATGCCCAATTCACTATTATTATGAAGGCATTTTGTTTTCGTTTTCACACAATTAATTAGAGAGACAACTATTTTACTGCAACTGTGCTCAGGCAGAGACAGGCAGGTAGCAGCTGCCATCTCCCCACAAGCTGTCTTACTCACCCTCAAGGAGAAATACTGTATTCATTGGACACACCATAGACCTGAAGCCAAGGACTCTGAATTTATCCACCCAACCATAACATGCACTTGAGGCAAATGCTCTGTATGTTGATCTCAGCCAGCTCACTGGCTTAGGAGGTGTCAAAGTGAGAAGTCCCTTCCTCCTTAGGCTACATGATTATTATATTACTGGGCTAGGATTTCAGCACATTCCCTCTGGCTGCGGGGAAGGAATTGGGGGAGAACAGTGCAACAGATGATCTGACCCCCACATGCACATCTCTGAAAAGCTCCTCATCTCTTTTTTTATCACACTCCTGAAAACACTTCTAAATCCTGCCCCTAGGATTTACTTGTGACAGAACACAAAGAGCATAAACTAACAAAATTCAAAGTTAAACAGAATTCAGAATGCATCCTAAACTATTAATAAAGATCTCACTTACCTGATTTATCTCTCATTTCCAGACCCTTGGCTTTCAGTCTTGAATAAATAAATTCTTCTTTTTCCTAAAACACATTTTTCCACATTAGAATGGGATGTAGTCCGTCCTTGAAGTTAACCATTGTTTTTAATTACACAGCAATGTGGTGTTCAACACCCTTTGAAATAACTAGCAATACTCATGATACTTGGACGTGTCGACTAAACACTTTGCTGAATCTGGTGAGTTAGTTAAACTGGTCACATAGATCCTGCTACCTGCATGCATCAATTAATTCATGCAATTGTCCTACTGATTCTTATAAAACTGATCTGTGGAGTAAAGCTACAGCCAAACTTCAGTGTTTTTTGACAGGAGTCAAACTTTCAGTTTATAAAACAAACTATGGAAATGTGCTGTACTGTATAACCGACATTTTGAGCATAGAGAAAAATATGCAGCCTAAAAAAAATTAAAATTATTTAGATGGAAGCACAACAATAATTTGTGTGTGAGTTTTACAGACTTAAAAAACAGTTCTGTGGAACTAAAAAAAACAAGCTTCATTTTTTTCTGGGATCTTTGCAAGTTTTGAGAGGATAAGATGTTCAACATCATAAACAGCGGTGAATTACTGAGCTGTTACTGTTCTTCCAAAAAATGCTGCACTGGTTGGGAGATGCTAAAATCAGGAAAGACGGACTCACTTTAGCCTTGCTGGAATATGCTGCCAGTGAAAAGGGACATATAATTTAACCTCATTCAGTCTTGGCAATTACACCAAATTTCTCTCACTTACGACAAGAGAAAAACCAGCCATGAAATAAATTTACATATATATATATA
>VZSE01010761.1:530640-596850 GCA_013398275.1 Promerops cafer | reverse complement strand
TATATACTATATACTATATATATACTGCACAGGGTAGGGACATAATTAGATCTTGATAAAATAACCATACTTTTTACTGCCTCACTCATTTTATCTTTATTTTTTCATGCAACAGTTTCAGGTGATCTTTTAGTCTTCCCATGGGACTGCTTTGTATATGCCTGTTTTTCCACTCAGGGCCCTGAATCATTCTCAGGGCTAATCAGACAGGATTATGACAATACTATTCACACTATGTAAGAACAAAGAACCATAATGCCCAGAATCTCATCTCCCACATTGGTTGAGACTGGACTTTTGCAGGGGTGCATAGGTAAAGAAAAAGAAGTTAGGCACTTCTCTCAATGAAGACTCCTTTTTTAAGTATGAGGTTTTATTGTTGTACCCACATCATTGTATTTAATAGCCCTTAATGGGGCTTACTTCCATCCATTCAGCTAATTGCTTTTTGAACTGATTTATATTTTGGCATCAAAAAGATCCTGCAGCAATGAGTTACACAATTTAATTATGTATTTTATGAAAAGCAATTTACACTTCAGCCTGGCAATTTACTTGGGCACTTGCTGGTTTTTGTGTCATGAATGGTGAATAAGATATCCAAAATCACTTTTGACCTGCCATTCATGACTTCATATATTTTGATTATACCATCCTTACTCATCCCTTTTCCAAATTTGAATAACCTTGCTTATAAAATTTCTCCTTGTATAGAAGTCATTCTCTATGGTTCATTATTAAGATTACCCTTGCCAGTACCATTTTTAATTCTGGTGATCACAGCTCAGTAGAACAATGCGTTTTACTCTTCTGTAATTTTGTAGTGGAACAACACTCAGCAAACAATATGTCCAACACTGGAGACTTCACCACACTCTGTTTTTTTGGTAACACCAATCCTTTTTTTCCTCTTTTTGACAGTAGTAATTCTATGAAGGTCTCTTTCTTGTAATCTCATGTCAACTTATTCTCTCTGAGAACCTTGTTGAGACAATTTTGCAACAGGTTCTTGCAAATGTGTGCATACTGTACCAACCATATCAGATTTGGCTGTGTGCTCAAGTGATTTCTTCATACAGCAGATGAATGTGAAATGTGACTCCTCTTTACAAAAGTCACATTAACTGTTCTCCATTGTATCATGTTTATCAATGCATTTATTAATGCAACCATTTCCTAGCATTTAAAAAGTTTTGCTCAACATGAAAGTGAGATTAAGTTGCCTGTAATTCTGTGAGTTTTAAATATTTTAACTCCTCATTAGCCAAGTACCAAAACTAATTAGAAAGGTTACCTAGAAATCACTACTTTGTACACAATTAAAAATTATCAATCACAATTAACTATAAGTTCAGCAATGTCTCAGTTTTCTCTCCTGAAACTCCTGGTTGAAAGCATTTTGATCTTGGTGATTTATTGCTACATGTCAGTAATCTTTTCTACTGTTGCTACAACCTGAAACTGAAGGGTGAGTTCAATCCATCACTGAGCTGTACAATTACTTTGGAACCCAGCTCTTAAACCAGTATTTTCACAGTTCTTCCTTAGCTTTTGCTCAGTTTCTAGTTCCAGTGGATGCTGGAGTTCTGTTTAGAACTCAGTTGTTCTAGAAATGAAGTCTATTTTCATTTTTTGAAAACCTTACTTTTTCTCCAAACGTCTGCCAAGTTACTATTGACATGACTCTTACACGAGTAGATTGAACATCTGTAACAGTGCTCCAGATTATTTATTCAGGCTGAAGATTGCTCTTTTCATTATTCTACGCATGTAAAGAAATCAAACATTGGCAATTATATTCTGTTCGTGTTTCAGGTTTGTTCTTTCTATGAAAACTTCAAACTTAGAGAATGCATGAAGATGAAGTATTAATTTGTCACATTACTCTGAAAGTCTTGATGCTTAAACAGTAGTCTTTATTCCCTGCATCTATTATTTTATATTTTTTTTCTGTGTGAAGGCCCTGTGTTATTTTAGCAGAACTACACTTACCTACCTGTAAATATGCTGTTTGCTATCTGTATACAGACTTTCATTTAGCACTTTTGTAATTATGCTCTGGAAAGATGGTGATGTCTAGGTGAAATCTACCTAAAAAAACAGTCAAAATTTACTAGTGAGATTAAAAAGCTAATAAAGCTGTAAAATGTATATCCTCCATATACTTGGCAATTATGCTGTCAGTCTATGATTAGATTTCTATATAAAGAAGCTATAAGTGAAACTCTAAGAATCTTGCATAATGAACAGTACAGACATTAAAGAAAGCAATGAAAACTAGACAAGTGCTTGCAAATTACAAAATACTGTTACAGCAATTGTTTTAAACCTAAAATTATTAATATGGTTATAAAACAATGTGATGATCACTTCAGTACTTTTAGCCAAAAAGATAATTTTTACATAAATTAATTGGAAAATTTATTTTACTGTTTGACGAAGTCATAGTTTACCTTTCGGTCTGGAAAAACTTTTAGGATAATAAAAAAATTATATTGTCAGAGATGGATTTCATAACTTCATAAACTGACATTTTCACAGTAACTCAAAAGTTTAACATATAATTTTCTTTATTAACTAGTCATCAGCCAAAGTTCACCAATGTATTTCATTGCATCCAAAAATGTATCACAACAGTAATTTAATCTTTTCCTCAACTTCAGCTGTTGTGTTCCATACACTGGTATCCCTTTCATGTTTTGATTCATTGATAGATTATTTAAATTACAAATGACCTCCTTTCAATCCTAGACCTCCCCTCTTGGACCTAATTGAGTTTCAACTCACATCTTACAAAAAAAGAAATTTCATCATTTGCCTACTCATTTATAGAGGCAGAATTTCCCTTTGATCTCCCTTTTATGCAGTACTTAATGTCTCTATATTCTATCCAATACCATCTAACTGTTCATTTTATGTATCTTTCCATCTTACACACTAATGCCTTTTTTGTGTCCATTCTTCTTCTGTCCCTTTTTTCCTAATCTCATAGGTCACCATCTCACAGACTTTGATATTACACAAGAATTTTGAAGTTAAACAAGAATTGATTATTTCACTCACTGTTATACCTTTGATAAATCAGAGCAAAATTTTAAAGATTTTAAAGAAGTTTTACCTCTCCTTTTGACCAAAAAAAAAAAAAAGGTTACTTCTTTTTATTCTTTCTTTCCAGCTAGATCATAATTTTATTTAAAAATTGAAAATAGAAACCAACCCACCATTTATTTAAAAATATTTCAGGGGGTTAATTAAGTTAAAATATAAAGGAAATGTGTATACATAAGCCTTACCTCTAGGACTAAACTTTCCTGATCCACAAATCATGGAAGCCCAGGATAACAAACAGATATTTATTCTTTGGCACATGCACATCAGAAGGACCAGGAATAAAGATGAAGACATTCAGAGTCCATAATCTTTTCTTTCCTCCAGTTTACTTCTTTTATTTTTCTACACATAATTTTGTATAGCATTTCTGAGAGTACAGGTGTTCATATGTAGGAATTCAGCTCTACATTTGCATTTTTGCATTTCACTCCAGAAAGTATATCTGTAACTAAAGCAGCAGCCATCACAAGAAAGGCAGGCACTGAGCTCCTGAGATGTACCCAAAAATATACAATGCATTAGATAGTAGCATTCATACAATTAATGGCATGTACCCAGGTTCTATCAGAAAAACACTGGAGGATGGGTGAAATGGTCCAGCTGGTGACTCAGTTGATGTCTGCTTTCTCTAAGAGCCAGTAGATTTGGGAGCTGTGGCCTGAGGCATACACATGTACCAGATGTGGCTGCTCTTCTGCTCATTGGGGTGAGGTGGGAAGCAGCTGTAAGGGTATATGGTGCACCATGCACCCCGACAGGCAAGTGGACAGGACTGGCTGGGAGATGAGGGGTACCAGACTGAGGAGCTCTTGTGGAGGAACCTGCAGGGGAACACGGGCAGGAGGGTTGGTTTCAGACTGGGAAGTTTGCGGGCACGTACTTTGATACAAACTTAAGGGCAGCTGTGGCAGGCCTGTCACAAGCAGTGTAGCAGCTGGTTGTGATGGCACCAGCTGCTCTGTGCCCTCTGAAAGACCCCAGGCATACCCATGCTGGTGGGGAGGTCTCAGTCAGCATAGCACAGTTAGTTCAGAACAATTACAGTAAAAGCTAGGAGTACCACTAGAGGGCATTAAAAACACCATAAATAACTCTTGTCTAACGCCAACAAAAATGCTTGAAAAGACCCAGATGAGAATAGCCAGGAAGGATGACAAGAACGGTACAGAAAACATGTGGGTCCTGTGCAGTGTATATTCACAGAAATAGAGCTGAATTGAAGGTGCTGAAGGTCCAGAGCTAACAATGCCAGACAGTTTCTACAGAGAAGACGAGTTAATACTAAATTTTATGTCAGCACTCAGATAATTAGCTAATTTACATATTTCAGCCTGTAGGCCATCTATTTAATGACTAGTGAATGTTATAAAACTATGACAAAAATTATGTTGCATACAGCACCTAAAGATCAAATGGTGATCTTTAGCTTCATTGAGGGCAATAGAAACAGCAGTGGGTAACAAACGCTTTAGATTTGCCAGTTGAGGCAAAGAAAATTGTTGAGATGTCTGCGCAGGTTGAGCAGGAGGGCAAAACGAAGGGTGCCTGCAATCAGCCAAAAAGCAGAGTTCTCATTTCCATTGTAACAGTTAGACATTTTTGCTTCATATTATCTCAGCTGTGCAACAGAACAAAAGACACAAAGGGAAAGGCACCTTGTAAGTAACAAGGTCTGTCAAGTATTGTCACTTATAGAAATTCATGTTAGGTTTTCCTGCAGGCTTTTCCCAGCACTGGAGAATTTTTTTCTATGCATTTTCTGATTTATTTTATAAAAGAAATCTTAAAAAAAAAAAAAAAAAAAAAAAAAAAAAAAAAAAAAANTTTTTTTTTTTTTTTTTTTTTTTTTTTTTAAAAAAAAAATTAAAAAAAAAAAAAAAAAAAAAAAAAAAAAAAAAAAAAAAAAAAAAAGCTGCCAATGGTGTACTCACAATATTTCTTTTTAGAGGCTCAGTATCCCAAATGGTCACATAAACTGAACATCCCTACCACAGTTTGCACTGCCTAGAGGGATCATATAAAATATTTATTTACCGTTTAGAGTTATTATTTAGGAGAGCAATGTCCCTCTGGATCATTTTATTTTGTTTCTGGTCTGAAGAAGTCTGCATACAAATATATCATAGAGGACAAAGTCAAAAGGGTATCAGCTCTTTAGGCCAGTAGGTCAAGCAGGACCAAAAATACTTCACACAGGACTGTGGAAATATGAGAAAATGGAAGACAGCCACAGCTGAGAGAAAAGCCCAGTGTTTCTTATGATAGAAGAGGAAAAATGAATTAAAGTTGTGAATGTAGACTTCCTAAAACCTCAAGTCAGCTGTGAAATCCTAATTTTGGTATGTACAATATATCTGTTCCTACCACCAATGAAGAAAAAATATAGAAAGCTTCTTCCATGTAAAAAGGCAGAAAACAGACAAGCATACTCAAGGAAGAGGTTCTTTTTTAAACAAAGCTTTCCCTGATGATACTGAAGTATATGAAAAAAAAAAAATATTTCTGAAAACAATGAGAAAAATAGACCCAAGCTGGTAAATGTCATTTTAAGTTTTAACACAAAATCTCTTCATACAACAACCATATTTATTGCAAATTTTTATCCACTAATTTTTGCAGAAAAATTAAATCTGAGGGAAAAATTCTTATGAGATTTGATGCATTCTTGTAAAAAAGTGACATCCTCAGCTGCAAGCTTTATTGTCACATGCATGTTCCTAACATTTCAGACTACAGAGACTCACAGATTTATTACTTACTTTAGTAGACAGCATGGCTGATCTTACATGTTACTGTAAGATCCACCCTTTAGAAGTATGGGGTTCAAATGGAGCATCCAGCAGAGCACTGTGACAGAGGAGAGCTTTCAGCTGGTGGCCAACCTGTCTGAGAGAGAGAGAGAGATGCAGATCCCTTTCTTTTTCTTCCGTTGCCCAGATTTTTGTTATAAGTTTCAGCTCTTGCTTCTTGCTATTCAAATTTCAAAATGTTACAGAGGTTCAAATTTTCCATATGAAGTGTGTGGCACTGGCAGAGAGACCACATTCCCTGAACCAAATGATGTGACAGTCACCCAAACAGTTTAATTTGTGAGGTTCCTTTAGGGAAATATAAATTTCTGTAACTTACTCCAATTATATTATAATAAGTTGCCTTCGTATAATCCAGTAGTGCTTACTAAAATAAAATATTTTACATAAGAATAGCACATTATAATAATATAGTACATTGTATCTAATATGGTCATTTCTAAAGTCCCTTACTGTGAAATTATTTTTCATTTTAAGCTGTCATGACAATAGCAATATATTTAAATAATATAGTTAATAAATTATTAAATTAATAAATTAAATAATAATTTTTATATAAATTTATAGATTTATTAAATAATATATCTAAAATTTCTGCAAGTTCATTTACCTTACAAAAAAAAATTCATTTTCCTGCTACACTTACAAAATCATGACCATTAGATGTTTTAAGACATTAATAGAAGCATGACTTTAAATGGGTAGTAATGCACAATGTAAGACAAAGCTATGAGGCTTGTTTGCAATCTCTTGGGACAAAATATCTTTCACACAAACATTCCTTATCTACCTTTTTATCAGATCTTCAGACCACCAGTAATCCTTATGGTTCTCTTTAAATTAATTGTTTTTAAGAGAAAGGGTGTAGTCTGACATCATTCATTAGATGTGTACTAATCAAAACAAGAAGTCACATTTGGAAATTGCTCTTTACCACTGAGTTGACAACTCTGTCCATTTTTTCTGTCTTGGTGTGCTTTTAGATAAGGTGTCATTTATGATCCACTAATGACACACAGTCTTTTTTGTAATTTCTCTTTCAACAAATGTACCATATCATAACATTCAGCAAATATTAGACCAGACATGATTAATCTTTAAGAGAGTATAAAAATAAATCCACAATATTTAGGACACTTTGACCAAAACAAACTCACTGAAACACTACTGAAGACACAGAATGCATCAACCTACAATAACAATCCCTGGAGAACTTAATTAATAATACCTAATTATATAATACTCTCCTAGTAAACCACCAATCCCCCCAAAAAGACCAAAACAACAAAACTGCAAACCAAACCAAAAAATCACAAACAATACAATCTTTGGAAATATTTCCATGAAAAATATATCATTGGTTTCAGGTTTTCCTGTATGCATTCTCAAAATGAAGTAAATCTGTTAACCCTGTAATTCTTCTGGAAATGAACTAAAACAATGGTAACCTTTTTTTTAAACAAAATTTCAAGATCAAGTGTTAACAGCTCACTTTTTTTTTTTTTTCTACAGAGTATTGAGTAGTATATGAACTGAACAATTAGCTAGAACCTGGGGCATCTTCCTTTTCCACTATTAGTTTGTAGATTCACTGATATTCTCCAAAAGTGAAGGTTTATACTACCAGTTACAAAGAGAGATACATTACGAAAGTACAAAAAATGTCACATTAGTATAACTTTAATATTGCATATATGCATACATATATAATCCAAAAGAAGATTAATTCCTGTCTTAAATGTCATCAAATATTCACTGGACTACTACAACTGTGTAGCAGTCAACAATTATTAGATATGTTGATATTCCCCTGGAGGCAGCAAGTCACAGAAAGAGTATGCCATTTTAACTGAATCTTTGTTTCCTCAAGAGGAACAAAAACATTTACAGTGAAATCAAAAGTTATAGGGTTTTTTCAAATGAAGATCCATATATTTAATGATTGCTCAGTCTTAGAAAACAACACTACCTTGCTTTAGAAGTCAGATAATATATTTTAATTACAGTGGCCAACACTCTACAGAGCTTTTGTTGTTTCAATGGCTCTTTCTCTGCCATTTTTTGCATTTTCCAAGATACTAGCAAGAACATTAGCATCAAGAAGTGCTTCATGCTAAGAATCTGGAGTTGGATTATTTAAAACAATACTTGGTACCATGCAGACCTACAATTGCAAACAATTTTCACATAATTAAAAAATACTTCTGCATGTACAGCTTTCTGCAAGTAGTTTGATTTCAATTAATGCTATGTTTACCAAGCCAGGCCAAATTACATTTCCATACACCTTGTCAACCGTAAAGTCTTTTTTCTTGTACTGTGCTGCCACTCTTCCTTGATGAAAGGTTTCTATCACTGTCAGTGATCCATTTCTAACATTACTTTAGCACTAATAATACATCAATTTTCTGTTCAATTGGTAATTGTTCTACTTGTTCTGTGATGTATTGTATTAGACCAATAAAGCCTAGATATTGTGCCCCATGCAGGTGGCATATAACCCCTGAAAAACACAAGGTAGTTCTCATTAGAAAACAAAACAATGGCTGCATAGGATTATTTGAGGTGATTTTCACCTATTCTGGAAATACATGAAAAATGTATTAACATGCACTTAAGCAGTAGCTGAAGCAGCTTCTACACTCAGGAAAAATGTAATAAATTTAAGAGGTTTTTCTTTAAAATAATGTTCCTCTTGATGGACATTTATCATAAAGGTAGCTCAGATGCTTTTGGGGGAATAAGAAAGTATTTTCCAGTCCAGCTGACCATGTTCTTGTCTCCAGGCAGTATCAGAGGGAACTGAGACCTCAGATTAAATGAAAATGTTTTCCATCAGAGTTTTAACTTAAAATTCTAATCCACATCTTCTCCAATCTTCATGGAACCTTTTCTTTCTCTGTTCAGCATTATCACCAGCCTCTGACACCTTGAAAATCCACTTGTAGCACAGAAAGGTCTGTTAATGGTTGGACTTTTCCATATGGAATCAACCAAGTCTTAAAATAAATTTCCAGAGAATTTGTTAAGATCTGTACCTTGTCCCTGCTATAGCAGTAACTGGACCCAAAGCCTGTATGTAACAAGCAGATAGTTCTTACTCAGTTAGGAATTGACTCTCCCATATGTTTTCTTCTTTGACTGCTGTCTCCTTACAAAATTTACAGACACAAAACCAGCATTTAAGGTAATATTGCTCAAAAGTTGGCACAAATCACATAGGTTTGGTCAAATTTTTGACTTTTTTTTTGAATGTTGAAGTTAATTATTTTTACATGCTAAGTTTTTTGCTGGCTACGTTGCTTAGCTGCAAAGGTGTTACTTTGTCTGAAAGCTGAATTTGTTTCTTTTTTTTCTTTTTTCGTTTGGCAGAGGAAGGATAAATGACAGTCAGGTATAACAGGAGGTGAGCAGTCACCTTGAAATAGCTAAGGTAGCTGATTGGTGTCTCCAGTACAGCCATTTCTGGATTTATGGATAAAATACTGAAGTTTAGTGGGTTTTGTTTCTAAAGATAAAGAGGAACACTGGGCTTTATTATCTTCTTGCCAACAGTCATCTGAAAATCAGCTCTGAACAAATCAAATAGTCTAATCTTGCTAGTTTTATGCCTTTCCCTGCTACATCTGTCTACTTTCCATGAGAATGGGAGAAAGGTCACAGTGCAAATTCTCTGAATCACTCATCCTTTGTACCTCAATGCTGGTGAAATTATAGAAGTGACATGCTTAGATGAAACCTCCTTTTTACAGAGCTGTGTTTCCTATCCTTTTTACCTGAGGGATTATCATACAGTAAGGATGATATGGGCAGGGGTCATAAGCAGGAACCTGTCTATTTTTTCTGCTGTGAGAAGAGGTGGCACAATCCCTTCTGACACCATCTCCCATTTTCTCCCTAAATCTAGAAAAACTATTGCAGTAATACATTCAAAATGTAGGCACTTGATGTCTCTGAATACTTCATAAAGATCAAATAAAATGTGTGTCTGGAAAAAAAGCTGGTGCTGAAATTGCACTGAAGCCTCATCCTTTGCAAGCTTGCTTGAACGAGCACTTCAGCTGAAGCATGTGTGATTTTTCAAGACATTTTTGTCTAGAAGCTTCATCCTAAGGAAAAGATTCACCAAACAGAAGACCAAAACAGCTAGAATACTGTTTCTTTCTCTGTTTTGTAAGCTTTAAAAAAAAAAAAAAAAAACTCCAAACAAACCTTTTAGCCACAGTCTATAGAAAAAATAGACTGCTCACAGAATTTCTTCATGGAATAGAAACTGAGCCAGATACTGCTAGCTGTGAACTAGTGGATTTCACTGCTATTAGCTTGATAACTTCTACATAAAGTAAATTTAACCTTTTAATGTTTAGCACCATTTCACAATATGTCATGGTTTAACCCCAGCAACCAACTAAGCCCCAGAGAGTTACTTGCTCACTCCCCACCCTATGGGGATGGGAGAGAGAGCTAGAAGTACAAAAGTGAGAAAACTCGAGGATTGAGATAAAGACAGCTTAATAGGAAAAACAAAAGTCACACACAAGTAAAGCAAAACAAGGAATTCATTCACCATTTCCCAAGGAGGCAGGTGTTTGGCCACCTCCAGGAAAGTCAGGCTCCATCACCTGCAATGACTTGGGAAAAGCTATCACTCCAAACATCCCTCTCTTCTTTCATCTTTCTCATGGTTTTTATTGCTGAATTTGATGCCCTGTGGTACGGAATGTCCCTTTGGTCATTTGGAGTCAGCTGTCCTGGCTGAGCNGATAAAGACAGCTTAATAGGAAAAACAAAAGTCACACACAAGTAAAGCAAAACAAGGAATTCATTCACCATTTCCCAAGGAGGCAGGTGTTTGGCCACCTCCAGGAAAGTCAGGCTCCATCACCTGCAATGACTTGGGAAAAGCTATCACTCCAAACATCCCTCTCTTCTTTCATCTTTCCCATGGTTTTTATTGCTGAATTTGATGCCCTGTGGTATGGAATGTCCCTTTGGTCATTTGGAGTCAGCTGTCCTGGCTGAGCTCCTTCCCAGTTCCTTGTGCACCCCCAGCCTCCTCACTGGTGGGGTGGGGTGGGTGGGGAGCAGAAAAGGCTTTGGCTCTGTGTAAGCACTGCTCAGCAATAATGGAAACATCCCTGGGTCATCAACACTGTTTGCAGTGCAAATCCAAAATACAGCCCATATCAGACAATGTGAGGAAAATCAACTCTACCCTAGCCAATATCAGTACACAGTGACTGCAACACCCTAAGACTAAATTCAGACCAAATATTTCCATACTATGAATTTACTTGTGTACACTTGCACTTTTTCATTTGTGTACACACACATTTTATTTGATATTTATGGTACTTAAAGGGAAGCAGAAAATTAATTACCCCCACTAAGTCTGCCACTCATTTTTATTATTGGAGTTTTTGAATTCTTTTCTAAAAGTTCAACTTCAAAAATCTGCAGAGTGCTGTAATTACATCAAGATATGAGAAAGGCCCACATAGCAATACATTTCAGTCTAAAACCACACCTCCAGAATACTGATGAAGAGGAAAAATAAGAACAAGAAAACAAATATGCCAATATTACATACTGCTGCAAGTCCCCTTGGTGGGCTATATGATACTACTTCATGAATAAAGATGGAGTAAACTACATTTGTAGCATAATAAGAAAAGGTAATTAGTGCCATCTATTCACCACAGTTAGAATTTGACTAGAACAATTTGATTACTTTTATCACATTTTAAACTTTGAGTAAGATTTTCAGCTCTGTAATCCAGTTAGTGGTAAAGTGTGGAGAATATAAGTCAGCTTCCCAGTATGATTGATGAGTATGTGCTGCACAGGAAAGGAGCTGGAAAAAAATACCGAACTCATAATATAGACACTGTCTGCTTGCTTTAAAGCAAATCTCTTCTAAATCAGTTTGAATCCTTCAGCATGACTAAAATATAAGCTTAGTATCTTCTCCAAGCAAACAGGAAATAGGAAATTATTCATGGGAAAGAGGAGTCCTTTTTTTGATTTTAGCTTAACACAGTGATCTTTCAGATATGCATTTATTATTTATACTTTGCTAACTCCCACATCTTGCTAAGAATTGGGCTTTACTCATGCTGGGTGTTTTACAAACACAGAGGTAATTATAGTGATAGACTATTTCAAATTTGAATATAAATCTATTGGTGAAAGGTTGAGAGATACAATGAGACAATGTCAGGCACAGGGATGTAAATACCTCTCTTTTCAGTGATGGCAAAGCAGCCTTGGTACAGTGAGGCACATTAATATTAAGAGCCTGCACAAACCAGAACTCCCTGCAGAGACACTCCATGAGGTTAGAGGTTCATTTGTTGCCTCTTCTCCTGAGATCTAAAAGCCATCTCCATCCAGATCCACAACACGATCTCAAGCAGTAATGGCAAAAGCAAGCAGACAAGCTGCTCAATCTCTTTGAAGGAGGGGTGCTATTTAACTACCTGCTCACTGCACACTCAAAATCCTCAGAAGTGTTAGGAAATTACTTGTTCCCATCGATTAATAATGATCTAGGCCACAACAAGAGTGGAATGTTTTGCAGAATGAAGATTTTGTTATCCTGAGCTGTGCTTATTATGCTTTCAAACTTCTCATTTTTTCTTCCTGTAAAATTAAGGTCATTTGATGTGACAGTGATGATAATGTGAGAGATTTTGATTGTCTCTTTCTAACAAAGATTTTTCTATTGATTAAAATGTGGCAGCTTTTCCTAGATTATGAGATAACTGGTTATATTGAATATATTATGAATAATCATACTGTTTTCTGATATGATTTTTTTTATAAACATTTATGTGGTGTGTATTTTTGCTCTGGTGATGCAGCTTTATGTACCGGAATACAAATTACGTTTCTTTATAAAATATTTAAAAGGCTGTGGGACTCCTTTATATTTAATTTCCACCCACAGTGTTTTGGGGACCTCTTTATGACAAGACTTTTCTTCTTTCTTATAAATGTTATGGAATATGAGGACTTACATTTTTCCCGTCATTTCCCTGGTGTTCCACAATTTTTCTTTCATAAATATAAATCTATTTAAAAATGGCTGTTAGGTCAGGGAATCGTTCAGGGTTGCAATCTAGCAAATTAAATGAGAGGATTTAAATCCAGTCCTTATTTTGATCGAAATAGTGCCTTAACAATATTCCAAACCTGCAGTTTCAGGTTTAAGTGTCTGCAGCTGGAGGAATCCTGATTTCAATGACAGATGCTTTGGTTCATCTATAGCACTGGGTGCTCAGTGCACACTTGTCTGGTGCTTTGATATCTTTGGAACACACAGTATATACATATCTACTTTGAAGAGATAGTTAAATAAATATTGCATTAATCAGTATTATTATCCATTTAAGTATTTTAATGCAATTTTCAAAATATATAAAAAACTACTACTCTACTTATTAGATGACAGTTATTTTCTTTTTGAAATAGAAATGCTGAAGCCCTGAAAAATTTAATTTCCATGCCCAAAATTCCAGAGGGAATACAAAATAATTGTAGTAAAATGAAAACTCAAATCTCCTTCCTTTAACCTAACTACTTTAGATTTGACCATTTCATAACACTAAATGACTTTATCACATAGTTTCTCTGCAAGGTATACAGATTAAAAAATAACATATGTGATTTAGATAAAATGTAGGCACCTGAGCTAAACATTAGATCTTCAAAACTCTTGTACTTTTGCCTTTTATCTCTGGTGGCATCTGATGATGTTCATTCACTGACTCTGATCTTGATTTCTTCTCTCTGTTAAAGAATAATTACATTCAACAGAAGAGGACACAGAGACTACTGTCTGATAGCACTTTCTGCAGAGAGGAACAGAGTAACAAGAAAACTACAGCAAAAAGAGGAACTCTGTCTTTCTGGCTTGAAACATGTTTCACAACTGAAGATTTCAGGTGTGGATGTTATGTGAGGAATAATAATATTAGATTTCCTAAGGAGGACATCTGAACTCTGAAGAGACTGATTGTAAAATAGTTAATTTTTCTCTATATCTCTATGATCAGGCTAGCTATAGATATATATTTTTCCCCAGTGGAGTATACTAGTTTTGTGTAACTCTCCAGCGAGTTTTGGAAAAGATTCAAAGGGACAGGCAGCCAAAAGTCAGGTGTAAAACTGAAGGACAAAATACCAGAAGTAGTTCTGTAAGTAAAGACAAGTATCCCAAACTGACTTACTGCTGTGGCAGGAAATTTAATCTGTTCTAAGCTGCTGGTTGTCCTTTGGCCAGACATCAAGATTTTAAAAAAATGGTTGACTGAAATACAAACCAGTTCTCTTCATTCTTTCTGATGAACAGGTATTTGCCAGTGAGCACAGGACAGAAACTACTATTGAATCTCCATGAGACCTCAGACAGGTCATATTAGCCCAGTCTTTCTTCTTTTCATTGATCAGATTTTTCACTTTGCTCAAATATTAATATAGAGAAAAATGTGCAGCTTTTAATGCTGAATTAATGTTGCAAACTCTCCTGAGCATTAAGGCATTGCTCTGATATTTCAAGGTATAGTTACTGTAAAAGATGAGAAAATGTCAATTAGCATAATGTAAGTCAACAGAGCACGTGATACGCAAGGAAAAGATAACACATGAGTAATAATGTAGGGGATCTGCAGACTGAATGACCCCCAACAGGCAGCATTACTCCATTCCTTGTCAGACTGGCCCACGGGGCTACAGAGGGAGCAAGCACTGTAATGGATCATGGGAGAACATGTTGTGTCCATGCTAACTAGTGCTGTTGGCTGTAGCTGGATTAACGAGGTAAGCCATGCAAGGTATGTATGTGTGCATGTGTATGCATGCAAGGTGTGTGTTTGGGGCTGTGGGTGTGTCTTACGGAATACACTGTAGGAATTTGTGTGAGAAGTGAAGTGATGTGGCATGCTTTAACCCCAGCCAGCAGCCAAGCCCCAGGCAGCTGCTCACTCACTCCCCCACCAGCAGGATCAGAGAGAGAATCGGAAGGGTGAAAGGTAGAAAAGTGTGGGTTGAGATAAAGACAGTTTAACTGGGAAAGCAAAAGCCACCCACACAAACCAATCAAAACAAGGAATTAGTCACATCTTCCCATGGGCAGGTAGCTGTTCAGCCATCTCCAGCAGATCACAGCCTCATCACACCTAAGGGTTATTTGGGAAGACAAACACCTCCACTCCAAACACCTCCTCTTCTTCCCACTTTGTATACGGATCATGATGCCACATGGTCTGGAATATCCCTTCGGTCAGTTTGTGTCTCCTCCCAACCTACAATGCACCTCCACCTTTCTTGCCAGTCTGGCCATAAAACCAGCTGAAAAGTCCTTGGCTCTGTGTAGGCCCTGCTCAGCAACAACAAAACATCTCTATTTTATCAACTGATGCTCAGCACAAATCTAAAACACAGCCCCTTACTAGCTACTGGGAAGAAAATTAACTTTACCCCAGCTGATACCAGCACATGTTATGTCCCACTGCATCTTCACTGGGATCATTCTGGAAAAAGTCTATTCCATTGGACTCTCCACATACTTCAAATAATAATGTCAATAACAGACTGTATAGAGCATTGCCACAACAATTATCTGAGAGGTGGAAACATTGCTTAAAGTCAGAGACCTCAAAATGTCTTTCAATCTTATTCTTTTTTCCTTTTTTTAGGGGATAAGGATGCAGTAGTATCAGAGTGCCATATGGTGAGCAAGAAGTATGCTGCAGTACGGGGCACATGCCCAGATTAGCTAGTTTTGTGGAGATAATAAGAATATCTTGGGCAGATTCTCTCGTTGCCACAGCTGTGTGATACTCTTGTGCATTTTGTAGATTCTGTAGATATATGCATTACAAACTGAAATTACAGGATAGAAATACAGTGTACCTGCTGAAGAGACTAGTACTCACTACTATTTTTTAATTATTCAATTGTTTCACTGGGAGATGTCTCAGTCTTCCTTCTGGTAAGCATATGTAAGTAAAATGCATTCTATAAAATCTGCTTGAACAAGTTGTGAAGAAAAACTGGTGGACATTAGATTTCCAGAGGTTTTCAAATGTAGACTAGCTTCTTTCTAAAGGATGCAATTAGTCAGACATAAGTTCTTAGGAATAGCTGCAATGCAACAGGACAATATCAAATTGAGATAAGTAAAGCACTTCACTTAAAATTTATGTCTCTCTGAAGTTATCTTGAGAACCATGACAACCCCTGGCTCTATTAAAATCTTGCTATGTAGAAAAATAGCCTTTGCATCTCCTTCTGTTCAACACACCTGAGCAATGAGCACTTATTGTTGTCACTGTTGCCTGTATATCAGCTGCATTAACACTATTTCATGAACAAGGCATTTCTCCCACCTTGTTTGCGTTACACACAGGAACAAGAAAAATGCTTTGGAAGATTGGAGAGGAAAATGTTACAGTAGCTCTTGAGAAATAGAATGGTCATATATTATGTAAGATATTTCTGAAATAGAGAAGTTATAATGAGAAACATGGGAATGCATCAAAGCAGGAAAATAAATGCACAAGTGAGGATAAAGTTGTCTACCATGAATACAGAGAAAAAGGAAAGCCACTAGTAATTTTCTTGAAGCAGTAAGACAACTTCAGGGATATATCTTAAGTATGGGAAGGATATCAGCTTAGAAGAATGCAGAACTAAGCAGAAGAAAAGACATAAGAAGTATAGTTAAGAATTATTAAAATTCTCCCTACTTTTACTAAGATTTCCATCTGTATTCAATATTGTGTAAAGTCTCAAATAGAAGTGTATATAGGCTATCTGTAAAGGCCCAGAAAAGCTGACTTTAGTTGCATCCAGGCCACACTATGATTCGAGAAATTTTCATTAGGCTTTGGCCTCTATGAGCTGCACCTGCATTAAGTCCCTCTCCAGCTTGTCAGGGTCATCTCATTATCTATCATATTAGGGTATTTGATCAGAAAAGCTTGGTATTATAGTTCCAAATCTTCTATAATTTTCTATCATCACTAATACCATTTCTTTGTTAAGAAAAAGATTTTCTGTTGATTAATATTCAGAAATAAGTGCTTGCTTTCTCAAAAATTGTTATTATTAATCTTTGTCCATTGTTTCAAATCATCACGTCCATGCCATCATTGTGTACAGGACACATGTGCTATGCATCAAAGGGTGCAAACTTTAATTAACATTCTTTCATCAACCCTGCTGGGCTTAATATGTTTAGATTATTAATAAAATTAGGGAAATGCTGCAACTCATCCTGTATTTCTAGGAAGCTGCAACTGAAACAAACAATATTGCTGCAGATCAAAAGACTTGAAATTTGCCTTTAGGATTTACACAGACTACTCATTTCGTTCAGATTGAGGTCATATGTGTGATTGTGTATTCATTGGCACAATAGAAAAATCCTTGCATGCTATACAGTCTTTTTTGTTCTTTCACAAACTCACAGAATAGCTGAGGTAAGAAGGGTCCTCTGAAGGTCTTCTGGTCCAAAATCCCTGCCCAAGGGAGGAGTTCATATAGGCTTTTTGTAAAAGCGTGAAGTAGAAAGATTTCTGCAAGACCCATTTGATAGAAATAATGTATAGTTTGCAGAGAAATAACATAATTGCAAACCAGATGGCATTTATACATGGGGCACAGACACCCCTTAACCTATAGGCCAGCAGCCAGTGTGAAACACAGGTAAAAGACCAGTGGCACAGATTTTAGGGTAGATGCTGTATTTGATGCAAAGAGTAATGGATAAATGAATCTACTATAACAAGATGCAACTTTAAAAAGATAATCAAATATTTCTGTCATGCCACTGAGATCCTCAGCCTGTATTTTACAGATTCTCTCATTGCCACATACGGTACCTCACTTCTGACAAAACAGCTAGGTAAGTCACAATTGTTACTGAGGTGGGAGTTTCTCCCGCTGCTTTTCTCCACCAAAAGCTTGAGAATTCATCTCTGTAAATGTTCCAGACACAAATCTTCACTATACAGACAGAAATGAGATTACCTCAGTCCTGATTTAATCTTTTAATCAACCTGAGTTGATTAAAGCTGAAAGATCAGATAGCAACTTCTTACCCTCCCTTCTTACTAACTTCAAGCATTCAGTGCATTAGTTTAAACACTTTGTATCGTGATACACACAGTGTCCTAAGAGAATGCTACTGAGGATTCAGGTGTTACTTATGTCTTGAAGTATGGATGATGCTGCTGTCTCAGACAATTCATGTCACCTACTGACCCATTTCTGGGAGTGGCCTAGGGCAGACTGCGAGGAAAGTGCAAGTGCCCATGAGAAGAAGAAGAAGATGATATTTTTCCTCCAGTGAGCAACAACCTGTAAGTGTCACGTTTTCTGAGCCAGAGGTGCTAGAATTGTCCTCATCACCCTTTTCTGAAAGTCAGGCAGATGAGCCTCCTTTGTACTTAGCAAAATAAATTGCAAAGGTTTTAAAGAGTTCCACGTATTTCATCACAGGATAAAAATGAAGTTAGCTTTTCTCTCGTTGCAAATTTGGACATGGGAATAAAATTAAATTGGTTTCTATTATAGCTAAAATAGAAAAAATAACACCACAGAAATTAAATGGTTGTTTTTTATTTCATAATTTTTGTTTCTATGCAACATTTAAAAAATTTATTATGTTTCCTTGCTATTTCAACATACTCAAGCCTTCCTTTTCTTCAAAAACTTTAAAACACCCTACCACTTTCTCTGGAATAGATGAGATCAATATGACTAGTCACAGGTGTCTCCAGATATATAGAAGGAGTCATATAGGGAAACAAGTCAAGACTCTGCTCTGAAAATCAAATATGGCATTACCAAAGCAGTCTGTAAACATGAGAAATATTAGTTCCTAATTGGCCCAAATGCTTTAAATAAAATAGACTTTCACTTTTTCTCAGTTCCTCATATTCATTTTTTGCATGTATTTTTGTGTAATCATGGACTAGAAACCATAAATGAAACGAGACATAATGTATGAATAAAAAATAGCTGAGGTCTTCTACCCTAGTAAAAATCCAAAAACAACAACAACAAAAAACCCTACAGTGCACTCAGCCAAATTTATAGATGAAACTAGAATTTCATCTTTTTTTCCTCTGACCTTAATGTTTAAACTATTATTCAGCATAGATAAATCAGCCCAGCAGCACTATTTAGAACCAGGTATTTCTTGGCAGCTATTTCATCTCATCCCATCTCATTAGCATTAAAGTTGCATATCTGGGAAAAGAAATTATATAAATATAACCAATGGTTTTCAAGGATAATGATGATGGTACACACATTTGGTACATACATTTAGCTTCAGAAATTAAAAGCAGACTTGCAAGTTTTGTAGACTTCCTAAATATATTCTGTTACTCTACTGAGGTAATGCCTAACCTTATTTTCTTTCATGCTCTCAGAAGCCATTTGACCACATGAATGCAAATAAAACCTGCAAGTGCTCTGGTTTGGACATGTCTTGCATGACTGAAAGCTGTAAACATGTGAAACAGGATTAATAACCCTCGTAATTAATGCTTAGATTTCATGGCAAAAATTCTCAGTAATATACCTGAAATACTTCCAATTGAATCTCTCGTGGCACAGATTCTTTCTAGAGAAAGAAATACTCCTGGCTTTCTGGGGTTTCATGGGGCAACCAGGTGTTGGGGAGGCTACTTTCCTTGTTTTATTTTGTGTTTATGAAAAACACGTAATTCACCAATATCAGGCAATCCAACTCGTTTAACTTCATAATTTTTGCTTTGATTTTCTTTACGTTGAGGTTTTTTATTGTTTGGTTTGTTGCTGTTGTTTTTATTTTGGTTTTGGGGGGTTTTATTTTGTACTGCCACAGCAGATTTATACTAGTGGCATGTCTCTAATCTGTATTGAGAATATATTTAAAATCAGCTCCTGTCATGTTAATGTTTCCTGACTGAGGTTTAAAAAGCTCCCACCATTTAACTTCGCCCAGATCTCTATAAAGAGTGTGGCATGTTACTGTGTCAGCCCACTGTTTCTGGTAATAGATGTCATGTTAAATAAGCAAACAAATGAATAAATAGGCAAGAACATGTATACTCCAAAAACCCCAGCAACTTAAGGCCATCTACTTATGGTACTCAATATTTCAACTGACCATTTCCTCACAGAAGTATTTCCCCATTTTCCCATTTGTTCATTCAAAAGTATCCAATTAAGCAAATATTGGACTCAAGTAATTCCTTGTCTATTTAAAATGAAGGAATTCAAATATTATAACAAAAAAAACCCCCATACTACATTCTTTATCAAACCTTCAGAATTAAAATCATAATTTTAGATTAATACTGTTAATGAATATTAAGAAAACCAAACCCTGTATACCACTCCTTTCATTTACTTGAAAGTGGCCTGAAAATGTCCTTGAATTAACTAATACAAAACTAGTTTTGCTTAATTTCACACAAAAGAGAACAGTACACTTACACTGGTTTTACCCAATGCAGAGCATTTTCAATTACTTTTATTTTTCAGTTATAAGCAGTGACTGTCATATGTTTGTGGAAAATATAGTTGTCTGTCTGATTTACAAGGATAAATTACTCCTTTTATTTCTCTGCTTTTCAAAAAATGACTTATTTGTTGTCTCTCTGTAAGACAGAAAGCATCAATAATATTATTTTATAAAATAAATACACAGAAATATATTTCTGATGTGATAATTTAATAAGATGAATGTGTTGGAATTTTGAGTTAAAATCCCAAAAATGTAACCAAAACTTTCTCAACTCTTTCTCACTACCTCATGCCAGGTACCAGCTACCTCCAGTAAAGACTGGAGTTTTGTAGTACAACATAGACATCTTTAATTATACAAGGGAATCAAATAAAAGTAAATCCTCAAGGGAAAACTCCAGTGTAATCCAAGACATAATATAATTACAGAGGAAAGTAAGTTATTAAAAGTTAAGTATTTTGACAATAAAGAACAATTAAGGAGCACGCAGATAAACAGCTCTCATCTCTGAGGAAACAAATTTGTTGATGAAAACAACAGAATGAGCCTGTCTCTGTGTTTGCATTAAAAAAAAAAAAAAAAAAAGGCTGAAAATAGGTAATTCAATGTATAAATTCCTAGATATAGGAATAGAATAATTTCAGATTATAGGCATTTCATTTTGATTATTATTTGTCTTCTTTCTTTTAAGTAAAAAGAGTGTATAGAATTTGCATGTCTCCCTCCACCACAGTCTAACAAAGGATTTTTGCACAATTTTTTCTGCACTAAATGGAGAAACAGATGGTCATTTGAAGTCAGAGAGACTGAGTTGATTTTCACACCTGCTCCGTGAAAGTTCAACCCTCCTAACACTGTCATATGGCATACAGATTAAATGCCAAACAAAAAGTTACTCCTAGAACAGGAGACAAACCCAGACCAAACCCAGTTTTCTTGTTTGTCCTGAGGCTGAACTCTCTTCCTACACTGGGTTTCTTGCAAGCAAATTCCCCCCTTAATTTAAGTGGAATCAGATTGACCTTAAGTGACATTAGTAGAACTATCACTACAAATAATTCATTTACCTTATATCACTGCTCAAAGTCACAAGTCAAATATTTGTTTGTATTTTTAGAATGCACTTCCTAGAATATGTTTATTAGTTTTTTATATAACTAATAAGCTTATCTATCAGAAATTTTCTGTTAACTATTTGTTTTGACAGTATAAAACTAAAGGTCTCTTTTCAGGTCTACTTTGTAGCTACAGCAAGGGCCTCCCACCCCTTGTTGGCTTGAATTAAGCAAGTTGCTCCAAACTTTTGAGAGTCCTGCATCTGATGTCACCTAAGCATGGGATTTAGTATTTCATCATCAATTATTTGTGATTTAGATCAAACACTAGAGTCCAGAGACTCTCAGAGTCCAGGAAATGCCCATAGGAGTCATCAGTGCACCTTCTACTAATGCATCTGAAAGGCTTCCTTATGCAAATGATGTGTGGCCAGTGCAATTGCACCAGCAGCATTTCCTGTTGCTGGGGTCAAGTGGTTGTTAATGGAACAAGGACAGCTGCACAGCTTCTAGGTCTATAAAACAACAAGACACAAAAATACCTCCCAGGCTATCACAACTTTTAACAACATACAGTAAGTTATATTTTACAGTTATAATAAACTGACACCCCTGGCTATTAGATTTTCTCCAAAATAATGATTTGCTTTAGCTTGGCTTTTGAAAGCCTTGGTAGACACAATTTTCATTACAAGATTCAGGAAAAGACAAAAAAGATGAAGAAACTTGTGGCTATTTTTGCATTTTCTGATATTCTGAATTAAAAAAAAAAAAAAAAACAAACAAACATACTTTAGTATAACACCTATTCTGTCTAATCCCCTGTTCTTATCACTGATTTGCTGCAAGATTCTGGGGGGGAGTTTTGTACGCTCTACTGTGTTTTAATGTATCCATATATTGACAATAATGATTTTTAATATGGACTTTCATATGTACATTCCATTCTGATGGGTGTTGTGGCCAGCAGTAGGTTTACAGTTAGGAAGTAACATCTCTTTTTCTGTGATGGCTACAAATGTGCTGGAAATCACTTGACATCTTGTATTCCCACAAAGAAAACACAGCTTTCTATTGTACAGAATACAATAGGTATTGGAATCAAAATATTTACTCTCCTAGATAACTCTTTCCTTCTTTACTACTGTAATGCTTTGCTAATCTGACATCCACTTCCATGAGGATGTTCATTGCTAGATTTTTATGCCATAAAAGCATAAACCCAGTAGCATCTCTGTAGCATAATTCATATTTCCTATTAATTTCAAGCTGTTTGAGAAATTAATATTTAAGATCATTGGATTAAATTTTCGATGTGAAAACTGAAAGGTTAAAAGATTGCTGATTTTGAACTTTTGTCAAGTGAATAATTGTGAATAGAATTAAAAAACCAAAAAAACAAAAAAAAAACCCAGCGTTATTTGGTTTGCAAAATTTTGATCCGAAAACTACATTGGAGGTTAATCACATTCAAAATGAATGCACCAGCAGGCCTGCCTGAAAGTCTGAAAGAGGGGGAAATAGGACTACTATTTTGAAACAAATGTGTGATTCCTTTGCACTTTTTTTGAACCACTTCTACTTAAAGGAGGAGAATTTAAAGAAATAGAGTGAAGTAAAAAGGAAAAAAATAAAAAGCAGTGCAATCACAAAAAAAAAAAAAAAAAAAAAAANAAAAAAAAAAAAAAAAAAAAAAAAAAAAAAGCTAGTATCACTAGGAAAAAACCAACATGAATCAATGAAGAATCACTGAAGCCAAATTTGACTCAGAAAACATGAAAATGTCAGCTTCTGGTCAAAGCATTATAGTGTTTCCAAACCAAAATCTACTTTGATGTTCTTCTATCTAACTGTACTGTCAGAGATTCAACTACTTCAAGATTCTCAAGTTCTTATTTGTTGTAAATAGCAACAAATAAACCAAACAATTGTCAAACTACTCAATACATGGGCATCTAGTCTCTTACCATTTTAAATCTAAACAGCAGAAAAGAATGTCATAATCTTGAAAATTTACCTTTTTCTGAGCAAAAAACAGTTTCTAGCTTTTTCTTCTCCCCCTTCCACCTCCCTCTCCTTCTCCCCTGTCTCTCCTTCCCCCCTTCTGTAGACCTGTATTTGTTATAAACCCTTCTCTTACATATTCTCTTCCTCAGTCTGATGAGAGTCCTGTATTATCACCCTGCTAATGCCCTGAGTAGGTTTTCCTCCCCGGATGGAGTCCCTACCCAAATTTTCTAAGACCCAAAGTCTTAGAAAATTTGACCATTATATCCCTGATACATGCAAGTATTTGAGTTAGTGCTAGTGTTAAATGGACATGCTACACTTAGTGCCGGAAACTTTACAGAAATTTCCCAGGTCATTTGCTTTTACAGAATGTATCCATATTTGACTCAAACTGGGATCCCTGATTTATTGCAATGGAATATTTTTCAGAAACTTTATGTGAGAAATGCTGTTATCCACACTGCTGTAACCCAATAAAAGTAGCTATGCATCTTCTTCAACCTTTCCAAAAAGTATAGTGGCCCTGTCTCCATACTCCATGTGTTTCTCCACCTGAATGGCAGAACTTCAACACTTAAAGACTCCCAGTCTGCAGAAACTCTAGACTGGGGCAGCAGAGGGAAACATGAACTGAGGCTGGGAGTGGACTCCGTTTAGAATTTCACAATAAAAGCCTCTGTTTTCCTGCTACTGTAAAATACTTAGATTCAGAGATTTAATATAGAGCAGTAAAGGTGCCAAAAATCCCTATAAATGTTTATGTCAATTAAAAAAAAAAGGTCATAATTAAATTATCTCACAACCTAGATATTTGGAAAATTGACATTTCTGAAATTGGAACATTGAGTTAATCTAATTATATCCTCAATACATAGCTTCAGAGTTTCAAAGTAGTGCTGTACACAATTCCACTATTTCAGGATCCACCACACTGAAAATGTATCAATGAAGCGAGTGAAGTCTTGACAAATCTAATTCAGTTAATGTGAAATCTGTGTTAAAAAAGTAGACATGAAGATCCATTACTTTCTTAGTAAATTTACCATATGCTTTCAGTACTTGCATATACACACATATGTGTATGTATATATTCAACAAATATATATAAAGACTTAATCTGATTGTCTGAATATTTTTAAATGTTGCTTTCTAAAATAAGGGAGTAACTGTTTGTATACAAATAAACAAACAAACAAATACCCCACCCTTGTTTAATCAGAGAGAAACAAGCAAGCATAGAAGCCTAAATGACAATGAAGCTTACTTAGCTACCTGTGGTACTGTCTGTTTCCGGTGCTTTAATTTAGTGGAAATAGGGATCACGTGTTAAATCAACTGAGAGAAAAAAAATAATGATACTGGTTAATAGACATGTGTTTGCAAGACATCAAAGTGCAAATCTGGGGACTTCTGGCTGAAGTAACTTAAAGGCTGCTCTGCACTTTCTTTGTAGAGATAAAGCATAAAACCAAAATAATATGGCCTCTTCCAGTCCGACATTTGCAAATGTCTTGGAGGCAACAGGGAAATTCCAGGAAATGGAAAACAACAAAATTCAATTAAGTTGGGATATTACATGTACATTGTGACTGTGAATCTCAAGAAATAACACTCAAAGCTTTGCTAAGTGGGCTCTGCAAGCTGTTCACCATGCCTAAATTATGACTGGCTAACGATATTCCCAGTTAGCCTATGATGCAGCCAATAAGTGATAAAACTAACACTCTGAACTCTTACAATGAAATAGAGTTTTTTCCCCTTGGAAGTAAAAGAAAAAATCACACAGAAATAGTACATTAAAATATTCTTATGGGCCATCTCTTTTTAATACTCCAAATAAAATTTTCAGCCAGTGGAGGATTTTTATCATCAGTAAAAATCATAGTGACACTTAGGAAATTATTTCTGCATCATCTGGAAAGCTAATCACTTTGGTCTGTCTTTTACTTTGGTCTCCATTCCCAATCTTCATATTTTCAAGCACCATTATCTTGTATTAAGCCTCATATGTTGAAGACCGATGTGGCAACATTGGTTTTAGACTAATTCCTAATCCACGTTTATCACTTGTAAAATGAATACATGTATGTAAAAGTGAGAGCTTGTAAGAGAGGAAACATTTCCGGGGATGAGAAGAGCAGGAGAAGTTTGTCACTGAACCTATATGTGGTTTCAGGACTTCTTTCCTCTTTTGCATATTGCCAAACTGACCCATTTCCAATAAAATTTGCTTCTGTGTGTGGAGAGCTGAGGACTGTGCTCTGGTGAATCGATTTCCACTCACATACTTTGACCATTGAATATTTTATTATAAAGTAGGCTAAGAGAGAGGCAAGGAAGTTATGAGCTCAACTCCAGTTCCATTGAGTGGTTGTGCTAACAACAGAAAACTCTGGCTTGTATCATTATATATATACATATATACATACATATATCTATTTTATTATCTATATCTATCTATATCTATATCATCTATATCTATATCTATATCTATATCTATATCTATATCTATATCTATATCTATATCTATATCTAATCTATATCTATCTATATTATCTATATATCTATATCATCTATACATCTATATCTATATCTATATCTGTCTATCTCTGCAGATCTTACACTGAAAAATTATGATTTTTTTTTTAAGTAGCACATGTTCTGTCTGCAGCTGAATACAGAAATCTGAAAATGATTTTATGATGTGCAGCAGTACCACAAACATTTTGACTGATTTGTTGCTGCTCCAGTCATGAGTCCTGAATTTCGGAAGAAAAAAGCCAAATGAATTGGGCAATTATTATTATTACTTTTACAATGGATGTCAGCAGGACAAATTTTGAATTAAACTGAAGTATTTTGCCTATTGCAAAATAACTAGAAATGATTTGAAGTGTTTAGAAAAAACCTACAAAACATGAAAGTACCTATGTGTGTCATCATCCTGAATATTTTTTCCATGTTTTCACTTGGAAAATTATTTAGTTTAAATTTATTTTTCTGTTTTAGGTTTATTTCAGTGATAAGGTTTGCCTTTCTTCCCACCATTGACATGTCTCATCTCAAAAACATTACTAAACCCGCCCTGTATCACAAATCAAGATGGAAAACTTTTTTTTTATATTTACCCACGTAATTACCTAATACCGCTCCACTAGTAAATCATTGTATGAGTAAATAACATAAAAAAAAAAAATCAGTGAATTAAAAAAACAGATATTGAAGTGATTTTAATGCGACTGAGATACCCTATGCTAGAACAAAAATTAACCTTGGAACTGGTTAAAAAGATAATATTATTAAAATTTCAAAGAGAATTTTAAATTCCCTTCTACTTTGAAAAAAAACTAACAGGTTTCTATGGTTCTATTCTATTTTGGGAAAAAAATAATACATTCAGGGTAGGGGGTGAGGGTTGGTTCCTGGTGGTGGTTTGTTTGTTTTTTTTCACTTTTGTGGGATATTCTCCTAGGTATGAAATTGGGAAAAATAAGAATGAAAGAACAATTTGGGAATTCATAGAGATAGACTTTGACTGAGTATGCTAGGGAAGATGCTGGGATTTAGGGTGTGCTTTTTTGGTTGGTTGTTGGTTTTTTTGGTACTTGTGGTGGGTTTAGATTTTAGCTATTATAGTAAATGTAGATTGTTACTGGGAACATTAGATTTTAACCACTGTTGGCATTCATATATTTTCTTAAACAAGGCAAAAAACTTATTGCATATAGCTAATACTATATACAAACCAAAAAAGGGCCCTTAGCACCAGGAGGAAGAAAATAAAAATCACATTATGATTTGCTTAAAATGTTTTCAGTCAAGATGGTCTTATCACTGACCTTTCAAGGGGTCTGTTCTCAATTGTTTACTGTATTTTAAGCTAAGACATAAAGAAAAAATCCTCTTAGTACGTTTTTCCCCCTAGTATTCATTCACAGTATCAAGATTTGCCAGACCAAACTTTGCACATAGAACAAATAGTTAAATATACAAACTCAGAGCTCAGAGAAGTGTATTTATTTAACTGCTTCATTCTTTATTGTGTTTATTTCAATGACTTGCATGAATTATTCAGTATGCTTTAGGGTAGCCTAGAGAAAATGTTTTCTTTTAAGAGGCTTATTTCTCAGACATTCTTTTAAGTGAGTTAGATGGCAAAAAAGTTTTAGAAACTATATCTATAAATATGGATTTTTTTTTTAAACTAAGTCATTCAAAAGTAAGCAATACTGTATTATTAGGAAAAGACAATCAGAACTCTTGACCCAAACTCTTTCTTTTTTTAATTGTCTCAGCAGAATTCACTTCAGTCAAAGATTATTTTCATGTCTAAAACCAATTTCTGCTGAGAGACTGAGGGAGCACTGCTGGTGAGTACAATACAGCACAATTGCTTCAATTTATGCCAAGCATTGTATTGGCCAGCAAAAACTCTATAGCAGTAAGCAACCCATGTAAAAACACATTGAAATTCACCTTGGCATACAGTTGGTATTTGTATCCATTTTGTCCAGGAAAAGAAAAAGATATCCAAGAATTTTAAGCGTTGTCCAACAACACTTGCAGTAAAAACTGATAATTGAGTATACAAAAAAAAGTCAGAACATTTTAACTGTGCTTCTTAAGTGCTTCTTAAGCATTTTTAATTTTTTCTCTCATAATACATAATCATGGCACATCTCTATTTTGTTGCCTAACAAATATACACTTTCCCATTTACAACATTTGTCTTATTAATTTTATATATCTGAAATCCTGCCAATCTAAAACATCAGAAGTGAGAATTCAAAGCAATTACCTCTACAAATAAAAGCAATCATATATTTTCATTTTAGTGCTTGTCTCTTGAAAAGCAATTTTGGTATTTCTCTGAGAAAGACTTAACCTCAGAAAAGTTTTCTTCATTTCTAGCTAATTCCATTATGACCTTGGCTTTTTAAAACCCATAAAGTCTTGGCTAATCAAGCTCTTTTTGCTTACTTCTTATTTTATCTGAGGAAACTCATAGTTTAGAGTCTCTCTGACACATTACCAAACAGGTTTGACAAAGCAATTAACATTCTCCTTCAAATATATGATAGTACTGTGGAAAACACAGAACCATGATGATGACTTCAATGTCCCCCTTGCATTTAGTTATTTATTTATTAAGAAAAGTATGGGCTGAACAGGCATTACTATCTCCCAGAGCTGCTTTCTACAAGATGTACATATAAGTTAATTTTCTTATGTCAAAGGACAGGAAAAATCACATTCAGTGTGAACCAAATGTACAGGCATTCACTGCTGGCCCAGATCCTGGGACTGAAGAGCTTCAAGTCCACCCTTGGCTAAACTCAGAAAGATCCTGGTCTTTGTGACACACTGGGCAGCAAAGGGAAAGTTTTGCAAGAACAAATTTAAACCCTTTGGCAAAATCTTGAACTTGTGACTTCATTGTTATGAGTGCATCTGTCTGTACATGAAATTGATCTATTTTTGTGACACTTTTTTACGTAGCTGATTTATTCAGATTTTTTTCTCTTGTTGCTTACAATGGATGCTTTTCTCAGCTCTTCACTTTTGATAGTGTCTCATAAATCCTACCAAACTAGCCTGTTTCTAGATCTTGCGGTATGCCTAGTCTCATTTCAATCAAAATATTAAATATTCTGCATGAATATGTAAAACTGTAACACATCAAGATACAAACTAACATAATCATCCCTAATTCAAGTTAAATACAGAGGTCTTCATAAACCTTATGTACATAGCACAATATTAATTTACAAGGACTAACTTTTAGATAGCTGAACACAGGAATTTGTATCTTATGGATTAGCAATATTTATTCGGTAATCATCACAAATATTAACATAATTTTTATGCTGTTTACTTTTATCTAAGCCTACATTCAATAGACATGTCTGCCTTAAAAGTATTATCATCTGAGTTTTATTTCATACAACCCCCAGACAAAAATCTAACTGCACTGAAACTTCACCAATAAAATGCTCTCCTCTGGTCTGAGAGTTTTAGAGACAAATGCAATAGGCTTGACTCCACAATTATCAGCTAATTTTTTCTACTGTCACCACAGTGCATGAAGTCTTTACAAATTAAGGTCACAGTTCTTAAATAAGATTTGCAAGTTGCAAATGTCTAGTTATGAATTCATGAGCTGAAAATGTGCGGTCATAAAATTTACCAGTCCCACAGCTCAACATTTACAAGGCATGAATCAGAGGAGATTTATGAAGTTATATGGTAGTCTTGAGCAGGTGATATCAGTGGCCACCCTCATGGAATGTTGGACTTTTTTTATATATACTTCAAGAAGGTGTATAATTCAGTGAAGAAGGATATAAGAGTGTTTTCAAATAACTTAGGAGGCAAACACAGGCTCAGCTCTATCTTTCTTATTATCATGACAAAAAACATGGCCAAACACTTTGAAGCAGAGTTCTATTTTTCTCTAACACACAGCCTCAAGAAATCCTGTTCCTGGTGAGATCACTGACTTTAAGAACCAGTGGCTGAAATGGCTCATACAGCTGGCCAGCTGACTATGTGCTAAGAGTGGAGTAGACTTTGTCTCTTTCACCATAACACTCCCTCAAGCCAGTCAGTCCATCAGATGCACCACATGTGACGATCGATAAAAGTGCACTTTCAATCTTGCCTTCTTCCCAGTGTTCCTAAGGTCACTAAACACCTATTGTCAAACACTTAATTAATTCTTATTAGTAGTGGCTCCCTGATATCACTATAATGTTCCATGTAATGCCTAAGAGGAGAGTGTCCAACACCAGGCGAGACAGCGCTCTCGAGAAAACCGAGCTGCTCTTGGACATTGCTCTTGGAAATGTCGAAAGGAACAAGATGTGCCAATAAAACCTGTTTTAGTTTTGTCTTGTTTTCAAAATAGCTGGCCATATAATTGTAGAACTAGTTTATCACCTTGAGACCTCAACATGGTCTCTGATTTTGTGTCTGCATAGTTCTATTTTTATTTTAGAAGCACCTTCAGGGTATTTTAACACTAAAACATAAAAAGTTAAAACAGTCTACATACTTTGATATCCACCATTTAAATACTGTGAAGCATTTGAATTTCTTAATGCATGCTCATAACTGTAATGCAAAGCAGGAGGCATATTTTGAACAACTTTAAAGTAATTTTTTCCAATTTCGTGTATATCTGCTCATAATATACAAAATTTTGTACAAAAAGATATTTTGTATGAACATATGAGGTGCATTTATGATGGTGCTTTCCTAGGACTCCTTTCAAGAGGGGTATCATGATAACAGAGAAAATCTTCAATATTTGATAGATTCCTATTTTATATCCACAAGAGTGAAAGTATTTTTGAAGTTATAATACATGAAGTCTCCATCGTCCTTAGACCAAAATATTTATGTCTTTCCTTGAAAAATACATCAGTTCTTGTCAGTCTTTCAAGAATACCTAGTAGCTTGTACCACTACTGTGCTTCTCATTACTAGTCAAAGTACTCATCAATTTTGCTTTTTCATACTGCTTGTTCTAAAAGTAGCTAAGTAAACAATTTATTTTTTCAGCATTTCTTGACTGCTAATAACACTGGGCAAGATATTTTCATTTCAGTTTCACACAAATACCTCCTGCACCTTCAATTTATATGAATTTGCCTCAGTCTATAGCTTCATTCATTTGAACCTCAGAACTTAAAGCAACGACCATTTGAATGAAACAATTTTTCTCCTTTTTCACATCAAAACTATGCAAATTGATGAACAGAACTTTTTTATTTCTCACTGGGGAACAACTGCTGTGTTTATTTTCTGCTTCTCCTCCTCCTACTCACTTGAACATTTCTCATTTCATTAACATTGATTTCTATAGCAGAATATTGTAATATGGTCATGATTTTTGATAGGTGGTCATGTATATAAAATAAAATTAAACTGGGTCATGAAAAGTACCTGTAATTAACTCCATAGCAAGTGCAGAGATTTCAAGAGTTCTAAGGATTTTGGCATTAGAGATTTGACAAGAAAGACTTCATTTGGCAAACATGGCAGAAGGCAGTTCTCAGGACACCTGAGAACTACAGTGTGTTCTTGACACATGGCTCTTCAAGACACTCTAAAGTCATTAATTTAACTTTCTACAATTTCGATGTTCAAAAATTATGTCAACTATATAAACCACAATTGTCACCTTTGTAAACTCTTAAATCTCTGTTCTTCTTGAAGAACTGAAATGTCAGAGATAAGATTCAGAAAAATCTTTTGCTTCCCAGACTTTCTGCTTCTCTTTCTAACATCATGCAAGTATATGGTTACATAAGTTAAAAAAAAAAATGTCCTAGTACTTTGGACAGCAGCCGAAGTCATATTTTAAATAATATTTTTAATAAATATTTTGATATAAAGACTTTTTTTAATGAAGTAACAATATGTTTTAAAAAATTCTCCTGCTATTCTGGATTTCAAATGCATTTTCTTTTTTTTTTTATCCTATATCCAAATAAATACATTTTCCCAGTATAACTAAATTTTTTCATCGACTCAACTCTGATCTATTCCCAAATAACCTGTTCCAGTACCTTTCCCTGAATTGGATCCTACTGGTCAGTGCCAGAAATAAAATAGTAAAAAAAAAAAAAAAACAACCCAACCCAATACCCCAAAACAAAACAAATCCTTTGAAGTTTTCTTCTCCCCTCCCTTTCATCCAACATTTTCTCCCTCTATTATTTCACATAATAATCTATTGATCTACTCTTATTTTATAAACCATCGACCTTCCTCTGTACTCCCAGTGCATTCCCTGGATTCCTTTGTACCTCCACTATTTATTCTCCTTTCCTTTTCAAACTGATATCCTTTTTTGTTGTCAAAGTGTAAGTGTCTCTCTGTGTCTTTTACCATCCCTTCCTCAAATCTCTTCTTAGTTCTCTAAACTTCCCTTTCAAGTTTTGCTAGCCATGCTTTTCCAAGCCACCACCTCTTGAACTAGTGAAAACCCTCTTCTGTTCAGTTTTCAATCCTTGCTTTTCCCTACATGGGAGCTATTCTTAGCTATTCAACACAGAGGAAAAACTCCTCAGTGCACATGGTTTAAAACAAATCAAGACTGATATAATTTATTGAATTGTTATTGATATGTAATTAACCAGCAATCAGTGAGCTATGCACACAGGGTCAGTGTCCGTGATAAAACTGTTAAACCACAACAGGAAGACAATTCACAAAGTATCTTTAAATGTTTAAATTTTGTAGATGTTTGTTAGCATCCTTTCGTGACTAATACTGAAATGTTCTCTCTATGTGCACAAACACATCCACATATACACTTGGTGCAGGTTTGCATGCGTGCCTCCCACCCTCTGGGCCAAAGATGTGCATCTCCTCATCTGCAGCCCCCTCTGTGAGAGATGTGGGTGCTGCAGCTCTGCCTGATGACACCTTCACTTGTGATACCACTTTGGGGACAAAGACTTTCAGACGTACAGTGTCCCTACTTCCTACCCTCCTCTCATTCTCTATGCAGTGTCTTTTTTTTTTTAAATCAGTCCAGGACATTACCCTTACTGATCACTTATTCCAAATCCCTACACACTGTCATAATATTCCTGGTTTTTAAGAGAAAGTGCCTGTAAGCATCCACTGAGTGACTCATAATTTTTTTTTATATTTCCTCTTAGTAGGCTGCTTTCTTGTGACAACTGAGAAAAAGTTAACAAAGCTTTTCATATGCTGAGATCATCCTGCTGATCAATGCATTCTCACTATCTCCTTTCACCCCTTTTGTTGATATCCTGTTTCCTTATTTTTATATTGGTAAATTTTATGTGTGTGAGGAGAAAAATGGTGTTGTGTGCATGCAGTGTCAAAACAGCATATTTTTCTCCATGTTTTAAGGTTCAAGTCATACAGTAATATAAAATGCAATATTTCATAAAAAAAACACTGAATGTGTGTTTGTTCAGGAAGTGCTCCTTTATATAAGGGAATTGTGTGCTCTAATTAAGTATCCTTCAGAAAAGAATACAACCATCCCAAAAGGCACACAAACAAAGGATCCAAACATGAATAGAACACCAAGCAATTACCAAGGAACCGGTGTCCTTACTCACAGAAATATGAATGTCAGAAACAAATAGCATAAATCTCTCACTACTTTCAATGAACATTATGGAGAATAGTAACAGATGTTAGATTATTTTAAAAATCTAAATATATTATGCATGTCTCTGATATAGCAGATGAGCATTAAAGGCTCAAGTTGTCTGTGAGTTTTCATATATCCTAACTTTTTTTTCTTTATTAATCATTTTTCAGTTTGCATATGGGAGTATTTAAAATAGAAAAAAAAATTACTCAGTGTAGAAAAAAAGTGAAATGACAGCCAGGTAGCAAGAGAGCACTATTTTTATTTTGAGAAATGGCTTTTTTTCTTTACGAGGGAATGCTGTTATCTTGGTTCTTTCAAAGCATGTGATAAAAACCTTCCAAAGAGAATGACAGCCACTGCACTCACAGAGCCACCATTCAATTTGAGGAACGGTCCTTACATGATGCTCTATGTGCCATCATAAAACCTATGACACCTACAATCTCATAATTACCAGCATACTTTCCTCTCTTCTGTCCCTTGGGTCTCCCACTTGCCTCAGTAGCTATAATCCCTTCTTACTTCTCCAGACACACTGCAGGCACCAACTGGAGCTGTTAGGGGTAGGTCCAACTGCACTGCACAGCAGAATTTTTTCCATGGAGCAGAGACCTGTGAGAAGACCTGTAATCACCTTAACTTATTCAAATAGCTCTTTGCTTTCCCTTGCAAGTAGTATAAAGCTCTAGAATGAACCTCCACGTGCTTTTGTTTGGCTTGTAGAGAAGGTTCAAATACAATTTCAGAAAAAAAAGGAATAGCAAAACAAGAATTGTTCAAAGATTTTCCATTGTAATTTTAATTAAAGATGAGAATTCACATTTACAGTACCTTTTAATAAAATTTTTAAAACTCAGGATTTTGCCAGAATTTGCCATATACATCTTTTAAGAAATATACATACAAACTTTAGTGATATGAAAGGACTGAGATGCTGGGCAAAGGCTGTTTACTGAGCTTCCTCTGGTACTTACAGGATTATTTAGGACAATTGTGGCAGGGATGGTTCTGCACATGATGCATAGTTTGATACCTCTGCACATTGCAATCCAGGTCAAGGACTCCTTGTCCTTGTCTATATTGCCAGAAATTAATCTCAGAACTGAGCCTTTATCATGGAAAAACAACCCGGAATCTTTTCTTGTTCTAGTAGTCATTAAACATAGAGATGAAATGAGGAAGACTTTCCCTTACAAGAGCTCCCTCATTCAGAAATGAAGTAAAAAGTGAGCAGAAGTGCAGTAATTGTTTTGTTGGAGAGAGGTGAAGGCTAGAAATGCAAGCATGCCTATTTCACAGCAAATACAATTCACTCCTGTAAGACTGTCACTACTGATGCGCTGACCCGTGAGCAATAAGAATCACATTGATTTTGCTGAGACTAAAAAACCTTCACATGTTGATGTCTGCTATCCGTACATATTTATTATTTCTTCACACAAAACAGAATTCCAAAATCTTCCATAAACCTTCCAAGCTTATGAGACCTGTGTGTACTTCACAGCACTACTGTATGGATTGGATCAAGACACTCAAATTCAGTTTCTAGATTTTGGCATCTACTGTAGAGAATCATAACAGCTTCTGTCAGCAACAATCACTTTACTGATATATATTTCAAAAATTATTTTTAGATATGTGGACCCTTGGTCCTTGAGGCTATAAAACTTTTCTTTGCAGTTTGGGAGCATTGCTTTCTCGTTATAACATCCTATTTAACTTTCCTGTGTGGAAAAAACATCAGTATGTTTCCAAGCCCATTAGGTGAGACTGGGTTTCTGGTGTAAAAGGCACACATTTTTACCGTCACTTACTAAGAGTTAAATAACTTTGAGATTTTCACAAATTTTATGCAATGCAGACTGACAATGTAATTAAATTGTTGTGATGTGTGATTTGTATAGGTTGAACTGAGAGCTGTAACTAGATTAATGACAGGACTTGCACACACTGCCTGCAATGAGTTATACTACTCTAAATAATTACAAGAATTAAGCTCTAACACAGACTGTATACAAAATATATTGGCTATGACCAGCTTAAGTACTAGAATGAATAGATTTACACCAAATATACCCACCAAGTGAAAGTTCTTTGCAATATAAAATACAAGAGACTGTGCACAGTACAATGCAATCACAGATCTTTCTCAGTGGGGTGATCTGGTACAATCTACCATATTTTAACACTGTATAAACTTATATAACCTCATCTGTTTAAACAATGGATGTGTCACACTGCTTAAACATGATTTTCTAGAGAATAGTGCAAACAGGATAAGCTCAGTTTGCCAAGAAAATTCCCCATTTGCTTCTGGTCCCTCAGTGTTGGGTTCTCAGAGAAGAATAGGGCTCAGTCGTTCTATGGTATGGCTAAGGTCAATCTCCTCTGGACAGAGTTAGCCTTTACCACAGTGGATACTAATTTTCCTTTATCCTGGAACCCGGGTATGGTACAGACAGGAAGCTAGAGTCAGATTGTGGGGTACTCCTTTGATCACTGTAAGTACTAGATGATTAAACCCTAGCTGAAATGACTTTCAGGTTTTACCCCGAGGAACAAGAATGGGCTAAAACTTTGCTTTTTCCTCAGGTATGCATGCTTAATACCCAATTTAATCCTTTTTCTAATTCCACACGAGGAAGTTTTTGAAAGCATATATACATCCAACAAAGTTCTGCCTGCCTCCCAAAGTAAAGGGAATGGCACTCAGAAAGAAGGCTGCACACAGGAAAGAGGAAAAGAAAATAAGAACTTTGTGAAAATTAAAGCTGAATTTAAGCTTATAAAAAAATAAAGGGACATGACCTGCTTTAGTTAAGATCCCAGAATATCACAGCAGTTTCATGAGAAAATCAGGGAACTTGTCTACAAATTCTCCTATAATCCTGAAAGCAGACCAGGCTTCCTCACACATCTATAGCTAAATGCTTTTACAAGGTTAGGAATCAAATATTCCACACCCACCTACATGTTCTTAAGCATGCTAGTCTTTTCAAACACAGCATGTAGAAGCTTTTTAGTCTCACATAACTTTAAAATCATTATTATTTGTTTTTAAAATAAAATTTTACTTAGGTAGGTTGCCAGTGAGTAAATTACACATACATACACAAAATGGAAAATAGAATAAGTATGTAAAAATAGAATTTCGAATGTAAAATAAATATTCAGTTTTCTTTTCTGCTATGAGAAAATGCCCAACAAAAAGTGGGAAAAGAGGCTGATAGGCTGGGAGAGCAGGAAATATAGTGCTGATGTTAGAGATGTTTATTCTGTTATCTGTAAAAAGAAATGAAGAAATCTGGGCCTTGGCAGCAACAACAAAAAAGAACCAAAAAAAAATATATATATATAGATAGAATAGGCTTCCAGATATGGAAGCTGTGTGAAACTCATTTAGTCTGTCTCTGTCACCAACCCCACACTATGGTGTAATAAAAAGCCTAAAACACAGGTATAAATCACAGAAAGGAAAACTGTCAACTGTGATATTGTTAAGATAAGCATAAGCCAAGACAAAACTGAATTATGCCTAGACACTTAGACTAAAGCTTTTCCATGTGTCAAAGAACAGCCTACATTAGAAAAAGGATGCTTTCAAAATGAGGAGAGAAAAAAGTCAAATTAGGTTCAGGAGGATTTCTGAGCAGCATAAAAACTGAGGCTACATACCAAGTATTTTCTTTGGTTTACAATTTTATATCACTGTAATACTTGGGCAGCCTACAATTTACATGCATACTTATCCCATGGATCTATCATATTTCTCCCTAAAGGCAGAAAATTTGAGCTTTGTCTATTTCTCCAGTAACTCTTAGTTGGAAGTGTTTTGTTTATTTATATATTACTATTTACTTTCTGTTTCTTCTTTTTCTGGTATACCTATTCCACTAACCATGCAATTAGTTCATTACAATTAGGTTTCTCACTACTATCTACTGATCAGCTTTTTATTGCTGTTGCAAGAAACAAAGGACAAGTAATAGGAACAGAACCACAAAAAGCTATACTATGGGAGTCAACTCTCCATAAAAGGAGTTCATCTGACCCACCCTGACTGTACTTCAGGCAAAATTGTTAAGTGAGAAGGATAAAGATACTAAGGGTATGTTCAAAGCAAGATTTACTACATCATTAGTATTCAGAGACAGGAAAGACTGCAGGTCCCAATTACCCCAACTAATTTTCAAAAAGAAATGAACTTCTAGTGACAAGGGTTTTATATTTATGTCATATCAGTTCTGATCCTAGTATCATCACAAAGTACTAAGCTGATTTATATGTCTCGGTTTCTGACCTCTTAAGTGAATATAGTCACATTCATATTACTTCACAGAGGTTTGAAAAGGTTAAATTAATGAAAGTGAGAACTTCTTGAGTGGTATGATGTCAAAGAAACATAATAAACAATTTTCTGGTAGGAATTCCATCTCCTGCAAGAAGAAGAATCAAAACAACTAGTAACAATAGTAAGAAACATGTAATGAAGCCTATTAATATCATAACTATATATAATGAACAACGCTGTTTAGTGGAACTTTTAGGTATATTTGCAGTTTTTCTGATGGGTATTTGCTCCCTCAGTTTTGTTCATATCAGGAAAGTCAGTTAATTTTTTTGGAATCAAACAGTCCAAGCAAGCAGGAACAGAACATAACAACCTATCTTAGAACTGAAGTGGAAGCCACCCTCACAACTTATTAGGATTCAGCCTGAAACATAGAATTAAGTCAATGTGAGCTGAATCCAGAATGTAAGGGAATGATAAGAAAAGAGAATTCAGAAATTAGACCCAGGTGGCACAGAGTTTGCAGACCTCTTCTAAGGTGGCCAGAGCAATACCTGAATTCAGATCCTAAAAACACATACATATATACATTTGTTTGGTGACAGCCCTCAGACAAGCTCTGAGAGCAGGTACCCTGAGTACACCTTGCCCTTAGCTACCTTAGCTATGATAGGCAGCATAGATATAAAAATCTTTGGAAGATAAGAGAAGCAAAATTCGGAGACAGAAGGAACACACTGTAATAAAAGCTTTGTTTTAGAGAGTATATATTTTCTGTACAAAAATCATATTTTCATCACCAATCAAAAGAAAACCAGAAGATATAGTGAGGGCTTAGCAGATGACATTTCTTGTCATGTGTTGTGCACAAGCGATCCTTTCTACAGCATCTGGATCTACTTGTCTTAGTGTTTGTGGGTGTCAGAGTATGACTGGATAAAATTAAATTTCCTAGAGATTTTGCATAATAAAATCATCTTCCTCTTCCATGAGAGCTCACACTAACTTTGCCTTACATGAATTTCCTGCAAACAAAGCCACATTTCTGTAAAAGAAAGTTTAAATTTAGATGCACAAATATTCTTTTTCTGTTTCTAAAAATAATGTCCAAGTCCTAGAAAGCAGAAGTGCACGATTTGATTTATGTACTGCCAACAGTTGAATGCTAAACCGGTGTCAACTTAATAGTGACTTGTTTATAGAGAGGTTAAATCATCATCTTCATCATCATTATCCTTATCATAAAAAGAAGAAGACAAAAGAGCTTGTCTTCAGCTGTAAACATATCCACACGTTTCACTTCACCTTCTTGGCAACTGAGAAAAAAAGATATCTGAAACTTGTGATGGAGCAGGACTACTGTTTTTGGGGGGTTTTTTTTGTGAAACTATTAAAGCTTACTGCAAGAATTATTCATAAGCATTGAAACAGAAGAGATATAAACCAATAAAATGAAAGTGTATCTGCCCTAATTAGGATTAGTAATTACTCTATGACGTAGGAGAAAAAATGTAAAATAGAAAATAACTAATTCTTAGGTTAAATTAAGCAGGAAAGAGCAGACTAGCATGATCAGTGCCAACAAAATCCCAGGTACATAAAAATAGATCTAATCTAATGTAGCATCTTTTTTTTTTTTTTTAAAGTTCTATAAGCAGATAAAGCTGTTGGGTTATAAATGGCCAAATCACCTGAATGGTTGACAACAGTAAACCCATTCTCTGCTGTATGTACACATTGCTTAATGTCTGTAGAGGGGACAGCAAAGAATAAGTATATTGATGTAAGATGCATGAAAAGGACAAATAAGATAATTCAATGGGCAAATATTTCTACACTTCTAAATTTGAAATAACTTCATCCCAATAGGTGTGTATCTGGGAGCAGGCCCTGATTCCAATATGGCAAAACAGTCATTTTGGAGATGTGAAGTCCCTTAACTGCACCTACAAAAGTAAACAGTCAACACATAGAAGCTTTCATTGGATACTTCCTCTCAATGATACCTTGTTCAATTATCAACAAGAAAGAAAATAATTTACTAATGAAATTGAACTGTATGGAAAGTAGATCACTGGGTTCAAACAGAAGATAAGTTGCTGCCTCTAGACTCCCAAGTGTTTTTATTCCTTTCACCTCCCTTTAACTTTCTATCCTTTTTAAGACAGTAGAACCAGATGAATCCTACAAACACCTTTGGGAATAAAATATTTAATAGTCTTAAATCTTAACACTGAAACAGTTTTCAACACAATAGAAGACTTGGAAGTTAAAAAGTAAATGGGCATCCTCTATCCTTTACCCTACAGACATATACGTGCACACACATTCTATATCTGAGAAAGGGGAAGCCTAAATGTACCCTCTAATTACAACCTAAAAAAGAGATTCTCTATTATTGGAAAGGAGATAATTTTTTTTCCCTGCAGTGTAGAATATGGTCCATGACCTTTTACATTACAAATTTATATTACCCTTATTGCATACCAGTAATGGCAGATTCTGTCAACCAATATTGCAATTAAATCCTAAAGCCATGACAATAAAATATGAAATGTAGGTTGAATTTTAATAACTCCTTCAGAATCTTCATCAGCATTTAATATTTATGTGGTAGATTCCATTATAAGCATTTAATTTATATGTGTTATACTGTTTCATTGCATATACACATATAAATAACAGGGTTCTAAGCTTTCATAAACAACTTTTTTCTTAGGGTGTACAGGAAGATAATTGTCCTGAAAAAAAGGTTATTTTCCTCAACCCACTTTTAGTGTTGGGTAGCAGGTATTCCCACCTGCCACAATACTTGTAAAACAGATGGTCAAAAGCCACAGTCGTTAATTATTGCATTAGAGGCATCCAGGAGCTAAAATTGTAGATAATCTGCTGAATTGCTTCACAAAGATTATTTATACAGGGAAGGTAGATGCTTATTTGTGTTTTGGACTTTTTAACCTGGTGTAGCAGAGTAGTGATATATCATGTTGCATTACACTGCCTTCTATGCAATCTTACAGTGTGCCAAGATAACTAATAACTTCCATAGCGTATCATGAGGAAAATTTAAATGCAGCACCAAAACTAATGTACAGATTTAGTGTCCACTCCCTTCCTACTCCATCTGGTAGAGATACCTTCTAATCTGGGGGAGTGTGTAAAAGGAATAAGCAGTTATTATCCTTCTATCCACATGCAGGAGTCCCTGCAGCTTGCTCAGTGTCTCTCATCTGAAGAGATCGTGGTTGTTTATTCTCAGCCAATGCCTGCTGTGATTTTGTTGGTGCAATGGGGTTATATATTGTATCACATTTGAAAAGCCAGTCATCTGAGAAACACTGAATTCAGTAAACTTCTCACAGCCTTTGCCTTTGTTTCAACGTGCGTAAATTTGCAACATTCAGTTTCTTTCTGGATTTTCACCTTAAATGAATCTGAAACTTATAGTGTGACAGAAAAAAACTGCCTTGGCTAATGATGCACAGCAGAGTCCAGCTTAGATCTGTTGTAATAGTCAGTTTCTTGATGATGTCACATTTTGGATATTGTACATGGTTCCAGGTCCAACTACAAATCTATCAGGGTCGAATACTAATGAAGGTGACGTCAATTTTCAATACATTACCAGTTACAGCTGTTTTACATAAAGAAAATGACCAGCGAAAAGTAAAGATATAAACCAGTGTCTCCAACAGAAAAACTAGTAAAATTGCACTCTTCTATGTAACATCCTTTTTTGTGTGTGTGATAAAAGGATGGCAGCTGTCCTTATGTATCATGAGACTGGTGTACTCACAAGCCACAGTCCTCTCTACACAAGCAAAGGAATCATTTTAGTTGTGAGCCTAATGAAATAATAATCACTGGAACAACAGGTATAATTGCTGTCAGCCATTACTATGCTACTGTTGGACTGTACGATTCTATTTTGATTGCTCTTTTTCCTGCTTGGCAGATGGCGAATTGTCTTAATTATCCATTCACACTCTGAAACCTCTTTAACCTCAACCAATTGCCTTCTTGAAGACCATCAAGCAGAAAACGTGTTCATCCAGCTAAGCATGATTATAAAGTGCCTTTCTAATCATGCAGCAGTTTACCACTCAAAGCAATGTTTATCCTATTACCATAGTAAGAGGAATAGCTTCCTGCATTAATATAAACCATCTTCTGAGAACCCATGTCCTACTGCCCCCCATGCTGACAACAAAGGAAAAATCAGCCTTGTAAGTCTACACTGCTTTTCTCCATCCAATCTATTGTAAAATATTTCTGCTCCCTAAGCAAAATATAAGCTTTCCTCATATTTTTAATCCCCCACTGACAGTAATAACTATGAATGCATTCCCCTCGTACTTACTATGTGAGGAGCATAGAAAGTTCACTACTGGGAGTTACCATTTCTCACTCTCATACTGCATTAATTTTGCAGTTCCTAAAAGAGAAATGCCATGTTTCACTAATTAAAGATTAATGAGTTCAGTGTTTTCTGTGGAAGTATTTCCTAATGCAGAACAGGTTTCCATAACCACTGCTAATACTCTGTCTTTTTCTCCATTTTTTATTTGAGTAACACTGGGCAAAGGTCGTAGAGTCATGAAATCAGAGAATGGGTTGCATTAGAAGGGACCTTGAAGATCATCTAGTTCCAATGCCCCTGGTATGGACAAGGACACCTCCCACAAGACCAGGTTGCTCAAAGCCCCATCCAGCCTGGCCTTGAACATTTCCAGGGATGGGGCATCCACAGCTTCTCTGGGCAACCTTTCAGTGCCCGGTTACAGTGCCTCACCATATTCAATTAGACGGCAATTTAGTAGACATCTATTACTTTAATGTCCCGTGAGACTTAAAGCCTACATGGTACACATGGAAATTCAGTCTAGAAAAAAAATTAGCTGAGAGTCACTGATCAAAAAGTCTACATTCTCACAATTATGGGGACTCTTCTGCCAGGAAATAAGACAGCATAGCTTGCACACAAAACATGAACAACAAACCACAAGAAACCCCAACAACTACAGGCAATGGCTCCTACTTGGAACTGAGAGATCAATTGCTCAAGACACTGTAACTCTCTTTTACACAAATGTAACTTAACTTTAAGACTAATATTGATTTTAAAATATCCAGTGAAACTTTATTTCATAGGAGTTTTCCAGAGATGCAGAATTGCCTTTTCCAATTAAAACTTCTTCAGATTCAGAGGTCTGGTGCTCTGTTCTAGTATGGGGTGAAAAGAATTCTAAAATCTCACAGATGCTGTGAAACAGCAGCATTATCTTTTGGACAGCCCTATTTAAAATAGTATATTTTCTATCTTCACTATATCCAGGAAAGCTCACAGCAATGCCAAATGGATATTCTGAACCCACAGTATATAATAATTGTATGTGAATTACATAAATTATCTGAATGTGTAAAAATGCTTGCATATTAACATATATGCAAAACTTTAAAAAATAAAAAAATATATTCTCTAAAAATATGTAGTAATCACAAGGCCAAAAATCAGTCATCACTTGTGAGACATGGAAGAGAGGCTTTGAAAGTATTTAAATGTTTGCTGCTGTTCAAATGTGAAATTCACTACTACTTTTTATTATTGTTACTATTACTATTAATATTTTATTTTTATTTTACTTTATTTAAGTTATTAAACTGTTTTTGCCTCAATCAAAATCAAACTGAAACATTTAGCAATTTTTTACGTTTTTTTCTAATTCTTCTTCCCATCACACTAGGGCAGGGGAGGGAGATTGAGTGAATGGGGGTACTGTACTTAGTTGCCAGCTTGGGTTTAACCACAGCATAAAGAAAAGGGAAAAATTAGTGTAAACTGAAATTCCTGAGTGTATGAATTAGAGTCTTTAAATAATGTCTTCTTTTTCATTGCAGTTACTTGGCTATTGTTGTTAATTAAATGGATTTAGGTATTCCATCTAATCTGCAGAAAATGTTTCCAAGTTCCTCTATTGATCTGCTACTAAACTACCATACTTATTATACATCTTTCCTTGTACAAACCATAGAACAAGACTCACTACTTCTTTAAAATAGTATGAACCTTTAAAACTGTGAATTTCACAATTTATTTTAGGATTTGAGAACACCATTGCCAGATTGATTTCTTCCATTACATCTAATTTCTCCCTCTGTCTCCTGAGAGATATATTCCCTTCTACTGCCCAGGTACAGCTAAATTATCTCCTCTGACAAACCACGCTCAATTATCACTGTCTAAAATGTGGCATTAAAGTCAGTATATTTTGTTCTTGGATTTCCCATGCTGACTTCCATTTACAGTTACAAGTGAAACACAGTTATAGTGAAATCAAGTATTCCATAGAAAATATGACTAAGAGTAATTGCCAAAGTGTTACAGTAAACCCTTAACAATGGCAAAGAAGAAGGAACTAAGCTTTCTTGGCTACAAGAAGAAAAAAAAAAACCAAACTGAAAACCAAAGGGAAAAAAAAGGAACAAAACCAGCAACAACAACAAAAAAAAACCCCAAAAGCAAGAAACTTTTCTGACAGACTTTCTGTACCAGCATTTTGGGCAGGTTTCTGTATGGAACTATTCATTTTTGTTTGGCACTGATGTATAAAGTCTATGATGTTCTCCACATGACACTTCTTGGTGTTTCTTCAAAAGTGTGCTCTGAGGCCAACACACTCCTGAACAAAGAAATTGTCTTTCCACCACCTCTTTCAGTGTTGCATCAATAAGAGATGGGAAGAGAGAAATAAGAGACTTAGACAAAACAGAAAAATAAAATAGCATGACCCAAACATCAGTCCTTGTCATTTTCCAGTTGAAAAAAAGGTAAGTTACAACAGCTATGAATGCAGAAATTTGCTATATTTAAATTCATTTTAGGTCATTCAGCATTTTCGAAAAAATGTAAAAAGAAACAAAATGAATATGTTTCGAGTGGTCAACTAATTTAAGTGAAAATTAATGATAATAATATACATAAAAAGAGAATTTTTACATTTCTTTTCTCCAGAGTATGCTTTCATATGTCATTATTCAATCAGAGTATCCTCTAAGACCTTCCTACAGAATCAAGAGTTTCTTCCCCAAACACAGCATGCATACAGTATCAACAGTTAGTCTGCTTTTCCAGACAATCTCAATTGCCTATAAACAAGTCTGCATGTAATTCAGGTCTTGTTTTCCTCATCTGATCTCAGCTACTGACTTTATGTTGGATGATTTTTCCTTTATAATCTGATATTGCTTATTCTAAGAAGGGCAACATGGAGAGTATATCAAATTCAAATGTTCTTCCTCTTCCTCTCTATCACTTCTTCTCAGCAGAAAATATCAAACAGCATCCAATAAATAGTGTAAAATGTAGTTGAAGCCCTACAGCACAAAAGTGACCTCTAGACTCTACTACCCACGCACAAATTTTAATGACCTGTAAAAGAAAAAGAAGTGGGATGAAAAACTTAAGCATGGTGACTGAAATACTGTCTCAGTGTTCACAGATCTTTATGCAGTCCAAGATTAAAAAAAGAAACCATACCAATCAAACAAAAAAACTGTCATGGTATATATGTTCCACCTTTTTTCTCTGGTATTGAAAAAGTAGCAAAGTAGATGTGTTATACCAGACTTCAGTACCCAGACTTCTTCCACTCAGACACAGCCCCTTGCTTCAGGGTGCTTTTTCCCATCTGAATTTCATAAGGGATCTGGAAACTGAAAGCATTCTCACAGTCTGCAGATACTGCATTCTATGAGAAAAGAAATATATAGCTCATTGACACAGGCAAGCCACTGCCTCTGCCTCAAGCCCCTTCACCATGCCAGGTTCCCATTTCACTTCCTATCTGAGCACAGTGGGAGCTATCACCTGCTCTGCCACAAAGAGCAGACTGGACAAGAGGAAGCAATCTGGTAAAGCACTGAGCAGTGCCTTATAACTCTTGTTTTATGCCATTTAACTTAAAATCCAGCATATGAGCTGGCAGTTCAATGGTTTGGAAGGTCTCTTGGTTTTATTGTCTAATGTATTTCTAGGTTCCCTGATATATAGATTATACATAAATATTTGAGAAAGCATGTCTGGAATTCTGCCCAAACAGTTGTAAAAGTTAAGGTCAGCAGTTAAGGTCAATGTAAGGACTAGCAAATTAATATTGTGGCACATCTTAATGTTTTTTCTGATGCTCTGAAACCCAAACTCCTTCCTAAAGTAAGTGACACTACCTTTTATTTGGATTAAGATTCAACAGTCCACAATTCAAAAACAGATGAGAAACTCCGAACAGGGAGCTAATGTGGTTCCAGCATCAGGTGAGTGGGTAGAGCATCTTCCACCCCGAGGTCACCAACACATCATAACACAGCTGTGTGCAACTGAGAGCTGTCACTGCCACGACAGCTGCTTGATGCAGTGCGTGGGATGATGCTCCCAGATCAGTTCCTAGTGGACAGATACATGTATCATTTAAAACAACATAAATCTCTCACAACTGCCACTAATTGGCTCCCTTCTCAGCAGTTTCAGCAGTGAGGCTGCAGATCTCAAAGCCACCGAGATTAAACAGTTATCTAATATCTAGAAGTCCTCAATCCAGATCAGGGAATTAAGTAAAAGGTTCAGTGAAAAGCAGCTTGCACTGGTGCTGTCTGTGCTGTCCATCTTCTTGGGGTAATTGAGGTTCTCATTTTCTAAGGCTGTCACTCCAACATCTTCCATCAGCAGCAACATTCACTCGATCTTTGCATTTCATTTTGTTAAGAGGAGAGAAGGAGCAGGAAGGATAAACAGAAAAATAAACCTTGCAGAATGAAATGAAGCACTTCAGTATAGTGATCTTATTTACATCTGAAAACTGAATTAACCCCAAATTTGCAGTGGAGTTCAAAAAAAAAAACAACAACAAAAAAAAAGGTAGGTTTCTGATTGTTGAGTACATGAAGAACGAATAGCACAGTGATACTTTCACCTTTAAATACTTGCTCACTGAGTCCTTTTTCCAAAGCCAGATTGGATGCAGCTTCAAAATGAGTTATATGAGACACAGAATAGTCATGCCTATTTCTTTTTTACATGAAATTATGTAATTAAAACAAAAATACTCTTCTGTGAATTAAGTCATTCTTTTCCCAGTAGTGGTATTTCTTCATGTTATTGAGATGGTAAAAGAGAAATGTAATTAATCCACTGTCCCTCTATCAAGACCAATAAACAGGGAGCAATAAAATATAATCTGATTGTGCCATTATCTCAAATGAATATATTATCATCTGCTAGCAACTAAATAATAAATTATTTTTCAACTGCTTTTTAATAAGATGGGAGATGATCAGCGCATGCTATGTAATGTTTTAATACCCAGTTTGAATAATAAGTCTGTTTTCTGGGAAAAAAAAGGATGCCTTTTTGTGCCTCTTTGGAAAAGCACAAAAATTTTGAGACCTAGAAGGATTAAAAATAAGGTGATTTTCTCAGGAGCAAACTCAAAAGTTCTTAAATTTTGCACATTGAATTTCATTTTCAGGTGGTATCAGGAGAAGTCATTGCACCAATTGCAGATGGGGCCCATATTAACATCAATCTACAATCAGATATTCATCTCAGTGGCAAGTATTTGTAGTGACCTTCATATGAACAATCACAAATTTGGAGGTTATAAATTTGCATTAATGTGGATTTCTAGTCAAGCACAAATGCTACCAGTCCCTCTTAATGCTAGAACAAGAGATTCACTTGGCATCCAATTTTTGGTTCATTTTCTCCACTTCTTGTTAAGTCTGAAGGTGCCTATTTTTAATACACTATCTGGAACACTAAGCATATTGAATTAATAGCAAAATAATAACACTACTATTAATACAATCAATATCAACACAGGAAGCTACAGAACAGATGCATCTCATTTTCTGGTCTTCCCAGGTTTTTTCAATTAGTTTTCTCTTTTTAGTAGGCAGAGGACTTAAAAAATTGTTCCTAAACTCATCTTTCTTGGAAAAAATTTACAGCTGCATAATCACCCTGTAACTGGTACTGTATATATGAAATGGATTTCAGGGGCAAGTAGAAATAGAGTATTTTCTCTAGGAAAACAGTGTGTATTCAAAGCATTATAAAATCTTGCTTACATCTAGGGTAAGCTGGCATATTTTTCTTCCCTTTCTCGAAGCCAACTCTATTCTGCCATAAGTAGATAAAAGCTGTTTTTGCCATTCATGTGTCTGTCTATTGACACATATGAGAGAACTTCTGAATGGTAGAGCAGTGTGCTCTCCCTCCAGTGAGACTATTGCTTATAAGTGCTGGACTTAAAAATCACATTTACAAATGCAAACCCTTTGGATTTCTATTGTTAGGAGCAATGGCAGCTTAGGCATAAATGTCTTTTGCAAAGACATTTGCAAAATGTCCAAAATAAAGAGCTCCAAAATAAACAAACATATTTGATAATTGCAGAAACTATCTTTTACAAGTATATTTCCAAACACCAAAAATATTTCTCTTATGAACAGATGAGGTTATTAATTTTTAACACTTGCACAGTTCTTGTAATGTTTGAAGTGCTCTACAAGAATTAAATAATTAATTTTTCCACTGCTCAGATAAGTTGTGAAGTATCAGAACTGCAGCTGGGTGGCCACAGAAATTTCAGCCCGCCCCAAAACTAATAGTATACATCATTACCTAAATACAACGTCACATTCCAAATAAATGTAGAAATTAATAAGCAAGTGAAAGAGGCTAGCTCTGTCAAAAAACATCTAAAAGAGACTTCTTCACCTCTAATACTTTATTGAGACATCTAGATTTAATCCTTTCTGACTGGTACAACTTTGGGGACTCACCAACCAAATGCAACTGGTTTTTTGCACAATATTCATGCCACTACACAAAAGATGAACATGCAAGAGTGAAACGTTTCAGAAAAACCCCACAACTTTCTATTGTCTAACTTTATTTATCTCTATTCCATTGTCAGAGAGATAAATAAAGGCAGAGAGAAACAATTTCAGCTAATACAGGTTTGGTTGCTAGTACCAACACATGGGTAATGCATAAAAAAAATTGCTAAATATCACTTTTTCCTCAGGACCACTCAGCATTCTATTAACTCTCATCACTTCTGAGCCCCTTACTAAGCATTTTGCTTAATAGTACTGAAGCATTAGGTTTAATAAATAACTTTTTCACACACATTTTCTAAAACAGCTCCTCAACTGTAAAGTGGGTTTCTACTTGACTTTCTATTTGCCTTGAAATGACATGAGACCCCCAGAGCTTTAAGTACACGGTAAAAATTTTTTCTGTCTGCTTCAATACATAATTTTCGCTGATCTATGATACCACAAAATGAAAATAAGATCAACCACAAGAAGGCTTAAAATTTTCTTGAACTGCAGAGCAAGTTTCATCTTTTTGCAGAGCAAGAAACCACCTAGGTGTTATGTAAAATATTATGGCTTTATATTTTCTGTGTGTGTTTGCATACATGTCTGGTTTTCAACAGCTGGAATATTGGAATACTGAGAAATTATACAATGTGATAAACATTGTATCAAATGATGCAATCTAGTCTAATGATTTATAACATTTCTTAACATTATACTTCAGTGCAGAACTTCGTTCATATAAATATATGGATATATCACCTGATATAATCAGAGGTGACATGTCCACAGAAATGTGATTATCTCAAGTGAGCCAAATATTTAATGAACAAGATTTAGTTGCCGTTGGAAAGGAGGACTCTGTAGGAGAGATAGAACCACTGTCTATCATTGTGCTCATATGTGTACTTTTATATACCTTTTTCATTTAATTTCTGTAATATACATTTAAAAGTAAACAAATACTTAGCAAGAACATGAAACAAAGCCAGCAAATATTACCATATTCTCTAGCTTCCACCTTGTTACAACCACTGTATATGTGGCCATAATTATAATATTGCAAGAACCCTTGTTGGGATATTCAGTAAATGACTGCTGTAACGGGCTTTTTCTACCTGACATAACTTCATTGCTCCCTTTTAACAAATCCAAATAAAATATAAAATAAATATATGATAGATGAAAAAGTACTAATTGATTCATTTCCATGCTATGAAACTTTTGACAGGTCATTGAGAGACTGTACTTATAAACTTGCTGTAGAGCCTATTTAGGACAGGATGAAACAAGCCGGCAAATGTACACTACACATAATTTACATTTAATCCACAGCTACAATCTCACTTTCATTTCTTCACTGACACCTCAGGGTGCCAGCATAGAGTAAAACTATGAGATGTTAAGAGAAATACATTACAATTTGGACCAGAAATAATTCACTTTTTCTATTAAGAACTTCACATATTCAGGAACACTGCAAGGTTATATAAAGGCAGATTCCAAATACTGATAAATTATGTGTGTTTTTCATACAAACTGCTTGAGGACAGAGCAAGAAAATGTCTATACAGAATACAAATGCTTTGTGAATCAGCATCACTGAGGATATTTTAAAGAAATATCAGTGACATGCAAGCTTGTTCTATTATAAAATCTTGTATCAAGGTGAAGATATACATACCTCTTCAAAATTCTTCACAACAAGTCTTTTCTATGCCTTCCCCAAGTCCCCCTATAAATAATAGATTTCAACTACATCTAAAAACATCTCTTTGAAAGTGCACCAGTAAGATAACAGTTGTGTGGTTTCACCACAGATAATTGCTGAGCTGCTACTTTTCTGCTGAATATATGCAGGTTGTTTCACTACAAATATGTTTGGTTTTAGTCAAAACACAGTATTGTCACAAGCAGTGAGTTAGCTGGAGAACATTAACGTGATTAATTCATTGCATCTGATTCATTGTTTCATCAAGTCTGTCCTTTGCAGAACAAAATGATATAGAGATACAAAATTGAGAATAAAAAGGACCAAAGGATACAAAATTTAATTTAGAACACTAATAGATTTATACCCTGGACAAAAAACCTCCATCAGATGCCTTGATTAAATGCTGATTTCAACTGGTTCAACTCAAATAGGATCTGCACTCCATTGGCAAAGATTGAATTTTCTCAAACATGGATCATTGACACGGCAGACCATAACATCTTCTTTAAAAAGCTTTTTATGATGCATTTGTGCAATATAAGAGCAATTACAGACAAGTTCTGCCAGCATGGCTACTTTCTATGCACTTTATATCCTAATGCCAAAAAAATACGGAGTTCACTAGAAGGAAAGAAACACCATGTGTTTAACAGTATCATGTTTCCACAACTTAATCTAGTTTTCTCATTTGTCATTAATACTGTTACTATGTAAATTCTAAGTATTGAATGTAAACAGAAGAGGAAAAGAAAGTGAAATAACATATCTATGGTAAATTATGATCTCAATTTATCATCTTCCCCCTTGCCTTCAAGAACTATAAGCCCCTCAAAAACAGAAGTTCAAAATTGAAATTTGCAAAGCATTTTTTTCAAGCAGCTGTTATTAACAGAATACAGGTTCTGATGAGCATGATTTCCAATATTATCTACACAAAACATGTAATATAACTGTCATTGTCCTGTTTTCATTTCAAAATTTGATCAGCATTCCCAGTAGATGCTTGATAATGTACAGAAATGGCTTCATTTTCCTCCAGCAAGTGCACATAGAGCGTGCCAAAGCCAGAAGCTGTGTGTTCCTTTCAGTATTTTGGTGGAATTAAAATAAATCATAAATGCTTAGGCTTATCCTGGTTCATAGACAAAAAAGACCAAGAGGTTGCTATCTGTGGTGAATAAATTGGATGGATGGATGGATGGATGGATGGATGGATGGATGGATGGATGGATGGATGGATGGATGGATGGATGGATGGTTAAGAGGGTACCATAAAAGCTCTTTGCTCTGGCAAACAGCAGAATGAACTTCAGAAGACTTATCAAGGCAAATTTTAAATGTAGTAAGGCACAGTTTTGTAGCATTAAGGGCAGTTAAGCAGCAGAAAAAAAATCTCCTAAAAGGGCCGTAAATCTACTTATCGTGCATACAGATCTAACCCTTCTTTTGTCTCTGAAGAAAAAAGAGAATTGTTTATACTGTGAGATTTGATACAAGTGATTTGGCTTTTAATTTACACAACTACATAATCCTTGCAGAGAGGCAGGTGCTCTGAATTGTCTTCTGTGGAGCCTTATCTTCCTTTACTGACTGAAAGAGGAGAGGTCGACAGAAGGGCAATCATCCCTTACGTTTAGTTGCAAAGACATGAATATTTCTCTTTCATCCCTGCCTCCCGTGCTGAAAAATGTTTTGTTCAAGCCAAATTATTTCCAGACTTGGAAAATATTATTTGAGAAAGAATCTGGTGATTTAAAAACAGAGAAAAAGAGCTATTGTTAACAGCTGGAACAACAGGGAAAATGCTGCGTTCATAGTAAGTAGCAAAGCCTGTGGATGGACCAGTAGGGACCTGAATAAAACAGCCTTGAAAGCCATTTCACTACTGGTTTATAAGCAGAAATATGGAATTAGAGCCACAGTTCTTATCTCAACAGCATGAGAGAGCCTTGCAACCAAGGCTGGTCTCATTTTTATCACTTGTACTGTCAACTAGCTTTGTGGTCTTGCACATAAAAGTGCTTGTGTTTACCTTCACGGTCATGTCTGGAGTCAAAGGTGCTTATTCACATCAGGTCCCACCTCTGCTTGCTGTGTCTGGCAGCAAGCTCCTCTGCAATGTTCAGGATGTTCTTCCAGAAGGATTGTCAGAATCCAGTTCATCAGTGATCCAAGGAGGGTTCGTGGATCCTCAAGGGATCAAGGGCCTAAGAGGTGTAAACTGGTTTGGAGGTTTTCTTTGAGAAAGAAAAAGAATTGGATGAGAAAATGCAGACAAATTTCATATGAATCTTTTTAAGGCTGTGTTTTACCTGCCGTGGTACCAAGGATGTGCCATGCCCAGGGTGACTCTGAGGCAGAAAAAGACAACTATCAAACTAGTTTATACCTCTTAGGCACTTGGTCCATTGAGGATCTGTGGATCCTCCTTGGAGCACTGAGGATCAACCTTGCTGTTGCTGATAGAGGTTAAGGGCCACAATAAAAGTCTCAGACCATGGAGCTGTTTCCATTGAGCATCACTGAAAAGTTAAAAAAAATGCAGATTGATAATGGAAAAGGGAACTGGGCAAAAATCACCCACTGCTAAGCAAAGAGACAGTGCACACTGAAGTTACTTCCCTGGTGGAAGTATTAGATAAGGAGTCAGATTTGCCAAAGAGGAAAACCCTGAATTGTTTAGGTAAAGAAGGTCAGAAGTGGTGGCTGCTGTGTCATATCAGCACTTGAGTGGTGGCTGAGGGCATGTTTTGCTGGGGGCAGGTGGAGCACAGGGAACAGCATAGGAGCAGACGCCAGCATTTCTCTGCCATAGGTACTCATTTTGTACCAGGAAATACTGACATTGGAAACAGGGATACTGGGGATCTCTGATATGGTGCTGAGAGCCCAAAGTAGCCTTTAGCTTTGTTACCACCCTGAAACAAAACTCTAGCTACTGGTTGCCCAAAGGTGTTTTCCAGAGACTTATTTCTGCTTATCCTGATCACCAGCTCAATGGAGCTCAGCAACAGTCTTGCTCACCAGCACGAGCTGCGAAAAAAAAAAAAAAAAAAAAAAAAAAAAGGATGCATTATAATTCTCCAATAAATTACTTGGACAGAACATGGAATCTTCCCCAAGTCCATTACTGCAGTAATTATCCCCAGGTCCATTAGTGTCATGTTATTTGGGTATAATTTAGGGGATTTAAGTGTAATTTGAAAGATTTGAGAATAATTTGGGGGACGTACTGAGCCATAAGGTTAAGCTGTGGGCTAAGTGAAACTTGCAGACAAGTGACAATACTTGAGGAACTTAATCACCATACACCTTGCTCCCAGTGTCTGAGGATGCAGCCAGCACTGGCACCAAGATGGGGAACACCAGCTATGGTGCAATCCTCAGAAGTCATACAGAGTTTTGGGGGGCATTTTCCATCTCCCTCTGCATCCAGCAACAGTTTCTGATAGTTAATATCTCTGCTGTTATCCACCCTAACATAAAAATGGGGATGTGGGGTATCACCAAGCATTGTGTGTCCAAGGTCATCCATCAATGTCCTTTGCAAATGTTTCTTAGGTCACTTGTGAATTGGTTCTTCATCACATAAAATAATGATGATAGTTGAGGTACTATGCTGACTTTCTCCAAGCACAACACAATTTAGGGAGAGCCCAGAGCAGGAATCCTTAGTGCTCTTCTTCCTTATCCTTGTGTTTGCAAAACTGAGGTCACTATCCATTAGAGATGTTTTTTTCCATTCACAATTAACAGTTGTAGAGGAACATGATGCAAAATCACAGCACCTTTCAAAATAGTAATTATTCAAAAGAACCCAATAATACAAAATAAATAACACAGTAAATCAAAATAAATAGTATAATAATTCAAAATAGTACAATTAATCAAAAATGTCCTCTATGTAACAGCCACTCGACAGCTTCAACATCTCCAGGATATTGGATCATTCTCTTTTATTTGACTGAATTTTCAGGATATGAGGTAAGTGACTCCAGAGCTTTTATCAGCTATGGGAAGGTTTCAAAGTTTTTCTCATTACTTGCTGATCTTCCTTCCTTTAGGACCGTTACCCACCATGGGAGCACCTGTGGCTGTCCAGCCTTATCTCAGTGTAGAGCAGCATCTCTACACCTTGGGGAGACAGCTGCTTTCATGGTGGTCACCATTGCTCTTATCACTAAAAATACTGTGATAAAGGGATGCAAAATTAATATTATGAACTTGAACACTATATGTATCTATATGTACACATATATAAAAAAATATATAATTACTAGTAATGTTAGATTCATGTAAAAATATCCTTTTCAAAGTTACAGAGGTTGTATTTTAACTCTGACACCAAATAGGAGCAACTTGCCTTAAAAACTCCAAGTTGAAAGACTGGGTGTTTCACACATGGGAATTTCATACAGATCCAATTTGGTGAAAAAAAGACCAAAAAAGGTGGAAATTATACAAGTTGTTTATGGTAACTGTCCCTGGAGAACTCAGCATTTGGGACATTGGAATCCTGGTGGACCAACCTCTCCATCACATGGCAGAGGAAGCAAATGAAGTTGAAATCTCCCAGCACACCCTGCTTATTCCTTCACTGTTCCAGTAGCCTGGCTAACCCACAGAGCAGCTCCCAGTGCAGAAACAGGGGATTGAGCTGACTACCAGAAAGATCAAGGAATCCTTTTCTCCAGGATCCATGAGTCATTTTTTGCTAAAGAATGATTAAATTCTTTCTTAATGAGACGTAGTGAACATGTGATGGGTAGCAACACCACTGGAGAGGCTGTGCCAGGTTTTGCTGCTGCTCAGGAAGATGTAAATTACTTAAAAAAAAAAAAAAATTCCCAGTGAGCACCTTGCTTTATAGGCTAGCAAACATTAAGTTGGCGTGTGCAATGCCATAGTTTAATTACAAAGAAAATTTCATAGGTGTGCTGTTCCTGCACTCAGGAAAATACATCTGTTTTCTTCAGCAGAGAACCGGGTACAAGTGCCTAAAATAAAATTAAAAAAAAAAAAAAAAAAAAAATAAAAAAAAAAAAAAAAAAAAAAAAAAANCACGGGGTTGAACTCGGGGAGTAGACACACCACGGTTACGTGGCTCATTGTTATTCCTCCAGTTCCTCTTGTTAATGGCTTTCACATGACAGGTCTGTAAAACACATGTTCCCACAGACAATAAAATACATCTGAAAGCTAAAACCGGCCCTAAAAAAAAAAAAAAAAAATTAAAAAAAAAATAAAGAAGAAAAGAGAAATAAAAATTATCTTCTCTTTGCCCAGACGTCAGAGCAGAGTTTTAATATATAAGGGAAAAGTTAGTCTATCAGAGGTGCTCTGATGAAAAGGAAGACTGTAATATGCAAAAAACCCCAGCTCTTACCTGACCATGTAAAAACCTGAAGAATGAATGAATGAATGAATGAATGAATGAATGAATGAATGAATGAATGAATGAATGAGAGGCCACGATAAATAGAAAAGTTTGCTCATCCTAATTATAGCAGTAGGTAAACTATTCTAGAGGACCTTTTACAAATGCCACTAAATATTTGTTCTAAGTTTTTATCTCAAAACCTCCTTATTGAATACTCAGTATCTCCATACATAGAAAACCTTTCCCAGGGAATGCTGAAAGAAAGATTATTTTCCTTTCACTAGCTGAAAGAAGACATTTATTATGAGAAATACCAGGAAAATGCTTTATCTTGAAAGGTCTTTTATTGTTTGTTTCCTATTACTATAGACTTAAAAATTACTTTCAGGGACACCATAGAAACTGCCACCCCAGAAACTACTGGAGTAGTTTCTGCCACCCCAGAAACTACTGGAGTTACGGCAAAGAATTGGCCCAAAATGTATTAGAACCTGAGCATTCTAGGACAAAGAAAGAAAGTTGTTTTATTTTAAAAAATGTGTATCAAGAAGTATGCTGTCTTTTAAAATAAATTCTCATTTTTGTCAAAGGCCTGTCTTACAAAATCTATTTAAATTTATCTATGTTGGAGTTTTCTTTAGGATCCTGTGTGTTCTAGCAAAATAATAGAAGCAATTAGTGGAAGAGGAGTCATAGCACAGGTAGTTTTCTCTCTGTATGTTAGAAAGATGACCTGTTCCCAGTCTGACAAGAACCAAAAATTATATCATCTTTGAAATCAAGTTCAATGTTTTTACTAGAATGCATTAAATATTTAAATACACATTTAACAGCTAGTTAACTTGCAAATGCACCATAACATTCTTTTAGCTTTCTTGACAATATTTAACACTCTCTTGGACCACTTCAGAGTTGTGAAAATACAGAACTTATTCGCAAGCTACAGAGCACAGTTATTGGTCATAGTTCATGGTTCTCTACATAGTCTACAAGTGCAATTATGTCCTGATTTTCATTACAATATTACACACATTTTTTTCAGAAGAGTTGGCTCCTTTCCCAGATTTCTGTTCTCAGATCTGCTGACAAGGAAAATAGGGATTGGAGGCTAGATAATCTCTCCTTTCCAATGCTATAAATCCCATTAGTGAAACTTCTTGGAAGAAATGTTCAGTGATCTGAGCTTAAGCTGGGGAGAATAAGTGACAGCACAGACATCACTACCCTGTACAATAAAACAGCAGTACTTGCAGATGATTCAGAAAAAAAACACAAACTGAGCTGCATTTTTGGATCTATCAACTATATCTCATGGCCTCAAACTAATAACAAAGACATGATATATTTTTTCATGCAACTACTGTTTCAAAGAATCCCTATAACAAATTATAAGCCCTAGCACAATTCTCACTTTGACACATCACTGAAATAAGGGAATGTGGACTAATTCCATTATACCAGCAAAATTTTGGTCACTCGATTTTAGTTTTAAGATTATATAGAACACTGCATTTTTCAGTTCATCAGAGATTAATTCACTAGAAAATAATAATCTTCTTTCTTGAGTTGTCACAAATGTCCCTACAAGCTTCTAAATTTTGTTCTTAAAAATAAGATTTTTTTTTTTAATGTAATTGCAACATAGCACCTCAGCACCTCAAATTAAATTATCTTAAGGTTTGCAGTTTGGGTTTGTTTTTTTTTGCTTGTTTGTTTGTTTTTTCATAGGACTTAGTGACCCAAGATATCTTAATTTATCCAGGGGAAAAAAATAAACAAAAGAATCCTACCAACACATCACTACCTTCATCTCAGGCCGAAGAGAGATTTAAGATATGGTACACCAAAAAAATGAAAAGGTTTTAAGTGGAAGCAATTTCTCCTCCAGCTTACCTTCTGCAATATTTATGTTGTCCATTCTATGAATCAATAAATTCTGTAACATTTTAGCAGTCCCTAGAGTCTTAATTGAATTTTTTTGAAAGGATTACTTTCAGTGGAAATTTGCAAAGACAAATCACACGAAGTACAGTGGGTGAAAGCCAAACACATATAAAGTCTACTTGTCATCCTATAAACAGTTCTTGCTGGGGAACTACATATGGTAGCTCTTGGATAAAGGAGGAACCTTCATTTTCAATATGTTTGTGGTTTTTTCTTAACAGATGACAAAGCCAAACAAAAGCATGTGTATATAAATATAGGTTTGTCTTTCCTGGCCTACTTATGGCACCTATTTAAAATGATAATTTTTTATAAATTTTTATTGTCACACATACAGAAATCTCTACTTTTCTGAATTCCTAATTTGCTTTGGCCTTCCTACAATTCTAGTTTACTCTTTCTCCTTCCTAACCTAGCATCCGTGGATAAGGACTACTGATTGTTGACAGAGAGTTGCTGTCATGACTTAACACTTCCTTCAGGTACACATCATTTTTCTCCATTCCACTTATTCAGATGATGAATGCTGGAATGGGAATGTGATCAAAACTGTTTCCTTATTCAGAGCATAAAATGTAAACTAAAAGGTATTTCACTCACCTTCAGAAGAAAGTAAGCATATCTATTCAACAACTTCAGAACTGATCCATAAGCTCCAAACTGATGGAAGTTCTGATCCCTATCTACACCTCTATGTATCTCCCCTGTTTATATGCTTACTTTCATTAACAGAGCACTTTTACTGTGCAGTGAAGCATTACTAAATCCCATGTGTCATTCTCTAGGCCACCACACACAAAAATTAACAGTATAAAGTAACAATTGTCCAGTAGATGTCTAGAGGCAGGGTGTTTGAAAGAAATATCATCATTAATCAATTCTAGAGGGGTGTATTGTCCTGTGGTAGAATTGTTCTTTGAAGCACTCAACTCCAACTATTTGATTCAGCTTCAACCAAAGGTCTCAAGGTGGGTGGTAAAAGTAGTTCCTTCATATCTTGTGAGAAGAAGAATCAGAATTTGTTATGAAATTCTAGATTGTCACAACCCGTAGTATTCATAATTTAGTATAAAAGTTTCTTTCAGGTTGGTGATACTCTTCCATATGTGCTGTTTTATGGTTCTTGCTTCCTCTCTTATCAGTGTTTACCACAGAAAGAAAATTTAAAGTTATTAAGAAAAAAAGTCTGATTTTATTGGCAAATCATATTAATAGCCAATAAAATTGATTTCAGTTTCCATCTAGATAAAATTTAATCAAACTGAGCTTTTCTCAAAACTAAAATAGCTAAAAGAGTTTGCATTCATGCACCAGCCCTAACACTACTTTTGCTGGGAAAATAGAGATATAACAAGAGAAGGAAGCCTTGAAATGGGGTGAGATACTTTCTTAACATTACATCCAAAATATTTTATTGTGGCTCTGGCATGAAATTAGATCAAGGAACTTAAACTCACCATCTAGGCAATTTCCTGCTCTGGTTAGACTGTAACTTCCATTTACCATCTAGTGAAGTTTTATAATTCTACAGCGAGAATGCAGTTGCTTGAATGTTAGTAATACTCCAGTGCTCTCGCAGACTTTTCTCTTGTCATCCAAAATTTGTGTAAATGCTGGGAAAAGACTTCTGGAGGACTTTAATAAAATGAGCTTTGGTAAATACTTTTAGGAACACATTTCAGGAGCAAAGATGACACAAAAACATTGCAAGAAAATTGAGAAAAAGAAATCTAAAATATAGCTACAATAACTCAGTCTGGTCATAATAGTGCTAAATGGAATCTTACACAGCATTGTGGTCACATGACCACTGGTCTGATGTGTGAAACCAACATTCAGATCACATTTTGCTCAGCTTACTCAGCTGACTTTCACAAACTCATCCTAATGTAGCAAAAAGAAGACTTTTGCCCAGCCTCCCAGGCCAGAGAGAAAACCAGCTATATTTTTACCCACCTGAAGACTGCAGTTTTCAAGAGAATGGATATTAGCATGCAATCCCATTTATTTTCCCAGGTACAAAAAAACCCTCAAAAGTAGTTACTCAGTGAAGTTATTTCTCTCAACTGATAGAAAACACTTCCACAGCTTCTACTTAACTATATCCACTTAAGAGCACTTAAAGTTCATCGAATAACATTACACTGAAGGCACTGATCAGTGCTTCCTCACTTCTGGGGAAGACAAGGGAGATCAGAGATGTTAATTTTTTTATAAGGTCAACAGTATTTTCATCATCAACAGTACCAGATTATTACAAGGTATTTTAAAAGCTACATACAAAAACAAGTTAGCTCCCACAAATGGGTCCAAAATCAAGGTATTAGCCATATTACCTTGGGGGAAAAAAATTTGTATCTCAAAATCTTAGAAATACGGGGATTAGAGAAAAGACACCTCAGTATCCCCATGAACTCTGGAAACCCCCACATAGCTGGAGTTCAACAGATTTTCCATCAGAGTGCAAGGTCTATTTACTCAATTGCCTTTTGACTACTATTACAAACCTATTGGGGCTTTTTTATATTAATAATTAATTATTCTGTAAGAGGGAAATGAGAGCAAATATGAATTTTAAAATAAATAAACACAAAATATAGAAGAATACTTAAGATAATATGCAGAGAAATTTATTTTAATTACTCCACATACCATCTTATTTAGTTAACTGGTACATATGGAATATTCTGAGCTGAGGATTTTTCTGATAGGAATCAGCTTTTCCAGTACATAACTGCTTGTTTGAGCTTCAGAATAAAATTTGATTGTTAAATCAAAAAATCCCTTAATCAATACAGTATATTGCTATGATTCTGTCCTGGTTTCAACTGGGAGAGAACACTTCCAGCTACCAGGAACAAAATCAAATCTATCCCAGCCAAATCCAGAACACAGTCTTAAATATGTTTGAAGATATAAAACATATTTTATATGTTTTATATGTTTTATAACATATCTTGAAAATGGATATTAGCATGCAATCCCATTTATTTTCCCAGGTACAAAAAAACCCTCAAAAGTAGTTACTCAGTGAAGTTATTTCTCTCAACTGATAGAAAACACTTTTTGAGAACTCAGTAATAATGGGGAAATTTAGAACATATTCAGTTAACAAAAGGAATTGGGGTGTTCTAATTCTTAAAGTTATTTCCATAAATCTTTTTACTTCAACAAGACATGATGAATATTTTGTTCATTGATGCAGTCACTTATCTCTTGGTCAGTTTCAAAGTCCTTGTGTCTCTAAATACCCAGATCACAGAGATGCCAATACCCTACACTTTTCCTTTTTCTGCAAAGGTTTCTACAATATAAGAAAGGAAATTGTAGTCATCTTGCTTATGTAACTTCACTCTGAAAACCCAGGCAACATTCTCATTAATCTGAAATTTTCTCAGTGCAAATTTGCTCATCATTGGGGATTTTTTTTGTTGTTTGTTTTTTTTTCAGTAATTCACACTAGAATTTTGTGAAAATAGAGTAATGTCAATGTTTTATTGTACTAAGCTAAGAGGCTTCTTGAACAAACAAATCAGTACAACTTGAATTATGAGTATTTTAGTCTATTGACTACTTTACATGGTCATTTGTTGATATAAACCACATACCCAAGATCTTCTCAAATGTAACCCTGGTTTCATTGTATTCCAGAAGCCTAATCCCCTGAATAAACAAAGTTACATACATATAATACTTGGTTTAATTTTTCCCCAACTCTGATGGAATAGTTCTTGAAAGGAGTAATTTAAAGACAGCTTATTATAAGTTCTGTTTTATCGTGTTCTTTAATCAAAAAGAGAGATTCCTCAAAATTATAAAACATAAATCTTATAAGGTATCATACTCAGGCTGGAACCCATCAGACATATAGTCTGAAAAGAGTAAGAATCCTATGCATGGTCTACGTGTTCCAGCTCATAAATACCTACTTGAGACACTTCTTTCCATCCACAGTCTTTCAGGTACTACAACACTACAGTCAAAGTATCACAAGGAGAAAACAGGAAAGGGAAATTCTGTTAAGGATGAAAGAACAAAGCTATTCTGGCTTTAGCCTTTCACCCTCCATAGCAGTCAGTATGCAGAACAGATACTAACCGTAAAATATACCAAAAAGAACAGCATGAAATCCCCACTGAGTTGTCAAACTCCTAGGAAACAGATGTATATACATGGTTAAATTTTTATGGAAGCTCCACATTTCTGAAAATACTATATATTTACGGAATATGCCGCAAACCATTATCATACATTTTGATTCTATAGACCACAAAGTCTTATTTGCTCAAGATGAGACAAGGCCTGCAAAAAAACCAAAATCAAATATACAAATAAAAAGATAAATAATATATCAACTAGAGTTGCTTGTGGAGAATATTTAACCAAGGTTTTCTTCTGTTTAAACAGAAATAGAAAATCCACATGAAACATTAAAACTGGCAAAATCAAAACACTGCTTTTTCTTTCTAAAGAAAAGAAACTAAGTATTCTCCTTGGAAATTCAATAAAACATTTGATCTTTGTCCCTTTAAGAGGGAAAAGAACTTCTCTCAGTTTTTGTAAATTAAAAAAGCCCTTAATCAATGGCAGTGGAATCAATTGCCTCCTCAACAATTTTGAAAACACCTGAGTAGTGCAGCTGACACACCTGAAGGATGGAATACAATTTAGGGGGACCTGAACAAGATGCAGGAGTGAGCTCATTGGAACATCATTAGGTTAAAAAAGATGAAGTACAAAGTCCTGCACCTGGATTGGGTCAATCCCCAGTAACAATCCAGGCTAGGGGATGAAGAACTAGAGAGCAGCCCTGAGGAGAAGCAACTGGGGATACTAACGAATGCAAAGCTGGACAAAACCCCACAATGTGCACTTGCAGCCCAGAAAGTCCATGTGTCCTGGGTTGCATCAAAGGCAGCATGGTCAGCAGGGCAAGGGAGGGGATTCTGCCCTTCACTCTTGTGAGACCCTCCTGGAGTACTCTATTCATCTCTGGAGTTCTTAGTACAGAAAGGACATGAACCTGTAGAAACAAGTCCAGAGAAGAGCCACAATAGCAATCAGGGGGATGAAACGCCTCTTTCATGAGGCTTTCCCGAGAGAGTTGGAAGTAATTCAGCCTGAAGAGAAAGCTCCAGGGAGACCTTATTGTGATCTTTCAGTACATGAAAGGGACCTATAAGGAAGATGGAGATAAACTTTTTATCAGGGCCTGTTGCGGCAGGACAAGGGACAATTGTTTAAACTGAAGAAGGATCAATTTAGATTGCGTATAAGGAATAATTTGTTTATAATGAGGGTGATAAAATACGGAAGCAGGTTGCCCGGAGAGGCACCTGATGATGCCACTTCTCTTGAAATATTCAAAGTCAGGCTGGACAGAGCTATGAGCAACCTGATCTAGTAGAATGTATCCCTGCCAATTGCAGAGAATTTGGACTAGATAACCATTATAGGTCTCTTCCAACTCCAACTATTTTATGATTCTAATTATCCATTAGCCAAACAACTAATCTTCAAACTACTTGCCAGCCCTGTCTGGTATGGGTGGTTCCAGAGACTGGAAGTCTCATACTTCTCTTCCCTCTTTCTTTCCTCCTGAGGCAGAACTCATGTCTCGGGTGCATCCTGACAGCCTCCGTATGTGAACCGGTCACCATCCGAGCTTTGGTCTCTTCCATTGGAAGGAGGAGAGTGTATACAACATGCATGTGAGCTCCTATGCATCCTTCAACACAGAAGTCTTATGGGGCATTTCTATGCCCATTATTTTCACATATAAAAGCTTCTGGAATATTTGTTGTGGCACTGTGATTAAGAATGATGCAATCGGTGTTCCCTTGGTCTCACAGTTAAAAATATGAGATAAATAAAAACACATTAACTTACATAACTTTTATAGACTGATATTAAAAAAGCAGTTGTCAGAGGAGCAATAACTACTGAAAATAGGTCAAGCTATTCAAAGGACTGATATCATAAGAAATCAGCAAAATTTTGCCTTTTTGTTTCCTGTGCTCAAAACCAAGAGCATTTGTTTTCCAGCTTAAAAATCCTGCTTAAAGCCTACAAAATAATTCAAATGCTAGAAAAATTATTTGCTTAAAGAAATAAAAGAAAAAAATGACATATGTAGTCAAGTTCAGTTGAACTGTGAAATATGACAGTATTAAAGTTTGAAGACATTTGTCTTTAAATGGTAGTTTTCTTCCAAATAACATGTAGCCTAACCTGCCAAAATTAAAGGTTTGTCAGATGTTAGTTCACTTGCTGTAATACAAGAAAAGGTCAGAAAGCAAACTGAAAAAAGAGTCTAGACAGCTTTAACCTCAAGGCTTTACTTTATTCCAAGAGACAGGGTTATCAGTCATATTATTTCCTATAAAAATAACTAACAAACAGAAAAAAAAATCATAAAACTTAACATTCAAGGATATGACAAGAGGCTACTATTCTGATTTTGGAAGCAGTTTTAAAGCATGTGAGGCAAAATATCATTCACCTTACTTGAACATTCAGATACTTCTGAAACACTCTGTGATGGTTTAACTTATTGTGAATTTCTCAGTTATTTTAGCACACAGAGGTAAGAGGGGGGAAAACAACAAACAAACCCTCAAAAATTGTTTATACAAAAATGCAAACAGACAGAAATCCTGAGAGCCCCCTTGAAGGAACTTACCTGTTGTTATTTATGTGCATGTGATTTGTTAGATTAAGGTAACTAATGTTTTGTCCACATTCAGAATAATTCCATAAAGGTATACAGATATTTTTGAAAACAATGATGAAAGAATAGCAGCTATGATTGGAATTTTGCAAGTCCTCTTTACAAAAAGAATGAGGAAATGATCTTGTTTGTAACACAATTAGTACTAGCAGTAAAAATTTAAACTAGCAGTAAACATTTAGATTAACAAAAACCTGTGAAAAAAGTTAATTAAAACAAATTTATTGCAAAACAAGGTTGGAATAAAGGCATTAAGTGTTATAAAGTATTGCGATATTAAATTTCTTATTCAGTCAAACTAGATTATTTCAAATATCCTCAAAAAATAAGGAAAACTCCTCCATGGAGGTAACTGCACATGTCATTGCCAGAGTTGAGACAGAACTACCATAATATACATCAAAATCTACATAGACAGGAAAGATTGTAGGAAAAAAAAAGGGGGGGGGCATACACGTATAAAAAATTAATGAGAAGTATCTTTCCCCCAACACACAATCTTCATTTTGTTCTCAAAAAAATCCACTTGTAAAACCTTTTTAATTTACTTTGATCATTTTCATGAGTTAGAGCATTTTTATTCTGAAATTCACTATAAAATCATTTTACCTTTGACATAAAATCTTGAATCCCTGGAAAGGCACAGTTTAATGCTTTTCAGTAATTTTATTTTTATGAACAAAAACCCCTCTGTTATTCCTATAGTCTTCACAAACTTATTATGAAGAATAAAGTGCCCGAATATCCCTGAGGCAATGACTTTTCTGTGTATTCAAGTGTCCCATATTAATTCTCACTTTTCACAAACTAGAACTGACAGAAATAGCCTTACAGATTTTGTGCTACTACATGTAAAATAAACCAATCAACCAATCAAGTAAACCCCATCTACTTTCTCAGTTTTCATTCTTTGCATGGAGACTGAAAAAAAATCAGGTTATTGAAGGGTTTAAATTTTGTGAAACACAAATAATCATACTTTTGTTGTACAAACTATTGCTAATGTAGAAATTGAACATAAAGGCTACCAGCATTCTGTTTACATGAATTCTACTCTGGTTCTGTCTTCACAAGTCTATCTATATCTCCTCTTCATCCAATTCTGGATATACAAAATTGAGAGAACTAGTAGAATTTAAATACTTGTCTATGAGAGCTTCTTCATTTAACATTCATTGGGTAATGTTCACCACACACACACATCTTTTCTCAAAAAAATTTGTTCGTTTTTTTTTTTTTCAGTGTTAAGTATTTTGATATACTTGTATTCTGCTCTGGAAAGCTGTTCTAGAACATTTTAGTTTGATTCTGTTCTATCTCCCTAATTACATTTAACATATTTGCCCTCATAACACTGTTCTGTGGCATGGAAGAAAAACAATTCAAGGAGGGGCAATACATGATTTGTTCATGATGCCACAAAAGTCATTAAGTAGATTGAATCAAAGTTTTCTCATACCAGCTTCCAGTCTCTTAAATGTGTTATTTTGCTGAATAAGTTAAATTCACTGTTTAGAATCACGCAGTACTCTTGAACTGAAGAAACCACTAGTATTCCATGTCATAGTACAATGAAGAAAGATTAATTTTTCCCAGAGAGAAAAAAAAAA
>VZSE01010761.1:461255-528818 GCA_013398275.1 Promerops cafer | reverse complement strand
GACAACCCAGACAAGCCTATGGTCAATTTGTCTGGTTATCACCAGAGAGTAACCCAGGGACTTCCTACTGGCCAAGTTCTGCAAAAGTACTTTGGATTGTTTATTACAATGTGCTCTAGGATGACCCTGCTTGAACAGAGATGTTGGACCAGATGATCCACTGAGGTGTCTTCTAACATTACCCATTCTGTGATCACAACTTGAGGGTTTTTCATTACTTAACACAGTAATTATCAGAATGAGATCACACCAATTAAAGACAATGCCTGAAAAATTCCAGGAGATAAATATAATTTCAAGTTCCATATTCATAAATACATACTAAATTTTGTACTAATATTGAATGCCCTTTGAGAAAGTTTTCTTTTTCTTCCTCTCTACAACCAAAAATAAAGGGGTGGGGGTGGGGGGGAGGGAGGAATGGGAAAGGCTCTTTCTTTTATTTATTATGGTTTACTGTTGCTTTGCACATGTGCTTTCTGTTGTTTCAAGAGGCTGTTGGCAGAGTAGCATACCTCAACACTGCCTTTATCACAGTGTGAAAAACACCAGATGCACAAAATTAACGTTCAAGTTAATCAAAATATTGCTTGACAAAGCAAATAATTGAATTGCACTTTCAATGCACTGTGGTAGACAATAATTAACAGGCAGCATCTTCAACATCTGGATACAACTTTCAATTTCCGTTTTAACATCATAGAATGCTGTCTACACATTTTTTAATGGTACCCCTGATAATAATATATTCTGTTTTTAATCATATTCCACGTTGCAGGAAATGAAGCTTGCAATTTTCCCAGGTGCTTATCAAATTACTGCTGCAAGCTAATTCTCATCCCCCAAGTTAAGAGTTTCAACACTGTGCACATTAACGGCCTGCTTATGTTCTTCCTGTACAACAGAAGGTAAGTTAATATGTGTTTCAATTATATCCAGTTTGTGCATTTACAGCACCCTGTGGGCAGCACTAAGAAGGCTGTAAATGTACTTATTCTGCTTCTTTAATGCTCTACTGTACTATAGGGAAGAAGGAGGGAGAGGGGGGGAGAGAGAAACAACTGCATCATTTTATCAAGAGAATCAATAAGGAACTCAACTTCACTGTATTGATTCAAGAGGGCTGCTGAGGTACAGCTCTCATTTTACTTCTAACAAAAACGCTTACCCGAGCTTGACTTTTATATAAATTTCTCTCTTCTTCACATGTGTGCATGAGCACACACATTAGATCTGTGTTTGTCAGCTTTAATAAAATGCACATTAAGCACAATTTTAAGTATTGCAGACATTTTATCTTAAATTAAAATTGAAGACTTATTGCATGATTGCCTCTGCTATTGACCTAACTGAACAGTGTCTTAAAAGAAGGCATCTCTTTCTTTTCCTAACTTTTTTATTTTATTGCAGGCCAGCCTGAAGTTTCAAAAAATAGTTGCCTACTAGCATTCATGCAATTTGGATTATTTTCCTTCCTGTTTCCAAGGCAATGTTCACTTACCTGTGGAGGGTCAGGGCATACTCTGTATTTTAATTATTTTATTTTTAATGGTAATCACTTTCCCACTTGTTCTTCATGGAAATTTTCCAGAAATAAAACCCAACAATGTTAAAAAAAATAAATTAATTAAAAATGTCATAGAATTTTTTGAGGGAATATAAACCTCTCCCGCTTTAGGGGACATGACAGATATATTTCCTGTAGAAAACCTTGAGAACTCTTATATACAAAGTTTTAAAATGAAAAGTTTTGGAAAATATTTCTTCTCAATTTTCACTCAAATAGCTCTTGCTACTTAAAATTTCAAAGGGAAAAATTTAATTTTATGACAGTTAATATTTAGATTTCACTACACAGCTGTTAGATTTAGGCAACATGATACTTCCCTTTATCCTTCTATTCGTTTTTTACCATGTAAAAAAAAACAAATAAAATTAGAAATAAATAAATAAATAAACAAACAAATAAATAAATAAATAAATGAAACAAAGCAAACCCAACTAACACAAAAATAATAAAACCCAAAACCAAAACCGTGGTTCAGCAAAAATCCACATATATGTGTCAGATTTAACTGGGCAAAGTTTATAACAATTGAATCCTTTTCCAGAAAAGGTACAATTTGAGAGGTGATCTCCTTGAGGTGCAGATTACATACACAACACTAACAGGTCCTTCTCAAGTATGATTTCTACACTTGCAAAAATTACATAAACAGAAGGTGCATCTTTTCATTTATCATACTCATTGTTAAATATGTGAGTGATCCTCATCAGCAACAATCAAATCAACACTATTTTCAATTTTCTGTGCCTGGGAGAATGTGCCCTTTTCGTATTTGTTTGTGACATAAATTTGACCAAAGGGAAATGGAATTGCTTTTGTGCGCTCATTTCTCTTTCAGAAGTCCTCAGGCTTGGCGTCTAAATGTCTACAGAAGTCTAGTATGCATTTTTACTGCATCACCACATAAATTCATCATGATTATTTTAAATCAAGTTTTCTTTTTAACATTCTAATTTCTCAAATTTATGATATTGATGTTCTTCTCAATGACTACAGACAGTCTGAAGCACTGTTGAAGCAAACATAAGGTAAACATGTGTTGGACTTTCTGGTATAAACTGGTTATGTGCACCTTCAAGTCAACCATAAACAAAAAAAAAAAAACCCAGTTTATCCTTTCTAGGACAAAGATAGAGAAGAAAAATCTCAAGACTTCCCTCTGTGATAGACCCAAATATCTCCATTTCACTAGCTTTTGCTTTACTTGCTGAAAATTTCCAACTCACCTTTACAGGAGATACCATAAGTTACTTCACAAATATGTATAGAACAGGACAGATGAAAAAAAAAATCTTTTCCGCCCTCTGATTTTATGCTGGTAATTCTAAGTGTCTTGTAAAGATGAATTTGACAATAGTCAGTAGTTCTTAAAACCAGATATGGTCAAAACACAGAGTGCATGTTCCTACACATACCACTTAAGTCCCATTTCTCATGTCCTTACTGAATATTAGTACAGAAGGTTTTGCAAAAGTCATGGTTAAATCAAAATCAATTAAATGATCAATTAAAGTCAAAGAATGTGAAGCACCAGTATTGGTATAAATCCCCTTTAGGTAAATTAAATTCCAAACTCAAATGCATATATATGGTCCATGTTCAATCCAAAAAAGGCCCTTAATTTATCAAATTTAGAAGAATGAAATATGTTTAAGCAGTACAATCAGTAAAAATAAATTTTAAAAAATCAACAAATATGTTGATTTTTATAATTTTTTACTTGGCCGGGAGTTTCAAACTAGTTTTTAGCTATTAAGAAAGGGCATGAGAAATGTGTTTTTTGTTTTTCACTCTTCAGTGGTTTTTGTATATATCTCATTCATGTACTTAAGGAACTGGATTTATCCCATAGGATGCATTGTCACAAAAGTAGACATTCAAATTAAGTAGCATGGAGGGAAAATGAGAGTAATATTTTCACATCCTATGTCCGGTCACTTACTACTATTAATAAATAAATTTTAAGCTAACCTCATTGAATTTGGTGGGATTATAATTACAAAACCAATGGAAAAAACTAAGCAACCTGAATAACTACTTAGAGGATGAAACAGAACCCTCATGAACGATTGTTTTTCTCCATTGATTCTCTACAGAGAAATCAGCTGCACTATTCTTCCTCAAACAAGTCCTAGTTTTAAATCACCACATTGACTCCTGTATATGACAGTCTTGAAAGGAAGGGAAAGAAAAAAAAAAAAAAGAAGAAAAAACCCCAAACACATTGTGGTTACTTTGCTGCTGCCTCCTTTGGGGAAGCTTTATTGGTACCAGCCATCAGTCTGGATGATGCAGGCAGCCAATAGATGGCAACCAAAGAGCTGGCTGGCAGTCTTTGTTGAATACATCTGCCTCCATCCCCTATTTTGGGATTCTTGACACAAACTGTCCTAAGAGACTCCAGTCCGTGGGGACGAAAGACACTAGGTACAAGTCTTAACGATATGAATTAATTTGGGAGAACCTGTAGTCTGACATATCAGCTGACAGAGTTCTCATTTTCCCCAAAACCTAAATTCAGAAATATGGAACATAAAATAAACAAACAAACAAAACCCCACTGGTTTTTTTTTTCATTAATTAGTAAAATATGTTCAATTTTATTGCAAATTTCTCACCAACAGTTCCACAAAATAAGGTTCAATTACTTAATATTTCAGTAACAGAGAAAGAAGGAGAGGGAAAATAAAACTATATGTAAAAGTATGCTTGACTACCTCCCATTAGATATTGCATTTCAATATTCACTAACAGGATTAAGAAATTCTCACCATTAATCCATTGTGCATGCTCTGCAGTTGCTCTTTGAGCAGATCAACTCTTGAGAGAATGGCAACATAGTACTTGGAAAAAATATAGAAAATACATTAATTCATATGCTCTGCACATGTTCTTGGACATAGTTATGCAGTCTATCAGTCTATCTATGCTCATACAGAATACGTCATCTTAAAAAATATGATAATATTTATCAAAAAGGGTCCTTTATGAGAGCTTTCAATACGCTGTTCTGAATTCTTCTGGAATGATTTCTTGTGCAAAACCTGAAAGATTAAACTGTGATTAAATGCAATTTTTTTCTTTGTTCTAGAACAGCAGTGATAGAGAAAAGAGATGTTACCTAATTTATGATAAAATTATATGTACCAGAGGGATACATGTAAAAAATTTGAACAATGAATTTCAGAGTGTGTCTGTGTGTGTAAAAGCATGCAAATATATATACATGCACACACTACACTGAAGTGTTTGTGCATATGGATGTACTCAGATACCATTTCTCATATGTACTGGTTTATGCAATAGTACCTCTGTGTATACCCAAGCAATATCCTGTCTCCAAACTCACATTATTTTTATGACTTGTCTTTTTAATACTTGAGAAAACATAGGTGGGGCAGACAACAGGCTAACACTTTTAGATAGTTGCCGTACGCCTGTGTTTACCATAAAAAGGAATACGCTCCGCACACACGCCTTGAAGGTATCATCACAACGTTTTTGTCATGATGGCTCCCTGAGCCTGCCAAACCTTGATATTTCATTCTACATATTTTTCTCATAAGAAAGAATCCCAGAAGCTTAAGTGAACTCATTTTTTTTCCTTTTTCTTTGAAATTAGGAGAAAACTAGAAAGATACTTTTCTGCTTGCATGCTGGTGTCTTTCCTTCAGATCTGCTCAATACAGAAGCTGTGCAATTTTTTCATAGCTTGCTGCAACTTCCACAGTCATTTTTGGCTGTCTAGAAGGACAGAGTTTGCACTCTTTCACCTTGAAGGATAGATACATGACTTTCCCTTGCCCAGTCTCTATTGTTCTGCAGGCTTCCAGATCACCCATGTCCCTCCTCAGTTCCTTATTCCACAACATGCTGAGAAGACTGTCCCTTCTGCATGAGTTTTCAGGAAGAAGCAAGCTCTCCTTCCCTCCTTGGAGTTCCATGTATCCTAGAGTACAGCAGTCTGATTGTACCAAACCAACAGGCCCCTTTCCTGCTGGTACCCAAAGGAGCACAACACGAATGACATATAGCACAGAATAATGAGGTTTCATTCACCTCAGAGAGCAATCTGTCAAAATTAGATAAGTAACTTCTGTACAAATACTGATTTCAAAATTAATAAGTGAAGAGTAAGTCCCACAGCATTTATACACTAAACAGAATATTTTAATGCTTCTTTGCACAAGGGACATTTGGCACAAAGTAATTGATTTATCACTGACAGGTACTTAGGTGTTCATACGCCAGGGAGTCTTTTGGAATATCTGGTCTTTAACTAAAGTTCAGTTGAATAAAGCACTGTGAAAACTTGATCTCACTGCCCTTGTTCAGTCATTGTTTTTATTAACATGGGGATGGCTTTCCCTTTTTTTCCTATTTCTTTTCTCATTTTTTCTGGATTTTTTTTTTAAACAAAATACTTAATAAAAGGGGCAGGTCAGCATTTAATATTTCAGCCTCATTTTAAGACATTCTAGCAGATCTCAAGTGGCCCCCTCTCAGAACTGAAACCAGTGGGACAAGCTCCTTATGTTTCAACAGACTGATGATCAGCAGCACCAGCCAGATCCTCTGTGGTGGATAAAGGACTGAATACTGCACATGGGAGCAGTCAAAACCTTTTATGATCTAGACCAGAGGTGGTGAATCATCACAGCCTTGAGAAGTGGTGTCTCCCTTCTCTGAAAATGATTAGCCAAGATGTTTTTTAACTAGTTGGTTCTTCATGTCACATCTTTTGAAACACCAAGGATATCTTTCATGTCTTCTTAACTGCTACCACTGCGTCTTCTGTCACCACATTTCCATATCAGACACATACTTCAGTCTTAGCCAAATACTGCATCTCATGCTTCCATAACATGACTGCATAGATGACTGAGAAGTGAAATGTGCTTTGCAAAATCTCTGTTGCCACTATAACTTACCTTATTTTACCATTCACACTCTTATGCTTCACCTAGGAAAAAACCTACCTGCAACACAGAGGTAGCAGTGGTAGAGTTTTCATAATGATATAAATAGTTAACTTTTTGCAGTTGCGTTGATGCCTAAAGGGGCTGATCTGGAACAGAGGCTAGACAGAGCCAAAGGAATAAAGTAGATATTTATTAAAAAGCCTTCAAAGGATACACTTTGGGCAGCACAAGAGCCCGGCCGTGGCTCTGCCCAAGATGGACCCAAGATGGACTCAAGATGGACGGCTGGTCACGAGTTTTCACACTTTTATAACTTTTGGTCCATTTACATATTGGGGTTAATTGTCCAATTACAGTTTCAGGTTATGAAGTCCCATCCTCTCAGTTTGCTCTCCTCAATTTGCCATTGTTTACACTTTTTGGGCCCAAAGCTGCAACGGTGTCTTTGGTTCTCAGGCTGGAAAAGGATTGTTTTGTCTAACTAAGCTGTGAAGAGAACTTGCTTACACTTTATACGAGGTTCAGAGTTACACACTAAGGCTGTACAGAATCTGAAAAATATAAAAGCTAAAACTTAAGGCATCAGTGTCAATCAAAATCTTCAAAATTGTATTTTCAATTTACCTTATAACAATTATGCCATACAATGTAATGAAGGGGGAAGAATATTTTTTTATACCAATGTGGGTATAATTTTGATGAGTAAGTGAAGATATATTTTACCAGCATGACCATTAAGCTATTAAGAACTGGTAGAATAATCTTCCTTTCCCTCTCTTTTCCTTTGTACTGTAGATATTCAAGATAAGGAAAAAATTATGCATTTTATTGCTTTATGAAGTACTTTGAAAGTAGAATAAAAAATAACTTTAAATGATCTGTTAAATTTATACTTCTAGGGTTTTATTTTAAATTAAGATCATTAGAACTTTGTTAAGCTCATCATTTTTCCTTGCAACATTAGGGTTGTTAAGTATATCAAGTATATAATTTTTCACTTGTATATGTGGCACAAAACCAAATGTTAAGCCAAGCCAAATGGAACACATAGGGAGAGAGAAGGGGGTGACATAAGAGAGGTATTTCTTAATAACAGAAACCTAGCAAAAGAGGCATCAAATTTGTCAGCAGAACTGCAGATATGACTCTATCAATAATCCATGGCACTTTTGTATTTCCCAGCTGAGGCTATTATACAGCTTTGGATGACAGCCTGCTTCAACTTCATCATGCAATCCACTGGGACAGAAACTCATAACTGGCTTTCAACATAGATCCTTCATATAAAGGGTAATAACTGCAGCCAGTCAGTGTGGTAAGATTATCAGAGACTGCAGCAATGAACTGCAAAATGTGGGAAAGACAGGCTGACAGAAACCTGACAAAATAACCTCAGCAGGATAACTCCTTTAGACATCAAGGAAAGAAGTAAGGTACCAAAAAGACACCCCATAGAACCTTCTGCAACAGTGTTCAGCTGATGCTTTTTTTTTTTAATTAAACTTATCTAGACCTATCTTCAGACATCAGAGAAGATGAATAATTAATCAGAAACTTAAGCTACTTCATGAAAAGCTATAAAGATGCTACAGAAGGTTTTATCTGTTCTGGTGAACATTATTGACGTTCTTGCAAGTCCATTGATTTTCAGCAGAAGCATTCAATAGGACTGTCATGGTGACATAACACTATTATCTAATAATGTATTATCTAATAAGGTTTTCATCTAATAACACATCTATGCAATGTACATAAATGAAACTTAATTTGGCCTATTAAATTGTCAATGGCAGAAATTTCAAAATTTTCAACATGACTTTTTTTAGGATCCACTATCCCATTTTCAGAGGTTGAATATAAACCTCTCTCTGCTCAGAGCCAGACAACTTCATCTCCAGCTGTTGATCTCCAAAATTTACACAAAATTTTATTCTGTATTTGAATGTAATATAGGCTGGCTTTCACATCAAAGAGGAGATTCAAGGGCTCAAGCTCCTGCAAACTGCCCCACAATATCACAGCCCTTTAAGAGTACACTTTAGATTGTACATATAGATGTGGACGTACTCATTTGGTGGCACCAGTGGTGCTCCCCAGGGTTCAGCACTGAGGCCAGTTCTGTTCAGTATCTTCATCAATGATCTGGACAAGGGCATTGAGTGCACCCTCAATCAGTTTGCAGAGGATGCCAAGTTGGGCTGAGGGACTGTTGATCTGCTGAAGGGCAGGAAAGTTCTAGAGGGGTCTGGTCAGGCTGGTTTGATGGACCAAGGCCAGTTGTATGAGGTTCAACATGACAAAGGGCCAGGTCCTGCCCTTGGGTCCCAAAACCCCGAATGCAATGCTCTTCACACAGCACCATTCAATCGCCATCACTCTATGCTGCAAGGGAACAACAGAGAACTTAACTAATGCTGTTGTGTCACCAGCTAACAGGTAAAGAGCCTCAATCTAGCCCCTCTAATTTTTTTTGTGGCTTTTATTTAATGGTTTTCTAAGGAAAAATTGTTAGTTTTGAGAACACAGGAAAGAAATATTACTTTTACTGGGAAACTGTTATTTTTCATTCAGAAAAATCAAGCAAGATATTGTTATTCAGGGTCACTTTGACACAGATCAGAGAATTCTTTTTTTTAATTGGAACAAGTGTGTTTTATTGGCTCAGTTGGTTAGAGCATGGTGCTAATAAAACCAAGTTTGTGAATTCAATTCCCATATAGGCCATTCTTTTAAGAGTGTGACTTGATGATCCTTGTGGGTCCCTTCCAACTCAGAATATTTCTACAGAACAATTGAACTCAATAATTTTGACTATATGGCTGATGATTGCACCCTAGAAATATTCATTTCTTTTCCTTGACTAGAAAAAGACTCAATGAACTATAATGATGACTGAAATCTTGAGGTTCAGTTGAATTCTTCTGAGATATTCTCATATTTTGGTAGAAAGCAAGTATTGCAAATTTTTCCAACAAGATATTTGTGGTTTCCATTGTTTGCCTCATCCTTCTACAAAGAATGAAAATGTCAAAACATCCTGCAACATAAAATATCTTTGTTTTACCCGTCACTAGTTATTAGTAATGGAGGAGCCTCAGAAATCTCTGTCTATAGTCTAATATAAGGTACAATCATCTAAGTTTAAAGAACTTAATGAGACTTCCAATAGAAAATCAGTCTCAGTGTAAGGATCCAATAGCTATTGGAGTGCACAGGTACTGTGTTAAATTGCCATTTCTACTGAAATCTATTGCAATATATTAACCCTTCTTCATGCTCCTAACAGCAAACAATATGCACAAGGTAGGCATAATTCATGTTAAACTTTCAGCTACAGAAAATTATGTGAGATAACTTTTCAGCCCAGTACAGCAATGAATAAATAGTCCCATTTGTCTAATAAACCCTCCTGTGCCTCTTTCATTTTGGCTATGACCTTTTCTAACTGTTCTGTTCATGCCTTACTCAGAACAAAACACTACATTCACATTTGAGGAAGCTGTTTTGTTTCTGAGTCGATCCCCCTTATACTTAAAACTCAAGGAGTAATTTTGGTACATTTCTGTGTCAGATCACAAACATCTTTTTATATTTTTATAGAGATGTTACAAAAATAAAATTACTTCGGGTCCACATGTAGCAAAAAATCTTAGCATATTCAAATACAGTATCATGAGTATTCTTCCAAAAAATAAAATAAAAAAAAAGTAGTCATTCACCTCTGTGCAATAAGTAGGAAGACATAATTACTTAAAGAAAGAGTTAGAGAAAAAGCTATATAGTCATGGATTATTACAGAGGTTTATGTTACATACTGCATAACTGTGTCAGCCTTCATTCTTCACTGAGGCATTAATTCTATTCCATGGAAACCTTAAAATTCAGTTATGTTCTGAGTCAGAGTGAAAAAACAAGCTTATTAAAATTCTCCATGGGAGGAAAACCCTGGAATCTTTTCACCAAGGTAGGTCAGTGGTTTTGCTGAATCCAAAATCTCAAAAACTCCAGGGTTTCTGCTCCTGACAGCAACCTTCTCCCTAAGAATTATGAGCTTATGGATACTTGAATGCATGATGTAAAATAACATGATTTAGTACAGGAAGGACTCAGCACTTTTCCAAGCATCTAAGGTGAAAGTAAATAAAATTTACCCTGTTTCCAGAGGAATTTTAGTAGAATATATTTGCTCCCTTTTTTTTTCAAATGACAAATCAATGAAATTATATTAAAATTGTCCAGATTTCCTCCATCAGTTCTTTCTCAAAAGAACCTCTCTACCATGACTTCTGTCGCATACCAGGCACGTTGCACAGTCTTTTAAATGAAGCTTTACATGGTTTAAAAAATTACTACTACCTATATGAGACAGGAGACTTTAAAATCAACACAAATTAATTAATAAGGTAATTATTCATAAAATCATAGAATTATGGGCTGCAGAAGACATCATTTAGTACACTTTCCCACTCAAAGTAGGATTATTATCAATACTAAAAGGATCACTTTTCATTTGAATCTTTTCTGAGTGTTAGAGATGTGAACTTTATAAATAATAAAATCTTAATAAGGAAACCATCATGGACTTCCAACTTTTCACATATCAGCAGCATTCACAGACCACTTTTTCTGGCATTATCCTCTCAGGGACAAAACACAAGCAACACCATTGCTAGAAAATATTAATTCCTTTCTAAAAATGCACACATTACAGAACATAACATTAAAAATATATGAAAGATCATTTAATGTATGTTTGTATACAGCATAAATTCTTACTTATTAAAATAATAAAAGATAAGCTGAAGACTTTGTTGTGCTGTATTTATGTTTATTGCAAAGGTATTCTGTATTTCAGAAAGTGCAGTGGTTGCCACAGAAACTAATTTTTAGTCTATTGCAGAGTAAATAATTCCATAAATCTCACTTCATATCCAGTTCACAGGTATGATTTCCTTTTATTATTGGGATGGGAGAGGAGATGAAGATAAAATTTTTCCTCCCTAGGTATTTTTTTTCTGTTTGTAGTTTTTCAGTTTGCCTAGCAATGTCTTTTAGAAAAAAAGAAGTAGGTAAGAAGAGAGGAACCCAGATCTTACGGAAGTCCTTGTCGGAGCTAATGAATGCTCCATGAACTTATGGAAAATTATTTAGTTTTCAGAACTTCATTGGTTCCGTACGTAGAACACAAATAAAGGACTTACTAAATGCAATTTTCAGTCGGTTGAGAAGCCAAGATAATTATTTTTGTAAAATTATTTAAAATACTGTAACTAAAAGTGTTGTATAAGCTCAAAGTACTACTGCTACCATTTATTACTGTGCTGGGATCAGTGAAGCTCATTTTTATAGAAAAGTTGTTACATGAATTTCACACTTCCTGGGACCTGCATATCATGTATCACACACCAGTATTTTAATGTTTTAGCTTTCATCCAGCATGCAGTCTTGCACTCAGTAAAAAGGCCTGTGAATGTTTCTCTGATATGCGGAGGTGTTTACTATAAGAAAGTAATTGGTGGAATTGCACAAAGAACTCCATCTTTATTGTTTTACATCTTTGTATGCTGTTGTGTTACTATCTGTGGAACACCATATATATTATGCATGTATCTAACAGAAAAACTACCTTTTATTTGTGCTCAGTTTTTCTTTTCTTCCAGGACCGAGATTTTCACATTACCCTTGGCAGCCTATCTTCTGCAACATCCATGCAGAGATGGAAAATTGAAATCCCAATTCTATCAATAGGACTAAAGCACACTGGAGCTAACATATCCAGCTAAAACTGTGAAGGAAAACTGAGCTGGGGCCAGAAGACGAATCACAGCTTCAGAACCTACTTCCTCTGCTTAACTGGTTTTCTTGGCAGGGCCTGAGCACCACAGTAATAGGGAGGGAAGCTGTCAGACCGTGTCAGCTCTGAATGTTGAACGTGGCCATATCCAGCAACGTTATGTGTGGAGTTCACCACCGAGCCCATTCAAGACTTCTTGCAGTAGATGCACATTTGAACTGTACACTGAGGAAATGGATTACTGTAAGGAAGACATGGGGAGAAGTTAAGGAGTTTCTGACACCTCAGAGGGAAAGAGGAAGGGGGGAAGATAGGGAAGTATGTGGAGAATTGGCATCGCGGCATCTGCCAGGAATATGAGTGATACAAAAGAGGAAACACTGAGTGGTGCTGCTGGCAATGGATCCTTCACCAGCCCCAGCAGCATCTGTCTGTCTGCATCAGGTCTCCTGGCTTTTCCTAGTGCTCTGACATAACAAAAACAGGCAGCAAGGCCAAGGCCATTTTACTGTCCCCAGGGTTCTGCTGCCTTGGAGAGCTATCTACCTTGGCCATGATGAGAGCCAGGCCAAGCTTAAAAACAGCGAAGGTCCAGCCAGGGCAATTTTATGCAGTTCCATCAACATTAGAATCATAGAATATCCTGAGATGGAAGGGACCACAAGGGTCATAGAAGTCCTACTCCTGGCCCTGCACAGGACAGCCTCAAGAATCACACCATGTGCACAGTTGTATGCAGATATTACAGATGTGATGCAAAGAAGGACTACCAAATATCTATTAATATCACAAAGGCCTCCACAAGGAATCAGACAGAGATATCTCTTTTAACACAAGCTGGTGGATATAAAACTGTATAACTGTATTTTTTAAAAGAGTGCCCTGTCTTAGCTCAAATGAGAATAGCAATGCCTCTAAATTAGACTTATAAGTGATATAAAAAGAATTTCCAAGTTTGGATTGAATGTAGACTTCTTTATTTTGATTGCTGCTAGACCTAGATCTATCTCTGCCTTTTGTTTGTTCCCATGTATTCCCTACTCCAGCAAAAATTGCTTTTAATTTCAAAGGAAAGTGTAAGTGCTCAGATTTTAGGCCGATCGTACATACACTCGAGTCTGACAAGTGGTTTAACTTCTCACTTTTGGCAACTATGTTACAAACAAAAGCAAGGCTAAAATGTCATTTTTGAGATATCTCCAGCGGCTGCATTAAATCACACTGCTCAGGTCAATGTTTCCAAGCAATATCACTATCCTTATACAGAATTTATAGACTTATTTGGAATAATCAGGGAAAGGAAGATTACCATCATCATGTTTTCTGGCTCATTATGTATTTATCCATACACTAATTCCATAGATAGCATATTTCCTTTTCTGATGCCAGCAAAGTAGTCCTCATGTACTTAATCTGAAAACTTGGGTATTCTGGGAATGTCTTGTTTGTTTAGCCCTGAGGTTCTGAATGTTTTGGGTAAATAGCAAAGGAATCCAAATGCAGCATTTGGTTTCAAGGAAATACAAGAAAGAAAACGTTCACACAAGCAGATTTTATATCTAAGTAATTTCTATTCTTACAAGTCCTCAGACCAACATCGACATTTCAGAGCTTGCCAAACATATACACCCTTGAGCAAAAGAACTATCACACAACTGCAAAACTGCTACAGCTGATATCCATCAATAATCTGCAGATTCTTAAGGTGCCTCCTGTTTCTGTCTGTTTGCTACTCTATTCTCTACATTTTTCAAAAAATAGGGTGTTTATTATTAATGCTGTTGTAATGAATGTACATTTGGGAAGAAAGCATTGGACTGAACCATACAGCTTATAAAAGTTTATATAACATGATACGGTATAACTTAAACTAAATCACGCTAAAGAATGTGAGCAATTGAAAGGTATTTTAGAACTCCCTAGCCCTTTTCTTAAATTAGGCTTCACACTTAAAGGCATCCAAAATCATGAGATTCAAGAAAATGTTTCTTTCATGTCCATTTTAAGACTGCGGAGGCCTGTAAAAATACTATTTAATTTGGCAGATTTTCTCAGACATCATTTCATTTACTCAAAAATTCATGCAAAAATGTCAAAATGAGTGAATTTCTTGATATATACAAAGTATAAGGTGTAAAAGTAAAATCAGAATTGCAAACAGATGAAGGAAACATTTTATACCTGACTTTGTAAACTAGTGAAACTTGATTTTCGGCATGCACTCAGACATCTGATATGCTGCAAAATTCAGAATAATACATACCCATTTTCACAAAATAGTTTAACTGACATGGGGGAGGAGAGGAATTCTCTTTCTGCTATATGTTCTACTATTTAAAATGCACTATTGTGTTCAGTTTACTGAACTAAAATGTCCAACATCATTTAATATTGTATCTGCACTGATTTTGGATTAGTGTTTTGGGGGGTTGGTTTGGTTGGTTGTTTTTTAATTCAACACTTTTTGTTGCAGAACAATGTTAATTCATTGTAAAATTCTTCACTCACCTTTCATACAGTATTTCAGCAACAGTTGGAAAACAATTCACAAGGAGTTAAATAAAAAGATTCTACTTCATACTGACAACAGAAAACACAATAGAACTTGATATCAGGTCTTTATGGTAGGCAGCAGTTTTGTGGGAAAATAAAAAAAGGGCAAGAAGGCCATGACTGAAGGAAAGGAAGCATTTACTGAGGAAACATTGAGAGCATTTAGAGAGGTTTGTTTCCCCTGGAAATGACATGCTTTGTATATGGTTTTATAGACTTCCCCGAAAAGTCTATAAAACAATATAGTTTAAATTATGGGTCATCGTTGTTTAATTTTGCACATAGATAACCTAAATGTCTAAAGCATGTTTGAGCTGGTTTTTTTTCAAGAAATTCTGATCAATGACATTGATTTTGAGGACACAATATGTCAGAGTTAAACTCCAATCTCCTTCTTAATGCACCGTTACAATGCATATTAAATAAATAAACCCAGAACACAGTACCTTGCATAACTTCATTGCCTCAATTAATCAAACAGTTCAATGTCTCTAATTAACATTAGTGTACTATCTGGTTTTAGGACAGGGTAATCATTTTGAGCTGACTCACAAATTGCAGACAGGAGCACAGGTTAATCTGATCCCACTCTAAAACTCCTACTTCTCTCCAAGAGGGAAGTCCTGCCAATAAGCCACAAATTCGAAAGCTCCACTTCAGCTACAGTTTCAAGGGTATATATACACACACATAAAAAGTAAAATGAAATAAAAATTCAAAAACAGTCTATTCATCAAAGGCAATATCATTATCCATGTCAATATGCACCGGATATACCAGACTGGGGTATTCTTAGTAACTAAAAAGTTCTGTAAAGCAGGAGAGATCTAATATAGTTTTTTTCCAGCAGCAGATGAAGTAGTCAGTGACAGTTTTCATCCAAAAATGTCCCAAGTGTTCAAGACTGCAACATATTTCTGTAAAATCTACTACCGATATTGTAGCTGGTTTGTCAAGAAATCATTAATTGTCTCCATCCAGCTGTGTTTTCACTCCTCTTTGTGGCCTCCCCTTAGTCATTCCCCTTCAGACATGTAGAGCCAGAACCATTTGCCAAGTCCCATCAGTCTTAAAACTGTGGTCATCCCTTTGCACAGATAGCAGCTTCCTTAGACATACAGGGCACAGTTTTGTTTGCTTAAAGTGTTTCAATTACTACATTTAAATGTGCCACCAGAAAAAGCACATGGATTTCACTACATAGTATAGGTTGGGGGATAAGCCTAGTAAGCTTGTTAGCTTTATTATGATTCCTGTGCTACTGTATTTTCTTTTGATTTAATTTTATTTTTACCTATAATTCTGTATTGTGCTTGCTCAACTCAAAAAGGGTTTCTTACTCCTGCCTGGATTCAGACTCCAACATCTCCTTCCAGGTCCCTGTTCAGCAGAAACACAAAATCCCATAAAATATTTTTGTCTGTATGAAGCAAGAGGACAAAACAGGGAGAGAATTTTGTGAAGTTTTTATATATATTCAGGGTACTTTAAGAGGAAACAATTAGTTTTACTATAAAGAGGAATAAGTGTTAAGGAGTTATTCAATACTGATGGTGCAATTTTGTTTGTACTTATAACCACTTTTCTGTCTTTTCGTGGTCTTGGTCCGAGAGCAGGACATCTTGATGTATTAAAAATTTTCTATTGTTTTTTAATAATATATTTTGTGTCTAATCAAAAGAATAAGTGTATTAGTAAATACTCTGGTCAATATTCATTGCATTGGGAATCAATCTGCTTCCAAAACACCAGCTGGGGTTTTTTCCCAAACCTTCAGTGAAAGGAAGATCTAGAAGTAAGGCTTATGGGAAATATTATTATTTTTGTTTGCACTCTTCCTGCAGTTCATTCCTGAGACACATCCAAGACATGGGAAAAGATACAGCGTTTCAGAAAAAGGAATACACAAAACTACAAAGACTTCTCTAGAGATGTCCTTCCTTTGGTCTGCTGGTTTATTGATTTATGTACAGAACTGTCACTCTCCTAACTGAACTGATAGATTTTCCTTTTATGCCTGAACACTGAACAGAGATAAAGAGTCAGGGCAATACATATCTTTATTCCCTCAAATATTCTGTTCTTTTTTAACAAACACATTTGAGAAGGATAGTTCACCAATGCCCCCAGATACAATTGTGCTAAAGCAGACTCACCTGGGAATCCATCTACTTATCACACACCACTTTTGTCACATTTATTTAAAGTGACTAAATTATACACATATACACAGTATACTAAATTATAATCATTTTTTAAAAAAAATTCTGCTATTGATGCACGCTTCCAAAAGCTGGCACAAGGGAGCCTACTGAATTCTAAATTCTTATTATTCCTCCATAGATGTGATAGTAACAATTCCCCACTCTACACAGTTTCCTGTTCATGAACACTTTGTTGTGTACTCCTTCCATTTTCCTTCCCACTGCCCCATACTTACTAGTGCTTCAGTGATTCTAAATATTAATTTAGCTACCCAAAGTACAAAGCCCTAGTGCCCAGATAAAAACATGAAAACTGGAAAATTCTTTCTGGAAAAGCTATACAGATGACTTATGAGATAACAGCCCAGATTTGCCTGGAATGCTGCTTTATCTGCCTATTTACCTACTTACAGAAATCCAGCTGTGATGCTTCTATATAGACATTGGTAAAAATTTTCAAACAAATGACTGTCTGAAACATCAGGTATTTTCCATTACCTCCTTTCTGTTTGGTCTGTGTTTTGCTTTCATATGTGTCACTCAATACTCCAAAACAGAGCATCATGTTTAGTTAGCTAATGGTTTAAAGCACTTTCCACCCCAGACAGACTTGGATAGATTCTTGAAAAAATTTCCATGAATTTATATTCTCACTTACCTGAGTATTGTGGTTTGATAACTTTTACCTCCCTTCAATCAACTTTTATTAGTTGCTATCATACAGGCATATCTCATCTCAGTAGCTATAATATCCATAGGGGATAGTACTGAAATGAACTGCAAATGCATCAAGATTTAAAGGTGCTTGTAGAATTTTTTGTAGATTCTTATAAGATTGGCAATTGTTAGGTGAATGACTAAGCCTACATTTTCTGTTTCCTCCTGCTGAAGTTCTTACATTCTCACTCAATTGTCTTATCTTAGAACTCGTGACTGCTCTAAATAAGAGACAATATCCCATGTTTGTAACTTTCTTGCAGCAGATAATTGAATTATACTGTGGATTTCATTTGTATGAGCCAAAGGAGTCCTGAGTAGCATGAGTGCATTCATTAAAGTTTGTGCTGGTTTTGACTGAGATAGGGTAATTTTCTTCAGGGTAGCTGGTATAGGGCTGTGCTTTGGGTTTGCACTGAAACCACTGGATTTGTGGTGAACACATCAATGTTTCAGTTACTGCTGGGCAGTGTTTACACGGAACCAAGGCATCTTCTGCTCCTCAGAGTGCTCCACCAGCGAGGGGCCTGGGGGTGCTCATGAAGTTGGAAGGGGACACAGCTGGGTCAGCTGACCCCAACTGACCGAAGAGACATTCCATATCATAGGGCATCATACTGGGTATATAGAGCTGAAGGAGAAGAAGGAAGGAAGGGACATTCAGAGTGGTAATGCTTGCCTTCCCAAATCACTCTTAGATATGACGAAGCCATGATTTTCTGGGAATGGCTGAACAGCTGCCTGCCCATCGGTAGTGGTGAATGAATTCCTTGTTTTGCTTTGCTTTGTGTGCGTGGCTTCTGCTTTATCTACTACGTTGCATTTACCTCAACCCATGAGTTTTCTTGCTTTACTCTTCTGGTTCTCTCTGCCTTCCCAAAAATGGGGAGTCTGTTAGCAACTGTGGGGTTCTTAGCTGCCAGCTGTAGCTAAGCCACAACAAAGTCCTAATAATTTATTGTTCCCTTTCTAAAACACCTGAGCAAACTGCACTATTTATAACTAATTAAATTTACAGCACAATATGTTTTGACTTGAAAATATGACCCAACTTGAAAGGAACTGTAAAAGAGATATTCTGAGCCCTGTCTTATTGTGACCACTCTCTACTTTCTTTGTGGGAGACAACATAATTGTTTGTCAACTTCTTGGTGCATCTGGTGTATTATGTCAGGATAACCATAATTCATCTTTGCTAAACAGTAGTGCAGAAGTTTTCAGTAGTGCGGAAACACCTTGAGACTATTAGAAACTTTAGAAGACATTTACCATACAATTTATAGATTACAATAGTCTATTCAAGACCTACAAACATTGCCATTAACTGTTTCTTCACCTTGGGAATCTATTGATAACATTTAGACCAAAAAGTGTAAGGCACACTAGTGAGCACAGCAAAAGGGTACACATCGTACGTGTAAAAATGAGGCCAAGAGACAGCTGAAACTGTGGCTAGGATATGCAACAGCCTCTACCATGCCAGGTCCACAGCTGTGGTTGTCAGCTTTTGCTGCTTCCCAATGATCTGATGGCATGTTTCCATGCTTCTAATAGCAGTTTTGGTTTCAGGTTGAACCTTGACATTCTCAGTTCTCTATATGTATTGCTGATGTCCAGAAAATTGCAAGGTGCTTGTTTCCCTTACCCACTCCATCCTGCAAAACCCTTCCCAGGACTTTATACTGATAACTTTTGTACTTTTACCAAGTAATATCATAAGAGACTCTCAACTCTTTTGCGTTTCAAATACTGCATCAAAGGAGACTGCCTGGATTTTTAATGCTTCCCACACTTTTATTCACTGTAGGGAATAAGTCACAGTCACACAGGAAAGATAACTTCTAATCCACTGAACTACACGTAATTTCCATTTTTCTCCAAACCTCTACTTATCTATTTCACGCAACTTCAAAGATGACCTAATGTCTCAAGTTTTGATTTCTGCCTGTTTGTAGCAACTGCAGGGTTCTTTTAAAATCAGAATTGTTAAAATGTTTGTCCAAATTAACAACAAATTATAGACATTTAAAACTTGTACATGCTGCTAGTCGGACATCTCAGTCACAGGTAAGAATCACTAACCAAAGATTTTACTTCATGTACTGACTTTCATTGGTTTTGTTTGTAGACTTTAGGTGATCTTTAGATCACCTTTTGTGATCTAAAAAATGCTCATGTGCCTGGAATCAAACAATAATATATATTGCAAAACACAGCTGGAGTTCATCTGGTCCAACAACCTAGTTATTTAGACAAAGCAGGTCTAACTTCATATCTAAAGGTTGCTCACAGTTTTTGTCTAGTCAGTCTTTGAAAATACCCAAAGACAGAGAACTCACAACCTCTCTGGAAAATAAAAGAGCTCATCACCCAAACTAGAAATTCAATCTAAGAAATAAGTTTAACAAGAATATTGAGTGATTGCCCTCTATTCAATTTTCTCAGTCAAAACCATGTGATGACCCTGGATATATTTTCATAAAGAAATAAATAAAACACTGTCATGGGGTAACAAAGGGCAGATTTGGGTTGAGGAAGATAGGTTCACAACTCACTGGAAATGCACTAATTTCAAAGAGGTTACAAGCTATCAAATACAGAACAACATATTCTCTGCCATGGCAGATAACCGAATGCATATGGGTGAAACGGGTACTGAGAAAGCATACATTAGCAAAATAATGTATCATTTTAGGTTAAGACCAGTATGTTACAGTCAACCTGATTTCTTCCACATCTTGTGCTGGGGCTGAACATGTCAACAAGATCGCTCAACTTCTCACTCTCAGGCTGTCATCTGAAAATATTCATTAAGCCAGCAAATATCAAAGCAATAGCCCCAGCTCGAGAGTCAAAATTATATTCCTTTATCTACAAAAATGAGTGGAGGACAAAACCACACTGTGTTATACTTACCAATATAATTTAAAGTGTAGGAAGAAAAAGATGATGAAGCTTCTTTCCACCTTATAATTTTACACTTTTTGCATCAGAACCATGGTCTAATGAACTCTGATACAGTGACTCTTATTACATTTTAGTGCCAATAAAAATTATCAGTTGATTCAGTATCTGACAACATACAATTACATTTCTACCTATAAGTAACTTCTCTAAAAACTTCCTTGTAAGCAGAGGTAAATGATTTCACCACTACAAGAAAAAAAATCTAATTTTCCCTTCTAATTTCCTGAAAGTAATAGAGGAAAGTATTTATAATGTAGCAATACAGTTCTGCAGAATTAGAAGGAAAAAAGAGCTGTTGCTGCTGAACTTTCAGATCATATATCCAGTAAAAAACATCTTTAAAAATAGCAAGCAGCATTAATGAGATAACAGAAAAGGATAGAATAGGTTGCAAACTGTTTTTGTAAATCTCTAAACATAACTTGAATGAGTATGCAGTTTCATTCATCAGATAAACTTATGTAATACCTTACTTTCTAAATGGTCTATAAGACAAATGTCTGACCACAGTATCTAAAAAAAAACAAACCCAGAAGACAGTTGTTTACCAGAACAAAGAAAGTACCAATTTGTATAGTTTTGCTTATTTAGTTGGGCATAAATCATCTGGAGAGGAAACTCATCTGTATGACACATTTTTAACAGTTTTTTTTATAAACAGGCATCTCTCCCTACTTTGGGGAACTAACGGGCATGTTTATGTGTATCATGTGCTTCCATGAAGGCAAACCAAGAGAGAGGTTGCATTTTTAAACTATGAGTATTGTACAAAATAATTCACTGGGAGATATTACTTATAAAGCTTCACTATAAATCTTAATTATGATTTCTTTTGCATAAACTTCATAGACACCTTTCACAAGATACTAAACTGGGCATGTTGATGTTTTCAATTCCCTCTACCCTATCCAGTTTCTAAATTTTGTTCATCTCAGCCTTCTGGAAGAGCCACTGACCATTTTCAGTTTATAAAAACATCTGCAAAGGATACCAGAGAAGGTGTAGATTAATTTTAATATCTGTAGATGAAGGAGAATACTTCAAAATTATTTTACTGGTTAAGAATTAATAAAGCTGTTCCACATTCAAAGGACTATGTTGTTATCTGCATTACTTACTGGCTGAGTTAGACACCTTGCTGCATGGTTATTTTGTTTAAAAGTTAAAAGCATTGAAAATAAGTAGTCTAAGGAAATTCACTTTTTAAGAACCTGAAATTACAGTGACAAAGAAAAATGAAACATATTTGAAATAATTTGAATTAGAGAAGAAAAATATGATAGATTTGTTACAAGAGAAAATAGTGTGCGTAAACCTGGGCAATGAAAGTGTCTATGTACTTATGATGTACACATGAGAAATATTTCTATAACATAGATTAAGGTTTTATTGGAATTTAGAATAGGCTGATGCTATTTGGCTTTACTCTTAAAACAACGTAGAGGCGGAATCAGTTCTAGGGTGTTTGTAAGATTTAAAATATTTTATTTTTTTCTTTTATGGAAGAAAAGTATTTTAGAAAGGAAGAAGTGTGTTATTTATAACACTAGAGTAGATCATGGCAGAAAATGCATTTGAATGAGCTATGGAACAGTTGAAATAATATTGAAAAAATTTTTAAAAAATTATTTTTGGCTAGTAATGGTATTAATAACAATTATGATACTACAAAAAAAAAACCAAAATTCTTCTGGGTAGCCATGTGGAATAAAAGGTACAGTATTTCCTATCCAAACCAAAGAGTGTTATATTTATCACTGAATAAAATGCTATATCAAGAAGCAAATGCAAAGCCTTACATTAAATGCAAGACATTTGTCAAGCATTTGCTTTGCTCTGTCATTCATGAAGAATGACAAGAAAAGAAACCTTTTTCAGGCATGGTCATCTGATTTCCTTCTCTTTCCTGTACCCTTAGATCTTCTAGATTATTTGGTAACCCTCACCCCTTCCCCGCACACACACACTCATTTCTGAATATCTTAAGCAGAAGGAAATAACATCTGCCCTAAATGATCAGGCTGAGAAACATATTATTCAATTTCCTGAGACCTCAGCTTCTCTGACCAGGCTCTGGTTACTGAGCGGTGCTGGTCAGAGTTTACCTGGCACAATGGCACAACAGGGCTTCCACTACAAAATGTGTTTACAGAAGGTCTAAAAGCAGAAAGATTTCAGGAAGTCAGTCCCATTTCCCACCAGCATGCCAGTCTCAAAAGGATCCAAGGCAGGAGAGCCCATAACAGTCCAGGCCAGGAAGAGAGAGTTTCAGAGCTGCAAACCCTCCCAGACCCCTAACAGATGAAGCTCTTCATTCCTCTCAACAGTGACTTCTCCATATAACTTTGATATGCATCTTCCCACCCTCCAAAGGCAGGAGAAAGAGAACACCAAACATTGATAAATTCAGTGATGAATTTGAAGTTAAAACTGATAAAATCCGTTTGGTTAGTCAAGTATTTATTACTCATTGTGGAAGATTCCTAGTGCTAACTTTATGCTAAGTGTCTCTGAGATAGAGCTAAGCTAAAAAACCTACACATTGACTCTGACAGAGTTTCCAGATCTCAAAAATATTACTGAAATATTCCTTTGGAAAGAGCTATTCTAAAAGCCCAAAGCTGGAAAGAACACTATTTGTTAACTATGAACAAAGGAAGGAGCTCTGAAAGTAGAAGGTGCTGATGATGATCAGTTCTTTTGCAATTAAACACATTATCTACTCTGGAGGAGTCAAAATTGGGAATAATGAAGCTTATGATGACCCTAACAAAAGAGAAAGCTTTTAAGACACAAAATTCATAATGTTATCATTTGCAATTTTATTTGTAAATTATCCACAATACTGTATAATTGATTTGCTTGGAAATCTACACATAATGAAAAATTCCTGGTCTTCTGTTTAGCAGCTTTTCTCTCGTCAACTTGTCAGGAATTTATGTGGGGAATATTTAATAATGATAAAAGTGATTCTTTGCATAATATTCCTATGCTACAAAGAGAGACCTCTGATTTGACCCTCCTCTTCTCCCCTTCCTTCAGTATTTTGTATTCTCTTTTATCTCTTTTCTATTTTTCTCTGTGATCAGTACTTTATCTCTCTGTCAGATCCTTTTTAGAGGCTACAGAAACTTTTTCTTCTGAGTAGCAGACTGAAAATGACTGAGACCTTCCTCAACTAAGCACACATTTAGATGCTGGAATCTTGTGAACATTATGCTTGTCAGATTTGCTTGTCAGATATTATACTCATCAAACACATACTCCCTTACAGAGTTAATCCTCTGTAACTCACTGAAGAGTTTAATCCATATATTTTGAACTGATTTCTCTCTTATTTAAAGAAAGAGGGAAAACAAGGAAGAGATTTCCTACTGCTCATCTCTTCCCCCCAATATTTCTGTCTCCTACTCTATCAGTTTTAGAAGAAAAGCATTCCTAGGTTGTTGATTTAATCTATTTGATAGAAATGTGTGTATTGTGAGGACGTACCGGGTCTAGCTGGGACAGAGTTAACTTTCTTTACAGCAGCTTTTGTGGTGTTGGTTTAGATTTATGGCCAAAACAGCACAGATTAAAAAAAAAAAAAACCTGTTTAGCTTTAGCTAGACAGCATTTGTACCAAGCTTCTTGCTGTTTCAGTCTGCCCTACTGCAGTGAATAGGTTGGGGCTCATGCAGGAGGTCGCAAGGGGATATATGACACAATCTAACCAGAGATATTACATGCTGTATAATAGCAGGTTAAGCAATAAAAGGGAAAATAAGGGAGTTTAGGGAGGTCAGCCACCTTTTGCCTAAGAACAGGCTAGGTGTTGGTCTACCTTGGTTTCACTCTTTTTCTCTCTTCCCTGTCCCACTGAGGGTGGGGGAGTGACCTATGTGGTGCTGAGCTGCCCACCTGTGTTAACCCACAGCAGGGGGACCAGGGGAAAGAAAGCTGTCTGAGATCTGGAGATTCCCTCCATTTAGGGGTATAGGAAATGAAAGTATTCAAATGTGTAATTAAAGGAAAAGAACAACAACTGTTTCAGTAACACAGCCATGACTGAAACTTCTCATTTCAGTACAGCCTGCATGGGGACTTGTTTTCTTGTTGAGCTCTTATCTGTCAGAAATGCATTAAGGAACATCATTGACCCTGTGGTCACACATACTTTGTTCTTTCCTCTTTTATCTACAGAAAATAATAACATATGTAACTCTGATGAATAAAAAAATTCAGCCCTTTTGTTTGCTCAAATTTTGTTTTGTGTTTTGAAAACGGAACAGTAGAGTGACAGCTACATGGGAATTTATGCTATATCCTGAAGTCATTTTCATAACCAACAACAATTTAAAGAGAACAGAACTTAGAATAGCAAATTTGATTAGTATTTTAATAATTTAAGAAGGTGAATTAGCAGATGATATGCAGTCCTCCCGACTGCGTTCTATGAACATGCCAATACAGTTCCAAATTTCCTACATTACACATGAAAAATTCATTTCTATAAGCAGTCACCAACATGCATTTGACTTCAGCTCCCCTGGTACGCTCTCCTAGTAGTATTCTTGTCTCATGTGGCCAAGAATGCCAGTGGCATCCTGGCCTGTAGCAAAAATTCTGTGGCCAGCAGGACCAGAGCAGAGACCATCCCACTGTACTGGATACTGGTGAGGTCACACCTCAAACCTTGTGTTCAGTTTCGGGCCCCTCACTGCAAGAAAGTATTTGAGGTGCTGCAGTGTGTCCAGAGAAGGGCAATGCAGCTGGTGAAGGGTCTGGAGCACAGATTATACAAGGAACAGCTGAGGGAGCTGGGGGTGTTCAGCCGGGAGCAAAGGAGGCTCAGGGGGCACCAGCTCGTCCTCCGCAGCTGCCTGAAAGAAGGGTGTAGCCAGGTGGGGGTACCATGTGACAGGATGAAAGAAAATGGTCTCAGGTTACACCAGAGGAGGTTTAGACTGGATATCAGGAATAATTTCATCACCTAAAGGGTGGTCAGGCTGCCCAGGGAAGTGGTGAAATCACCATCCCTGGAAGTGCTCCAAAGGTGTGTGAACGTGGCACTTGGGTACATGGTTTTGTGGTGAACGCAGCCGTGCTGGGTTAATGGTTTGGCTTGATGATCTTAGAGGTCTTTTTCAAACTTATTAATTCTGTGATTCTGTGATTTTACACATTTTGACAGAAACCTCCTCTCTCCTTCATGCTATGAACAATCAAACAAAAAATGCTTTCCTAGGAACTGTATTCAGTAGATTCTTTACAGATGAAAGTCTCTATCAATAGATTTCTTTAAACAGCTATTACTCAATTTAAAGACTGTATCCTTATTAACAGCTCTGCCACAAGGTGAAAACAGTAGACAAGTTGGATTGTATCTCTTTTCCACAATGCTCAATTTCTACCAGCAGTTAAACACCTAGTTATTATTTTGTTTTCAAGATCTTAAAGCACATATGAAATGTTCATTAGTAATGCAATTCCCCCCCACATTCCTATCTCAGTGTATTAATATATGCATATTAATTTGGATATATGGATAATATAGTTATGTTAATTTGGGTAATATACATGTATTAATACACATATTACTATTTATACTGAAAGCTAAGCTGCAACATAATACAAATGCAGTTGTCTTCATAAAAAATATAACAGAAAAAGAAAACAGTTGAGGATCATACTGTGATCAGCACTTCCAGGGTAAATAATAATTCATAACAAATAGATTTACAAGATCTTCAGTTAAAAAAAAAAAAAAAAAAGAGAGAAAAAAATCCAAAGATTTAGCTTATTCTTAGGCAGCACCTTGTAGAACTCATGAGACAGTGATGATACGGTCATTACATGTAATCAAAGCACTATGTGTGGATTTTTGTACAATATAAAGTAAATATCATTAATACATTTATAATTTATAATGCTGGATATTAGCTTGTTCATATGAGTACTTCCTTAAATTCAGGGCAGTTATTTTCTGAAATGACTTTTTGCCTATAAGAAAGCACCTGTGGAGTCTAGGTTCCAGAGGACAACTATGGCTATTTTATCCTCTCCCCTCATCTCTTATTTTTTGTTCCTGCTCTTTGAATTGTATTTCATTCTTTCAGATGTGTCAGGACTATTTTGTTTTAAATGACTCAGTTTTCAATTTTTTTTAATCATATGGAATTAGACAGATGGTTTACAATTACATGTACTGGAAGAGACCTGACTCTGAAGAGGACTCATCTGTAAAATAAACTTTTATACTTACTCTATACAAAACTAATTTAGTTAATGAAGATATCAATAGACAAAATCTTTCATTAATACAGGTCAGATGTGAACCTTCAGGGCTCATACAGATCCAAAACTCCAAAATTTTAATGGAGCATGTTGCCTTCAAAGTCTCTAAAAAAAGGTGCTGTTATTACAGTTGCACAGACACCCATTTTTGCTTTGCTGCATTTTTATTAATATAGGGACAATTTGTTGTTAAGAGTTCTGCTTATATTCTCTTTTGTAGATGCCAGATATTTTATTACAAAATTATCTAGAGTCCTGTTTCAGTGAAGTGTCTCACTTGATCTTTCTGAACATCATTTGCTTGAGATTTCTCAAGATGAACTATCAGCTCTTCATTTCTGAGACAGTTAACTAAGAGAAAGGAACTGACATGTAGTACTTCTCCCTGCTCATCTAAACAATATGGGGACATCATTATGCAAATAGAATTGACTTCCTAAATAACAAAATTTGAAGACCTAATCTGGTCACAGTTCACACAGTTAATTTTCAGCTGTGACCTCAGAGGGAAATCAGGTTTTTTTCTTCTTTTTTGTCTACCAGATAAAGAAAAGAGTCTGAAGGAGCTTTGTCCCTCTGGTTTGATATTTCAGAAATCCAAATAACCGCAAGAAGCAGAGTGGTGTTATGCTGACTTTGTCCAACTATTCCTGGCTGGGAAAGCAATGGTGATCCAACATGCTGATAAAAAGAGAGCTGTACTATTTCAGTTAAAAGAGTGGAAGAATAGTTTGTCTTAGCTGTATTTCAGAAATGTGTTCTGAAATATAAGTAAGAAACATTCTTTGAATGTATTACTTTCAATCAAGTTTTGCCTTCTAATATCAAATTCCTTGCTGAGCAGACAATTTCAGTTCTCAGGCAGAACTAGATGGTGTCATCTGCATTTACAGAATAATGGATTACTCACTTACCAATGACCAGCCTCATTCATGTTCATTTAATGTCAAGTTAAAAGCAAATTTTCCAGATAAGTGGAAGCTGCAACTGCCAGAGCTGAAAATCCTGAGAGCATTACACACCAAGTGTTACCACAGTACTCCCTGCCAAAAACAGTGCAGTATTTGTGTTCATTCATATCTGTTAGAAGCTAAAGACAGAGCACAGCAAATTCTTATTCCTCAGAGAACATTACCTCATCAATTATTTCTAGGAGACTTTCGTATCAGTTACATTTTGTGTCTATCAAGATTCTTAAATTAAAAAGCTCCAGATAATCTGTGGACACAGCCAAACTGAGACTAGCTACTCATGAATATATTACTTAATAGTCATCCCTCTCCAGCAACTACTTTCCTTTTGTTATACAGCTTAGGTATCTGTGCTATAATCTATTGAATAGCAACACACATTCAGGAATACACTAGTGGATCATTAGAGAATATTAAACACAAGAGTAACCAAGCTTAGTAAATGAACTGGCCCAGATTTCTCTTTCATTGCTCAATTTGGATAAGCACTAAAAGTAGTTCAAGGAGAAAGGAGCTGTAGTTTCCACAATACCACAGTAGATTAAATTGCTTCAGATGATTGAATATACATGAAAATTCTCAAAAAGGAGAAAATTAGATGCTGTACGAGACATGCTTTTTAATTTCTAAGCATGGTGAAACGTTTTAACTCTGAAAATTTGCTGCAAAGGTCATTAAGGTCATAGTTTAGAATATGCAAGCAACCATAACAGAGCTTCCCCTAGTGTAACTCCTTGTAGGAAGTTTAACATCAAAACTTACATGTTCTGGCACAAATTAGCACAATGGCTTTCTTTTGTTTACTGGAAGGAATAAGCAAATAAGATGTGATGAGTTGCCACAAAGGAAAATGCAAAGTCCTAATCTGAAATAGAATAAACCCAAGCAAGGGCAACAGCCCAGAGTTGTATCAACAAGACTATAGCCTGATTCCGTATGGTTGGCCGCATGCGAGCGGCTTTGCAAGAAGTGTTCATGGGAGATTTCTTCTAAGCCTAGGCTTCCCTATATTTCATTTTCACAGTATTTATCATAGTAGGATGAGGAGCTAGTGGTATTTTCTTCCAGAATGGGGGCTGTGTCTTCCCCCTGGAGCTTTCATTCTGCACTTGGCTCTGTGATATGGCATCAGTTCAATCCCGCGACAGCAAAGGATCACACTTGCAATTGCTAAGATGGAAAAGAAGAATGCTTCCCTCCAGAGAGTTCAGTTTTTCTCTCCTAGACACGCATTCAGGGTTTATTTGTTTTTCAAAATTACTGTAATGACTCTTATTAGTCATCATATAATGCAACATCAAGGGACACAGGAAATTAATTTTCAGTGTCAGAAAAATGAATGAACTAGGTAGCTGTGAAATCTGTAAGGAGAGACTGGTTCATAGATTATGTTTTTATGAAAACAAGCTTGCACTGATCCAATAGCCAGACTGAAGTTATGTAGGTGATAGAGAAAAAAACTCAACTGCATCCACAGAGGTAGGTATATGGCGGATGGAGCATCAACAGATGCCTGAGCAGCTTCATTAATTCTTCTTACAAAAGTGCATAGATTGTCACAGCTTTATTGCAGAGACCAGCATGTCCAAGATGTTCTGACTCCTCTCTGACTCACTGAATATTCCTCTTCTGTTGTCAGAGTAGAGATTGCTCCCTTCCAGAATTTGTAAACTCTGTGGAAGAGGTATACATCAAAGAGTCTTAGGCTCACATAAGGCTTCCATTTTTACTTTTTGTCCTCTTGGCACAGCCCAGCAAAAAACATAAAGGAATTTCTAAAAAAAGGAGAAAATATTTGGAGTTTGAATGTCAATAGGCTCAAATGCAAGACAAAGCTTTAAATGAACCATTAGATGACATCTCAGTGCAAAGATCCCCATAGAAATCTCCATGGCATTAACAGCACACATTTAGGCTAGAATCTTTTTTGTCATCTTGTATAGGCATCATCATTTTGAGTGATACATCCAGAAACCAACATTTCATGTTTAGTAAAACAGTTTTAAGTTCTTCAGAGGTTTTCGTACCACTCAGCTCAGCACACACAATAAAAGCATTTATATAAAGAGACCAGTCTCCCTTTAGAGCTAAGAGAAAGGAGGTCTCAGAAGCCTTGGTTTTTAAGACAAGAACTTACTCAAGGAGCCCACCAATCGCCATGACTAGACTCCTTATGGATACGTCACAAGTCAGTAACAACTGAGAAATACCTTATTTTGTATCAACTAAAAAACTAAGCAATAGATAATTTCTGGGAAAAAAAACATCTTTGCTTTGAAAAAATATAGCCCTCTGCAGTTTCACATTTCTCATTATCCTTGCAACTCTATCTAAACTTAGTAAAAAATCTAGTCTAGAAAGTCACACATTAAAATGTGCAACAAATATTTTGTATTTATAGGTTCATGTAACACACTCACTAAAGCTGCCAGAAATCTGTAAAAAAAGGCCACTCATTGTTAGAAGATTTGCATATATAGCAGTGGACAGTTTAAGTTTGCAAAATCAGATCTTTGTGTTGATAAGTACTCATGCATCCAGATCATGAACCAGAGTCTACATCTGGCTTAAAATAGACAGAGTTTTTCCCAGTTTATTTTCTGTAACTGAATATAGTGCTTGACTTCTTGCAATATTTTTCACAGGCTTTGTATGATCTCCAGCAAAAATATTTCCATGGCATCAATGCCAAAATAGTTGACTTCTACAGGCAAAATTATAAATTAGAAACTCACAAATGCCCATACTTTAAATTGATTTCAGCAATACAGATGGGATACTGTAGAAAAACATAGCACACCACCTTCTGAGCTTTTTCTAAATTATATATAATTACACATGGATAGTCTTTTAAGGAATGCATTATTAATTTGTTAGGTAATTTATTTAGCTAATGTTGATAATAAAGACTTGCAATAATCTCATGTGCATACAATATAATTATGTTAAGCTCATCAGAATAATAGTTTTAAAGATGATTTTATACACAGCAGTGTGAAAATTGCTGCTAAGGACAGCAATAGGATCAACTCAATAGCAACAGATCACACAAACAGAGAAAACCTCCACAGGACAAAGCAACAAGCTTGTGCTATTTGCTTTTGTAGACTTATCAGTGTGCCTCACTGATATCTAAGGCAGCAGAAATGTCACCTCTTTTGGAAGCTGAGATTGCAGGATCTAGTAATGTATTTTGTATGAGGAGAAGATCCCCAGCCTCACACTTTCTTCTCAGAACTGCACCAAGTTTGGGGGTGGGGAGGTAAGAAGTTTCAGAAAGGAATGCTCAGCTAGGATTTTCAGGAAATAGATTAATACCTAGAATACCTGTGTAGTGCCAGCGTTTTGAAGAAAAAAATCAGTTCAATTGTGTTACTGATACTTTCATAAATATACTAGATCAAGCAAGAATCATAAACTTCGTGAAGTCCTTACATAAAAATAAAAACTGTCAAAAATTACTTTTGTATTAATTTTTCAACACATGACCTGTTCCTTGGACTCTATTTCCAATATAAGCAGAGTGGAAAAAAACAATGGCAAGGGTATATATAGTCAAACTGGTAACTGAGGTGACATGAAGTACTGTGAAGATGAAAGAAACCAAATACAGACAATCACTGCCAATTTTTTCTCAGGCATCAGTAACATCCTAAACTGCTCTGGCCCCGACATGTGAGAGCCTCACTGGATTGTCTAGATGAAGATGGAAACAAGTTCAACTGATCCATCTCTGGGATTACGCCAAATCCTAAAAAAAACCCCATAGTACATGCATAGAAACAAGAAAATTACAAATTTTGGGGGATTTTAATATTTGGTTTTTAATTTCAGGAGAAACTTTTCTGCCAGAATTACTCAGACAACTTTTAAATTCCTAACTCCCAGGTACCCCACCTCCTTCATCTCTTGTAACTAACTTGATTTGTTTGAAAGGCAAAGAGGGAAGACAAAAAAAACCACCATGGTAAGTTGACAATGTTCTGTCAAGAGCAGTGAAGAACGTGTTACCACCTGAGATGCACAGTCACAATCCAGCTTTCTACTGATTTTATTGGCTGTTGGGTCCCAACTCCAAAGAAGAATAAAGGGTTGATTCCCCTTCTCATTGCCACACAAAAGTACTGAAGTCTACTTTAACTGAATATTCAGTAGGTTGGTGTTTGCTAGGGTGCTTCTTTTTGGGGGTGGGTTTTGTTTTTGTTTTTGTTTTCTCTAAGAAATTAAAAATATTCTAATTGCAGTTATTTTTAAATTTGAAAATATTCACGTGTAAGATATTATTATATTTAAATCCAACTAATATGAATGTAATAGAGGAAAACATGCCAAAATGGAAAATCTCACTAGGATTAAGGAAATAATCAATTTGGTAACATACATACAAACCCAGAGTAGTTCCTAAGTCAAGTTGAAATTAAAGCAATACAATTATCTCCTTTTAAGTTACATATATTTCATCATTCTCTAGATATTATGTTTTAGTTTCCTTGTGCTAGTCAACCCAAAGTCTGAAGAATCCAGTTGAATTAGATACATAAAGATTGCTTCTTCCATTAAACTGAATTCTAAATCTAGCAGTGGCTGATTAGAGAAAGACTTCAGTTTGCAGTGTGGGGATTTGTTGTTGTTGTTGTTGCTGTTTTTGTTGTTGCCTTTATTTATTTTTTCTTATATTAAAAAACCCAAATACTGGTGGGGGTGTTCTGGCTAATATTTCACAAACCTATCAGCCTTGTAGAAACATAAATTTTTCAGTAGTGGCATTATGGGAAATTGAAGAGAATACTGTATTGGGTTGAAGCAAGAAGAGGAAGGAACGCAGCAGTATTCCTTGAAATTTATAGCAATGGCAAATCCTGAAAGTGTTTTAGGGTTACACATAGCAAGGTCATAACCAAATCTTTTCAGGTTATACAATACCCAATTACATGGCTTTTATTTCTAAACTGTTCTGCGGGTGTGATAGCTTGGCTGTTATGCATTCATAGAGAAATAATTCGTTTTCTGATGTCTAACATTTTGTTCTGGACATAATTTCTTAGACTCCTTTCAGTACATAAGTAAGTTTTGAAGCACAAAACTTTTTTTGTTGTTTAATGCCTAATAAAAATTCAGACATTAAGTGAAATTTAGGAATTTTAAACATATTTTGTTTCTGTCACATGAAAAAGTCTGGAGTCAACACTTATCAATCTACCCCCCTGTGAAAGACTGGATGGTCGGGGGGTAGGACATAAAAATATGGACACTTTTAATACATTTACTGGAATATGGTTTTTTTAATTGTAGATAGTTAAAGTAAATAGAAGTTAAATACAAGCAGTCCAGAATTTAAGCAGTGCATATGCATATGCATATGCATAATTTAATGGTGCATATGCACCATTTTCTAGCCTCCAGAAAAACATCCTTGTAAGTACAAAAGTCCTGATTCTGTACTGCCTGTTGCACTAGACACAGAAGAGTTCACCAAGACACAAAAGTTTAAATTTTACATGCCATCTCTAGCCCATGATTCTTGCAAGCTAACTGAGAAGTAGAATTGAAATGGGGCACCACTATGAAATACTGTAAGCATCACTTGAAGGAAATGTGTGAACAGCACTTAAGCTACCATTGGTCTTTTCTGTCCCACTTTTATAAAAGAAGGGTATCAGGAACAGATACATTCTAGTAAAGCATTACAGCATATACACTGGATCAGGCAAAGAAGACAGAAAGCCATGACATTAGTTTGACCTTAGCACAGTGTATCTTTCTCAATATAACTTTTTATACCTTTGTATTTTCAGCTTTCTCTTACTTGTCTGCTTGGGATTTTTAATTAATTTCCAGCAACCCTCCTCTAGCATGAAAGTTGCAGTGTCTTCCATGCAGTCTCAGTAAGGATCATTTTTGTTAGGGTCTTTTTGTTGATTTTGTTTCTTTCCTTTTGGGATTGATGGTTTTCTGTTTTTTTTTTTTTTTGTTTGTTTGTTTGTTTGTTTGTTTTTTCATTTGTTTAGTTTTTGGGGTTTTGCTGAGGGGGAGGGAGTTAAGGAGTGGTGATTTGTTTTGCTTTGTTTTTCAAATGCAAAATTGTCCTCTGAAGCTTCAGGCCCAAACAGAAACTTATGAAGATTACTGACCTTTTGCATCAGTTTCTCAAGCACCAACAGTGTTAAGACACCAGCTTGCTGTGAGCTTTAACAAGCCAAGAACTAGAAGCAACCTCAGGCTCTGATTTAGCAGATATCTTACGCAAGAGTATTTGCCTTGGCCTTAACCAAACTCTGGTCTTTCACTTATATTTTACACAATAGAGTAGACCTCTTTAGCAAAATTAAAAAAAAAAAAAAAAAAAAAAAAAAAAAAAAAAAAAAAAAAAAAAAAAAAAACCACTCATTTCTTTTTAATTTTTTTTTNNNNAAGAAAAGAAAAAAAGAAAAGAAAAACTGCATCTCTTAATTTTTAATTATTTTCTTTTTTTTTTTTTCCTAGGAAATATTGAAGTGTCCCGCATAAGTATCCAGGTTGGCAACATTAGAATAAAGCACAATGCCTCTGCATGTGCTTAGGGATATCTATACTCCCCTAATCTGATTTCCATGGTGATGTATGCTTACAGTTCCCACAGTGCCAGCCATGCCTTGAGACCTTCACACAAATAAAGGAGAGTGAAGAGATGATGGCTTGCATTGGTCCAAATTGTGTAAACACAGTATATCATTCTTTCCACACAATGCTCACAGATATGAGGTCCACACTGCACTCTACACACAGAATGAAGAAGCATACTAGACATCTAGCAAGGTCTGAACACAAATCACCTTTTTTTTCCAGAAATATTAAACTATTCCTGAGTCTGGAGTGCTGACAAACAGGAACACTGCCTGAAGTTGAGACAGATCTTTGTGAAGGTTGGCAAAAGAATTCTGGGGTCTTTTATGCCAGGCCAAAAGATCTAGGATCTCATCAGATATAATCTGCCACCTCTTCTGACAGTGCAGTGTTGCGTTCCTCAAGATACACAGAACTGTCTGAAATATCTACAATTCTTGAAGACTAACAGTTGCACAGTACATTGATGCCACTTTTACTACTATAATTACCCTTATCTAATCTAAAATCACAAAACAGTTTGAAAAAACATTCCTGAAATTGCCTAGTCCTATGCTCATGCTCAAAGAAGTGTACACTACAACTGGTTATTTCGAAACTGTCCAGTCAGGTTTTCACCTTCTCCAATGGTGGACATTTTGTAAGCTTTCTGGAAACCTTGTTCCAGAGTTTTACCATCCTCTCTTTTCAAGCTGAATAATCCCAGCTCTCAGCCTCTCATCCTGTGTGTGATGCTCGAAGTATCATATCTATTGTCTTTGCTTGGACCCAGTCCAGTATTTCATGCCTCTAACACCAGAGAGTGCAATACTAGATATCACATTTCAGATGTGGTCTCACCAATCTAAGAAGAGAGGCAGGAACACCTCCCACCTTCCCACAAGCTACTGAAAATGAGTTTCCAAATACAATTTAGGATGCTGGCATGATGTTGTCATCTTTTGCTACAAAGGCACAATGCTGTCTCACTGTCAACCCATCTTCCACTGTGACCCCTAGGTCCTTTTCCACAAAATTGTCTCCCAGGTACTTGACCACCAGACAGTTTGGTGCATGGGGTAATTGTCCCCTGGTGCAGGACTTGGATAAACCATGAGTTTCCCATTTTCCAGTGCCCCTAGTGTGTTGAAGTCCCTCTGAATAGAGGCATAAACTGGTATATCAACTACTCCTCACAGTTTTGAATCAGCAACCTGATACCCATCAAGTGCAAAGTGAAAAACGTGAGCAACAAGGAAAAAAAAGGCAGTGTACCATTTCAGAACCTACTTGTAAAAATCTTTTACATTCTGTGATTTTCACTGAATAGAAATTTGTAATTGAAAATATCAACTTCACACACCTTCTTTACCTTGTAACAGAAAAACTTTCAAAATATTTGCAATATAGCACAGCAAAATTAGCAACCTTACTCAGAGAAGTAAGCACCAGTCGTATGTAAGTTTAGAGAAGAACTGAATAGGGGGTTTTTGCCTGTGATCCACAACATCCACATGATTAAACAGTGGTACCTACACACTTTAATCAATTTCAGCTAAGTAGCTAGCCATAAGACATCTAGAGTATGTATCTATCCAAAGGCCATCTGATCAAATAATGTTCCTACTTTAAAAGAGTTACAAACACATCAGGTGATTAAACCGATATACTGGCTTTGCTTTTCTAACAAGCTTTTTTTCCTCCCCACCTAAAAATGTAGCTTGCTGTGTTTCCAAAGAATCAGAAATTCACTTCTCGAGCTAAATTAACCACCATGAGTTCACTAGAATAATCGTCAGAGAGAATTCTCATTCAGCCATGTCACACATATGGATAAGGTCTGATTGCACAAACTCTACTAAAAGTAATTACTCTGATTCAAAAACAATAGCAAGATTGTTGTTAATCATTCTATTGTCTGGAACATCATTTGGTAACAATCAAGGAAAAAGAAAAGAGCAGAAAAATTGTGGAAGGAACAATGATATTTTTTAAGCATATACCAGTCACCAACAAGTAACTCTTTTTCTGATAGCATAAATGTCTAAGCCTGTGTAATCACACAAGACTTACAGAACAATACATGTTATTGGCAAATTAAACCTGAGAATTATGAGAAGATCCCATGATTCTGAAAAACTATTCTCTTAAAAAAAAAAAAAAACAAAAAATCAGTAAGAGCATAATGAGGAATGGTGTCACTTTATTTAACAACAGAAATGGAAATAACTCTTCTATGGTGCTTGTCAACATAAAACCCTAAATAAATCCACATCAAAACCATTTTTTAAAATTTAGGTCCAACCAAATTGAATTATTTTTGTATTTAAAAAAAAAAATCTATTATAAAACAAAATATTTAGGGTTTTTTCTTCATATGAAATGCCCCATTTAACCTGATATTGCTTCAATATTTAATGAAATAAAATTAAATGTTAACCTTACAGAGTAAGGGGTGGGGTGGAGGTGGGAAAAATTTTACAAAAATGCTAAAGGAAAGGAAAGAAATCAGGCTAGATAAGAACTCAGTGTTAAAGGTCACCTAAATATGGCAAATAAGCTTGAAGCAAACTTAACCAAAAGAGCTTTATATCCCAGCTTCTCATCTGGTGATTGTTTTCCTTGTCTGTCATACTTCTGAAGAATTTCACTTCTGCTATTGATTTTATCAGCAACATTTTAGACTAAGATTTAGCATTTCACTCAGTTCTCAAAGAGAAAGAAGTGGAAAGGTCTGTATCAAAGTAACCAAATTCTTATACAGAATGCAAAGTGACTCAGATAAAGCCAGAAATCAGAAGAGTTTACTTAATTCCAGTGGGAATCTGTAATAATAATCCTGCTTATATCCCCAACATTTTTTTTAATAAATGCCTTGCATTAAAAATTAATTCTGCTTTCACCTGTCCCCTCAAATAGGCAAGCATTTTATTTTTCTAAGTTTTAGCTACATACTTTCTGAATGTTAAAAAAAATAAACAAACCAAAAGATCCCAATTCTGTGGTTCGTAGCTTTTTATTTTGTAAATTGATCACAGAGACACAAATGCATGAAAGTGTATTACTTATTGAAGGCAATAACTTCAAAATTGAGCAAGTAATTGATGGCAGATAGTATGTTAAAGAAGGGTCTGCACATAACAGCTGTTCAGCAAACACTAGTTGTCTTTTGGGAATGAGGCTATATGTGTATTTGCCAAGACAAACCCACAGACATATTTACTCATTCTGCAATTTGAATATTATAAATGATCCCAAGAATATTACAAACACTCTCCAAAATAACCAAGAGACATTTCAGGGAGACTTTTCTCTCATATATCTAACAGGATATCTGACAAGTTTCAAATAATTAGGTAAATTTGTGTACCATCAAAAACCCCACACTGTTTATTATTTTACAGCTTATTTAGAATCTTTAAAAAACAAAACCACTAAAAAACCCCAAGAACAAACAAACAAAAAAACCCACAAAACCACACCCAAAGAACCCCAGTCTTTCTAGAATCTTAATAAATGAGACAACCAGTATCAAACTTTTCTTGAACTTTGCAGAATGAAAACAATATGATCTGGTCTTTTCTATGTTGTTCAACACTAACGATGTGCTAAAATCAGATTCACCTTGATATTCTTTATTTTTGAAAGTACTTTCACAATGAGGTCTGGTAACATTAAAGAGTGTCTTAAAATGCAGTTTATATTTATATTGAACTGTTTGGAATATCAAGGATCCAACTCTGTATTTTATTTTATTCTACGCAGGCAGAGACTCTTAAAAGCATGTAGTTCTGTGCACATACATGCATGCTGCAGAATCTTCATGTCTTACCAGTTTGTATCAGGAGAGTCTTTCAAGTTTACCTTTCTCTGCATCTTTCCGAGTTTTTGCCTTTCCCAAACTGAATCAACTCCTTAGATAACTTTGAAGAGTGTTTATTTAATTACAGGGTATAATGGAGGAAGTTGTCACCATTGACTGAAGTATCTTTAACCCCACAAGTCTTTATGCAAAAGTAATATTCTAAGACTTTATTGAAATACTGAGAATACAGAAAAGAGAAAGTTTTAAATAGTTGGCTTACTGTCCATAGTCATTTGGTGAGAGGTACTTTACTTTGCAACAGACCTGAGAGCTTAGATTTGTTCTCTCATGTTTCATATAATGATATTATCATTAAAGCTTAAGTAATAACTTTTAAAATTTGAGGGCACCCACCAGGTTAGATATAATTTTAAGATCACTAGCATCCTATTCTCACTTCTTCCTGATCTTTAGCATAAACTCGAGAAAGTAATTTAGACTTAGTTAGCCTTGGTTCACTGAGAATTTACAATACAAATGCCAACCTCTCTTGACCATTCTAAGATTATACAGTTCATATGCAACAAGGGGAGACTTCATAATGAATTTCATTATAAAAATGTAAAGTATTATTCAGATATTCCCTTGAATCATCACTGAAGAATAGCTTTCTTAAATACCCTTTAGTATTTACTTGGTAATAATCTTGATTACACAAAAATTCTATCATAACCCCACAATAGTATTGTCCTGCAAGCAGATGGCCTTTTTCTAAGTTCTGTCTCAAAGAAAGTGGCCCCCAACATGACCAGGAGTATAAACTGAGGGGAAAAAATATAAACAAAGAAAAGGCTTGTTTATTTGGGATAACAAAATCGTCAAACCTCAAAAGTGTTTCAGCAAGCCTAAAAACTACTTTTTCCTGTTTACAAATAAAAACATATACCAATTAGAAGTACTTACCCAAGATAAAGGCCAGCATACATGTGATTTTCCACTGGCAAAGTACATTAGAAGCCACTTCCACCCTCAGGGGGTCAGAAACAGAAAAAAACAAAGACATGGTTTGACATCAGTAAAAACAATTTAGAAACTAGAAGCACAAGTTATTCTTTTGAGATTGTGTAAGAGCAAAGGCCATCCTCTGGAATACTGAGGTTTTAATTTGGGCTTTTGAAGTAATCTCTTGTTTGTTTCTCCCATTTACAATAGCTCTAAGTCCAAGTCTGGCATCTCCTTTTATTTAAGGTTGAAGAATCTAGTTTGGTAATAACACACAATGTTTGACACTCACAGTTTTGTGACTGTGCAAAGATGAAGCCTTTAATCTTTGAAGCCTTTTCACTGTCACAAAGCTATACTGAGACAGTAGAAGGAAATAGTGACCAAAAAAAAAAGAGGAAAAGAAAAACAAACAGAAGGGAATCATGGAAAAGAGCAAGGAAAGATGGAAATGGATTGGCTGAATAACAACAGAATGAGGAAGGAAATTTCAATGCAATAGAGTTAAAAAGAGAGAAAAATAGTCCTGTTATCATTGTGGGGACCTGTCAGTCAGAGATCAGAAATGTTTATTGTTCTGGCAGACAAAGATTATCACCACAAAAGAGCTAGCATTCAAGTAGGAACTTCAGCACAACAAAATCTAGGGTGATGCTCTATTCAAAACAATCTGTAACATATAAAGGCTTAGGAAAGTTTGCAAACATGAACATCTAGATTTATGAATAAAGTATGTGAATGTTTATTTCAAGTAATATATTAAAATGAAACTATATCACTGATTAATTCTTGAACTACATTTTAAAGATTAATATCTTGTTGTTTAGAACTCCAAAGTTTAATTAAATATCCTGATGAGTTTTACTTTATTTTTTAAGTGTTGAAATAATAAACCACACTAGCTTTAAAAAGTTAAATGCATAAATAAAACAGATTGTTTGTCCACTGGATCCAGAAAATAAAATAGTTCCCTTTAATATCTAGAAGAAAGGCTTCAAAGACCAACATTTCAATCCTTTGAATAATGACATAGTTGCCATCTGAGCAATGTAATACTGAAAGCCAGATTAATTTGTGTAAACTGATTCAGCATCTTCTAATTAATATAGGGTAAACAAGACTGAAGGGATTAAATCCTTTCTACATAAAATTCTCTCCTCCTCTACCAACTATACTTTAAAAAAGAAAAAAAATCCTCTAAAGAAAGAGTTCTATCTATACACATCTAAATAATCAACGGTGAATAAAGTGAGTTACACCAAGCTTTGACATCAGCTGGAAAAGACAATAGCATGTCTCAAACAGAGACAATAGCCCAGCTGGGATATATTTTACCCTGTATTGGGAACAGTTTTAGTTAACCAGTACATCTAAGCCATCTGTATAATGAATAGTTTATAGCATATAAATGGAGATTGAGTGGACAGATTGGTAAAATAAATAAGAACTAGAACATCTATAGTATTTTGTCCATTTTTGAAGAGATGACAGTGAAGCTGCTTTTGATCAAGCTGTAAATATAAATTCCCCTAGAGCTTCCTAGAGAAGGCAAAAGAAACTCCTTATGATCTAATCCATCACCCTGTGTTCATAAATATCTATTGAAAAATTAAAATGTTAACTGTTAAAAAATATTCATCAGCAGAAGGTTAATATCTTCTTTCATTGATATTTCTCAATTTAATTGTAAACTAAATGTCTTATTAGGCATATCCAGCAGTAAACCGATAATACCACCTAAATGCTCAACAGATGTCTCTAACTGGAAACATAAAATTTTAATAGTCACTTTCTTCAGTATTTAAAGACTATATTGTTATCAACATATTTTTCATAAAGGAAGTCATGCACTTCTGTCAGTTATATTTATTACACCAAGGAACACTTTATTACAATAATGCAGATATCTTCATTCCACAAACCCCAAAGGTACTTAAAGCTAGGATTTTATTACTTGTGCCTGAGGCCAAACAAAGCTATAAACCTGCTACATTCTAATTCAAATACTGCTGGTGGGGCTTGCATTTTTGTTCCATAAATTACAATACAATGTAATCGAATACATGCAGAAATGGTAGTCATAGAAACAGTCTTGCCAATTCACAAAATTTTAAGACAAATGAAGAAAAAAACCCTGATTTATGAACAATTATTTTTACTCTGGACTAACTTATTTCCCCTCAAAAGGAATATATGTTAATATTATTCCAGCCGTATGGGATATTGAATGCCCTTGAAGTGCTACTCCGAGCTGCTCACACTCCTTACCATCATAACACCTATTCTGTCTGACAAGGTGTGCCATCAATTGCATCAGCTCTGTGTTTTGAACAGGCTAACACTGATCAAGTGTTTCATGCAGTAGTGGTATATTCAGAGATTAAATGCATCACAATTGATGTCTATTACGATATTGCTTTGTTTAAAATGAGAGCACACGTAGCACGTGGAAAGCCTTGCTGGAAGTATCACAAAAACAGGGAGCTCTCCAGTACATTGTGATACTTGAATCTTCAAGAATTTTAAATCATAAACAGTGGAATTCCCAGAGTATTGCATAGAGCACACAAGTTCTTACATCTAACGAGACTTTATATTTTTCTTGAGAGTTCTGTTTAAGTTGTGTAGTATTTGGTAGCACTTATAAGTAAAAAAATTATAGCTTGCTTTACTGGCATTTTATTTCTATAAAGTATTTTATCTGTTGTTTTTAATTCATTTGAACATACTTCTGAAAAGTCTTACTATTTAATATTATCTTGGTAAGGCACCAGAGGGTCACAGCCAGGTTGGGCTTTTCTGCATATTCCACAGACATGTAAAATGGCAGTCTGAGACACATCAGGGCTTTATTACATGCACAGTACTTGACTGGATTTATATAGCGTTATCCTAACTTTTCCACACCTGTCAGAGACATGCCAGCTGATCTTCCTGTAATTTATCAGGATGCCTAGACTGCTTTATAAACTTTCCTTGCCATGTTCACAGTTTCCAAAAGAATAGAAAAAAGGGGATATGGTTGTGTTGGTGAGGAGGACTTCCCTGACACGTTTTCTGTTGCTAAAGCAACTGGGAATGGACAAAAGAAGGAATGCAGAGGACAAGTACTCTTCAGAGTGTTTTATGAAGTCAAGTTTTAATGTAGAAAAAGAGAAACCAGATGTCAAGAGAGGACATAAATCAATGTTTATTCCTGAATGCAGAAGTAGGTACCTTTGAGTAAAGTACCAGGTTTGCACATGCTCTCAGAACAAGTTTCAACAACATAGACAAGTTTCTAGCACTTAGCTTTTTTCCAAAGCAGGAACTATCCTTCATTCATGTGTTCCAACTTAGTGTTCCTGGAACTTTAAAATGCAGACTACAATAGAATCAACAACTATTAAGAAACATCATACAACCCAAAATAATCCATTCCCAAACATTAAACACATCCTCAAAAGGGAATTTGACTTAGATTCAGCATATTAAAAGTAAAAAACAACATAGAACAGAGAATGTGCCACCTGTCAATTAGAAGTTGTACCAATTATCTAAAAAAATGTTCAGCAATTCTACACATACACACAAATGCTTCAAGTTACAGAACAAAAGTTGACAAGTCCCAAGAAATAATATGCATACATATGTGCAAAAATTCCCTTCTCCAGCTCTCCAAAGTAGGTTCAATGAGTTGATACAGCACAGCAGGGTCAGAGTAAGCAACAATGTGGTTTTCTTTAAAGCATATAAGAAGGCATAGAATCTGGAATTCAGACTATACAGGAAAAACCATTCCACAGCATACTCTTGAGTCCTTATCTCTGCTATCAACCAGATCATCTATTTCTCTGGAGCACAAGTCTCCTCTAGCTCATGTGCGCAGGTTTCTTTCTGAGAGAAGCCAGAGCACAGGTAGCTATGAGTAAGCCATGCCTAGTTTTTATTTCTGCACAGATCTGGAAAACAGCTAATTCTACTAACCCCAGAGCTGAGGAGTTTTGTCATCAATGTCGCAGTTCAGCTAATAAATAGAAACCTCAGCTTAACCTGAATTTCTAAATTCCCCTTCAGACATAGAACAGGTGCCAAGTAAAGAATGTTACATGCAACATGTTAGGGATACTCTAACTTATGGAATAGGAAGGTAAAGATTAATCTTTCTGTGTTCTGTTCTTGTCTTGGCAAGGCCCAACAGCTATCAAATATTCCTAGATTTTGATCCTGTGGTTTCTCATGTTAGTAATGCTGATAAGATTGCTAGTAGACCCTTTTGATCACTCTGACAGTATTGTTCTTTGTGTCCTATGATCTCCTCTTATATTTCCTTATTGTTCACCACCACCACTACTGTATATAAGGGCACCAGGGATTATTTCCAGAAGTGGAGGTAGTTAGGCTGTTGTTTAAATTCCCATTTTATATTTCTTAGCTGTAAGTGCACTCAGTTCCATACATTTTTTCCAGCATATTCATTATTTTGTGCCATCATTATACCAAGATATTTCTTACAGTAAAAATTGCTTTTAGGTAATATGTCCTCATATGTAATGAGATTTTTATGAACATACCTCTAGTTCTAAACCTAATATAGGCAGACTGTCATAATTCAGGAAGACAAGCTTATGTCCTTAAGGAAATGAAAGAGTTTATAAAATTAACACTGGCTTTCTAGCATTTGAAAACAGTTCTAATTATGCCAAACATTTTGAAAACACCAAAACTGTTGTTTTGGTTAAAAAAATACCAACCATAAAGAAAAGCAATGTCTTGTCCATTCCCTTTTTAACTTTTTGTAAAAGAATTCATTTTCAAAAGAATTGTTTATTAATTATAAACAATTAAAAACATTTGGAAAAAATGAAGCAGGCAGATCACAGTAAATCGCCGATCTAAGACTACAATTATTGTAAGTACTTGCATAGGAAAGTATCATTACAAATATCATAATTCTCACCTTCTCCTGCTTCTAACTATACTATGCAAAACAATTTCGTAGAAAAAGCCACACAGTAATAGTATTCTCATACCAATTTCAAGTCTACTCAAGTTTTTCGTTTGCTGGGTTTTTTTAGTTTCATTTTTTTTAACATTTTTTTTTTTTTCTACTGATTCTCAAGGAGTCATTTATTCAGACTTATAACCTTTTGTCTGACTTTTTCATTGGGCCTTCCCCACAGCTTCATTATTTAACTCTTCACAGATGCAATCTAGCTAGTTGAGTACAGCATTAACTCATTACTTCCCAGCAGCTCAGACCAGGCTCCTGCCTGTTGTCACAAATTTATATTATCATCTTTGCTGGTGTTCTGGTGCATTTGAGAACAAATGCTGGTATCTTAGTAACAAAAACAGGTATTATGTACTCCTACAACTGTGCTATGCATGTCTTTAAGATATAAGAACTGTATTACCTACAGTTTATCTATCAATTGAAAAAAGAATTGCAGCTGCTGACACCTTTTTGCTATTCGACCTTTTGGATTTGACAGTGGCACATTTTGATGACCTACTGAACTGCAGCTAACAAGCAGGAAAACATCACTACAACCAAATTCAACAATGTAGTAAAATGAAACAAAAATTGAAATTGGTGCATATTTCCAGATATTGTTAAAAATTATATTTATACTGCTTTTTGACAATAGGTGTTAAGTAACTTATGTTCTTACCATTTCTTGCATTAGGACATGCATTACCCCTATGTGTGCTATCTTTTAGCTGTCTTGGGGTTTTCCTCTTTAGAAAGAACTATATATTTCACAGCTGACACAGGTTTACACTGGCATCCTGACACAGAATAAAGAGAGCACCAATCTCATCTGGAAATTTTAACTGGAACATTAGCAGTTACCTCTTCCTATATGAAATAGTGTGCTCTATTGTTTTACTATTCGGTTCAAGTGCTGTGTGGCTCATGCAGACTCTGCAGAGAGATGATGTATATTTAAGTTAATGTTGGGATCTGGGTATTTAAAAGGCAAAAGAAGCAGTATCTGTGTCTATATATCTGCATTTTGATTTTTAGTATTGCCCAAAGGCCTGCAAAAACAGAGAATCTACAACCACACAAATAAGCAGCAAAACATTTCTGAGAATCCTTACCTGTAACACTGAAAAACATTCCTTCTGTTCTCTGCAGTGTACCTCATCTGTATGTTACACAATATATGAGATTTAATGAAGTCAAGCAATCAGAAAGGACAATGTCCTCTTTCACTATGTTAGCTCTCACGTTGGAATTTCCAAGGGCCCTACATTTTCTTGTGAGATTTTATTTCTAGGAGCTTCCTGTGACAGTGCATGGCCCAAATTTTGGCTGCCATGGCTTAAGGGAGAGTGAAAGACTTTTCTTTTCTAGGGTGTGTTCTCAGGCACAACTGAATTTCCAGATACAAGCAAGAATAAAGTAAACAGATCAAAACTAACAATGATCCCCCAAACAAACCATGATCCACAGACATTTTTTGCTGTCTCTGCTTAATCCAAAATGCCATTCAAAACACAACAAAGGACACAATAAATTTCAGCTTTTCTCCTGAAATTTTCTCCTGAAATTTACTCCTGAAGAGGCTCTGCATGATTTGAATCTCATTTAATACACGTTAACCACCAGCTGACTGCCACAAATGAGCAAGAGTGCCTGGCCCTCATCTTCCTGCCCCACAAAGCACAATCCTGCTACAGTCTGTTTCATACAATTATCAGTGTAGGTTGCCTCTGCCAGGTAACCTTTTCCACTGTCTACTATTAATTTAGAATGTCATAATAAAAAAATAAATATCTCTTACCACTATTTCACGTATTATCCTAAACATACAACTTAACTAAAGAACTCACTTAAACCCTTACCATCAATCAGCATATCAGGTGTGAGAATTAGGCTTCATGAGACAGATTAAATTTTCATCGAGGCATACTCAATTTTATGTTCTGTTGTGGTTTGTTTTGTTACTTCGGGTTTTTTCTTAAAAAGCTGTTTAAGCAGCAAAATATAAAAATAATTAAAATAAACAACCCCTTCATGACTGTTGTAGATATTACTTTTAAAAGGACCCTTGCACAAAGATGCAATTCTTTCATTTCAGATGTTTTAGGAATGAGAACACAAAGCTTAATCATCCTTCAGTTATAAAAGCTTCAGTAGTCTTCAGAGCTACTAGCTCCACACTACCTCTATGGATTTACATCAGAGAATTTCACAGGGTAAAATAGTTTCAGCTGAGATTTCAGCTCCTATTCTGCCCAGAAGTCACCCCCAAACAGCTCAACAAGCAGCATCATTCTATGATACAGTTATGGTCTTAAAATAATGAAGTTCCTTTAGGCCAGGAATGTATCACAGATTTTGGTTAAAGTAGTTTTGGCATTTGATTTATAAAGCTACACTGACTAGCTTGAGACTGTCTGAGAGTAAAAACATCCTAAGAGAGTAAAACAGTGCCCTTTTGAATTTGTGAAACTAAACACCAGGAAATAAAGATCTTAGACTTTTCATTAGTATTTAGGAATATAACTGAGATCAAAATATACACAGGTGCCTGCAGGGTTGTTAATTCAATAAACTACATCATTCTTTTGTCATGTTCTCTTAATAGGAAGATAGAAAAGAAAGTTTAAAAGAAAATTTAATTCTGAAAAAAAGCAATATGGAAAAGGAATCTTTGAAATAATTCTCAATCTTTTCAAGCCAATTATCAATTCAAAGTTTTCTCTTTTGGTCCGCTTTTGCCAGTGATCTAGAAAGTGAAGAAGAGTAAAAAAAAAAAGAGAATAAAATTGTGTTTGAAGATCTTCTATGCAAAAATGTGCCTATTTAGGAAAAGGGAGACTTTTTTTTTCCCCAGAAACTTGAAAATCTATGGAGTTATCCTGCTGCTAAATTGATGTTGACAAACTCAGCATTAACATGCGCAGGCTCATTTTCTCTGGTTTCAGGAGGCCCTTGAGAATGGAGTTAGGTAGAATCACTCTGGCCAGTGGCTTCTGAGGAGGTGAAGCTGCCATTAGGATGAGATGTTTAAGGGATGCTGCAGAGAAAGCTGTAACTCGACAATGGTAACTATGTCTCAAAAGGCCTCAGGTCATCCATGAGTTAAGAGGGACATACTCTTGCTAGAAGGCAAAACTTAATCCCCTCACTGCATGACACAGTAAAAATTCAAGAGCTTAAAAAGCATCCCGTTTTGCTTCTTACTCTGCAGGAGCAGTAGGCAGCTGACCTACGTACCAGCAGGTCTGAAATCACTACTTACATTGAAGAGATCAAGACTTTATTCAAGCCAATGGAAACTCTTTTAGCAACTTCTTTTCATTTTACAAACAGGATTTAGAAGGCCACTTTTCTTCTTTAGAGAGAATTCTAATACCTTTTGAGTTCAAAGTGACATCTCTTGTCTTAGAAAAGGTTAGCATATTTCTTGCAAGAATTCTCTCTTCCATTGCTTTGTGGTTCATACAATTCTTTTCAGAATGTGAGTATAAAGTAGATAGTAAATTCACTTGTTTCCACTACTTTAATATATCTTCCAATAAGGTAAAATAAAGCTCCTTAGACTAATTTAAGTATGAGATTTCATAGCTGTGGAATAATTTTCAGAGAGATTAATTATGAACCTTGCTGGTAGTAAATGCAGTCAAGGAATGCAGTCAAAGGTAATGGTACCATTTTCTTCTTCTCTTACTACATAAAAAGCGAATTTCTGTGTATCTATTTACTAATTATAAACAATAAGTCGTCACACTCCGGGTGTTGTGTGTAGTTCCTGACAGTAAAGGCTCAGCTAAAACAAAACTGATTCTGAACCAGTGTAAGCCAATGCAACTACTCTGCACAGACTGACTTAGTTTCATAAAAATAGTTACTGAGTCCTTGCTGTGAAATCTGATATATCTGTGGACTTAGAGGTTTAGTAGACACCACAGTGCCATAGATATGTCATAAACTGGCTTGTTGATTCTAGGGATAGGACTTCTGAGTCCCTGGGTGCAAGAAAGTCATCTCTGTAGTACACCCAGGCGTCTAGGTCATCTTGGAAGGTCTTGGGCCTTTAAGTCTCCCTAAACAGAACAGGAGTTTGGAGTCCCTTTTCCAATTTAGGTTCAACATTTTCAGAACACAGATTTGACTTACTCCCAAATACACTTTTTCTAAACTTTTTCTAAACTTCATTTTGTTTGAACATATTTCAATTCCCTTTGCAAATGCTTTAACTACAAGTAGAATAAATTTTTTTTTCAGATTTCTTGGAAAACAAGCCACTCTAAATGTCAATATTGTTTTATTCTTTTTAATTAAAAATATTTTTCATTTTCTGTCAAAAGAATTCACAAGTTATCTGACTTTTAGTCATCAAGGAGAAGTGAATTCCACTTTCTTGCTGTTGAAAAATGCTAGCAGGTTTTTTTCTTGTTTTGTTCTTTTTTCTTTTGTTGTGATAAATATATTTTTTCTCCATTGGATAGGATCAATCCAGATCTCCCACAGACAATTTATTGTTATTTAAAATTACCAAATTGCCCTTCTTTGGGGTTGTGTGTAAAGAGAAGATGCTTTCTCCATAGATGCTCCCTCCATAGCCTCCCTGAGGTGCTGGGTCAATACAAATCATCAGCATGGAGATAACTGAGAATTCCTAGCTGCTCATAGATTTAGTATCACTACTTCCAGTGTGTGATCTGGAATACATTACTCTTCACTGCTTTCCATGTAGCTGTGAGATTCCTCTCTATCCTGCTTTCCCAATGGACAAACTATGATATGCAGCCACCACACATTTTAATTGCCACCATAAAACATCCTTTGTTGTCCACACAGGTGCAGTCCAGCTCTAATCCAAGAGAAGTCTTCTTTCTCTCTCAAAATCCTAATGATATGGGGAATTCTTCCTGTTTATTGTGTATTGCTGAGCAGTGTTCCACATGGACTACTTAATGTGTGCCATTAAGATGTATGACCTTTAAAGAGATTCCTGGCAAAATGCCTTCTGAGAAATTATCCTGTTTAAAAGAAACTTTATGTTGTGACACAAATTTCTATTTTAGACCTTATCAGGAATCAGAACTTCCTAATTTGTATATTCCATCATTGCAGAAAAATGCTCTTCATCATAATTTAAGGAATGGATTATGAAGTCACAAGAACCCAATAATGGAGTCCTTTATGGTACCATACATAGAGAAGTCCTCCACAATGTAAGGATACCACAGTGATTCTGGTAAAGTTTAATAAATGTAAAATTAAAATCTCAATACAGATTCAAATTTCTGAATATTTTTTTATTCAGACTCCATAACATTTCAGCTAGCAACATCATTTTACTGAGAGCAATTGGAGTGGATGTGCACTGGAGAAAGTATTACTTTTGGAGCTTTATGGGTACATGTCTCCCACGGCTTTAGCTTGTTCATGCATATCTCTGGAGCCAATTGACTGCACTTGAGGTACTGATCTATTTTTCTATACTTTCTCAGCCATCAGAAATAAATCTCCCTACAGTTTCAGCATTCCAAGCAGACTAGAGCCCAAATTTGAAGACGAGAATGCCCTGAAAACCTTTTTAGACCTAAATCCCAACAGACAGGAATTTGCATATTAGTCAAGCAGCAACAGTTTTAATCCCAGCACTGCCACCTACTGAAGAGATCATTATAATAATGGGTTTTTTTCTGAAAATGCACTTAAATACTTTGATAAATTGTTATCTCGGGAACTGGGTTACTGGATAAATGGAGTTCCTAACCCAATAAGCTATAATATACAGTCTGGCAAGATGATCAAATGACCTTAAAATATGTACAAATCCAATTACAGGAATGGTGATATTTCAGCAGTAGTGAACAGAAAAATACCAATTCACTGTGCCTAGGCCTGGCTTTCTCCAATTAAAGGCAAAGAAATCCCATCCGAACTGAATAACAACAGAATCAAATGCTGTTTCAAGTTAGTAAGACTTGAAATTGATCAATTAACTGCCTAAAAAGGCACCCAAATTAATAAATCAATGTTCCAAACTCTGGAGGGATGAATGCAAACTGTAGCCGAAAAATACTCCATGGGGAAAAAATAATTGCCATTTCCTTAAATAAGAAAATCTAAACAATAATTTACGAGTGAATCAAGTTTGATCACTCATGGACAGCTTCATCCCTGGTGTACCTGCCAGTCCCCCACAGGATGCTTAGGGTGCCTGCCAGTTACCCACATTTTAATGACTGATAACTCACCATAGACACCTTGCTCCCTTGCTGCATCTTCTCCTGCATGAAAAAGCTCTCTATGATGTTGGTGAACAAGTTATGCCATACCCCAGATAAATGCACCAGATGGTTTAATGATACTTAACATTTCCAAAATTTCTTCTTAAGAAAATGAGTCTCAATTTCCAGTGTAAAAATACGGGTAACCAAGTGCTGGCAACAGAGGTGGGAAAGTGGCTTGTTCTGCGTGGGTTGAAACAAGCATTATACAGACAACACCTGAGATTATTTTGTTATTTTTCCTAAACCCAGGAGTGTGGCAGGGCACTGAGGGGGCTGATGACTCCCAGGGCCTGGAGGACTCCAGGGCTGGAGTGGTCCACATGTGGTTCACCAGGAGGAGGCAGATGGCAGAAAGCAGGAGCAGCTTTAGTCCCAGGCATAAGACACCTCCCTGGTGACAGGAATGGGACAAGTCAGGCCCAGGACACTGACCTGCAGGCAGGCCTGGTTGTCAGGGTCCATGGTCAGGCTGTGGGGAGCTGGAGACCAGCCCTGCTGTGGCACTGCTGGGGCAGGAGCTGATGGCCCTAGGGCTGAGAGGGGGTCCTGAGCCATGGTGTCTTAGGTTACAATGTAAGATATAACCAAAATATGTATTCTATTACCATCTTCATAGGCTGTTAAAACCAGGTGGGGCAGTGTTCTTTATCTCTTCCATGACTCATTCCTGATAACTCCCTCTGGGGATATCTTCTGCTAATCAGGTCTTGCTGCATGACTCATAAAACCACATCATCCCATTGTGAGATGCTCTGTCCAGGGGGAGGAACCAAGCATTCCTACCTGGATATAATCTGAGATTGGAACACTACAAACAGCCTTATCCACTGGATTCCCAGAGGAAGACCAGACCCTTCTACATCACCACTGGACCTTCAGAGGAAGACCAGACCCTTCCACAGGATCATTGCTTCAACAGAACCACACCTATCATTCCAGGAGGACTGCAGCCACCATTTAATTGAACTGCTACCACCACCCTGACCAACAGGCTGTCAGGTTGTATCCTGGCTCTATCAGTTTAAGCCAGTGTTTCTGTATTACTGCCTTTATATTAATTTTCTTATTAAATTGTAGTTCTGACTTGGGATCTCCCACTGGTTTGTTTTCAAACTAGTACATATGGGCAAGTGGGGGAGGTCCCAAAGGGTGGACAGGGACAGGCAGTGCTGGCAGTGATTCAGTGCTAGGGCAGGATGTTAGGTTGGTTTCTAGTAAGCCCACCTTCCTTTGGAAGTGTTTATATTCACTGTGTTTTCTCACCATCAAATTCACAGACTATAACCTAAAAAGTTGTAATCCCCCTCAAAATACTATGAAGTTGTTTAAAGATACATTCTTTCATATCCTTCCCCCCACACCTCAAACTGAAATCTGAAATATTACAACTTAATCTACAGCAGAAAAAAAATAAACTCAAAATATGCATAATTTCTTTTTCCACTGTTTTCAGTCAGCCATTGGAAGCCAAAAGCACTGCAGCTAGCCAGATGGATTGCTGCTCCTCAGCCAGGTCTGGACAAGCTGCAGCAGAGAATGACCATCTCTTGAGAAGAGCAGGGTCTTACAAGGAGGTGCAAGAGGGAAACAAGAGGAAAGAGGCAGGCTAGCTGGCCCAAAACAAATTCAATACCATATTTTGATGAGTCAGGGAAAGAAACTTGTTCTTAGGAAGCAATGTTCACTTGCCACTGGCATTGTTAGAAGGGAATTGTCCACGCTAGCTATATTTTCAACAGTTGGTAGGACTGGTGAGTCATTTGCAGAGAATGAGAGGAACTGGCATAAATGGAAAGGCTGTTGGAAAAAAACAAGCAGGTACAAAAGCCCTTGACATAAATAGAAGCAAGAGAAGAAAAATAAGAAAGTGCTCAGAATTCTGCCAGGTCCATGCATTTTTGAGATAAACACACAAAACCTCACATCTTTCACCTTTACTTTCTGAATTTATTTTTTTCTTCCAACATGAAAACCACCTAAAACCATCTGTAAAAGCTATGTCCCTTTTGCCATGGGCCTCCACTGTCACATCAGACTCTGACATCTCTATGATTCTTCTGTCTTACCAGGTTTTTTTTGTATTGCATGATTTCACAGCTTCTTTCCCTCTCTTTTTCTATAACTACTCAGTGCAATCTGACATTACAGGCCCTAAAACCCCATTTATTTGTTCCCTTGTTCACTTTGGATATCTTTTGTTCTCTTTCTCTACATTTTGTTACAACTTTTGCCCCAAGTCTCTCATTCTGTAAATCCTTCTTTTCCACTTCAGACCAAAATCTAGTCTCTCACTCTTATTCCAGAATTTCAAGACCTGTCCCACGTTTTACATCTAATTTCTCTCCCCCATGCCCTATCTATTATTACACTAAATCATTTTCAGCCCTAACAGCACCTTCCAAAAGGATTCCTGCTTTTGTTCAGTTGTGTTCTCTTGCTTCCCATGTTCTTCAATTTGTCATTTCATATCACTTCTTGTCTTTTCTGTCATATGGTTATTCCCATTTCTTCACAATTGCCTGACTTTAAGGTGCTAGAAAGATTCATGATGGTAAAAATATCAGTGAAGAAAGCACATCATTGTTTCTATTGTCAGATTAGTTGGTGCTGAAACATCGAGATGCTGTCCAAATGTCACAGAGTAAAATCATAAATTTTCTCTCCACTCAACAAACCTCAGAGAATTAGTACTAGGGATGCCAGTTCCATATCCTTATCTCTTCACCTATTACTTTTTTCTAAGCAGATTTGAAGTGCATTCTGCCTCCAGTATTTTGTAGAAATATAGCAGAGGCTCAGCCAGCCCCTAGATTATAAACCTTTGCTATGTACCCATGTGAGTACCAATAGCCAGGGCAAAAAAACATATCAAGAGGTGGTGACCCTAAAAAGTTTGAGTGGTGTCTTGTCAACATTTCCAGTGAAGGGGAAAGGCTCAGGTAGAATAAAAAGTATATTTTGTGCCAATACCTGCCTCTGTGGCTCATATCCCATGCAGGGTTTGTGTGCCTATGACCACTGGACCATCTCTTAGGATTGAGGAACGGTTGTCTCCACCTGATGAAGTGGGACAAGAGAATTTTTGCAAACAAGCTTGTTTGCAAAATGACATAACATCTATACATGAGTTTTCAAGATGAAGACCAAACCCTAGGAGAGGTGGCATAGTAGGGAGCAAGGATTCTAGGAGACAGCACAATAAAAAAGTTCTTCTACATTCCCTAAAAAACATCACTACTGGAAACACATCCAAGGCGCCTAGACACAAATTTCTCCAGCATGAGGAAAAAAAACATGACAAAACAGAGAAAAATAAACCAAAAGAGGAATTAGAAGTTGTGAGCAGTTTCAGAGTAACAAAAGCAACTGTGGGATTGGCACAGGGCAGTGCAATGGGTGGGAACAGAGGCTTTAAGAGGCACAGGTTGGGAATGACAGGAAGACAAACTGTGCTCTGTTCAAAAGAGCAGCTTGAATATGTGGAACTTTGCCATGAGCTGGTTCACAAGCAAGCTGACAGTTTACAGGTCGGGATCAAAGGGAGGATAGTGAGGAAACTTGTGATGATCCAGGGGTAAAATATGATACAGTCTTCTTTAGCTGACTGAAAGCAGCCTTGCAATCAGGAAAAAGATTCAAAATATTGATTCGACATGGAATTAGGAATTCTAAAACTCTGCTGCAATTGAAACTGGCAGGGAATGTGAATGGCAAAAATAAAAACCTCTATAATATACTGATTGAAAAACTACAGGAGTCTTGTAATAAGGGTTTGCAGTTCAAAGCGTTGTTTGTAAGACCTTTTACTGATAAGGTATGTCCTTTGGCTTTCAGGAGAGCCTGGAAGACTGAGGTACTGCCTATGGTAGCAAAAGATTAGTTAATGATCAATCAAATGAATAAATTTGTTTTACAATATTTCATGAGACCGCATGAAATAACGTGATGTTGGTGAGGAAGCTTAGCCAAAATCACTTTTCAAAATCTGGGTGATCCAGAGAGGGCCTTTGTGACTAGAGAATGGAAAGTGTCACATCATTATTCAAAGAGCAAGAAAGAGAATTTGGGACATTAGAGGCTGGTCAGCCTCACTGCAGTCTCATGGAAGATTACAGAGAAATCTGCATACAGAAGTCATTCATAGGCATATGAATGATAAGATGATTGGGAAAAACCACAATGGATTTACAAAGGTAAAATCACACCTAACTGATTTCCCAGCTTAATTATTCCCAGCTTAATTATTATTATTCCCAGATAAATGAATTGGTGGTCAGGGCATATTATTTGCCTTGACTTTCTCATGATTTTTGCATGGTTTCCAATCATATCCATGTAGCCAGCCTAAAGAGATATGAACTGGATGCACAGACTACAAGATGCTCGTAAAACTGATTGGACTACAGGATGCATGGAAAACTTGTTGGATTACAGGGATCCAAGGGTAATGGGTTGCAGTTTGAAATTCACTTGCCAGATGGTTTCTAGAGGCTTTCCTCAAAGGCAAGTACTGGGGCTGTTACCATTTCATATCTTCACTAGCTACCTGGATGACAAACAAAAACACACTCATCAAGTCTGTGGATGAAACCAAATGCAGAGGAAGAAGATAACATTCCTAACAACAGGGTTGCTCTTCAGTGATGCTTTAACTGGCTGGGACTGACATAAATTCAGGAAGTTCAACAAAAACAAATAGAAGTTCCTAAACCTGGAATGAAATAGCCATGTGAAGCAGTAACCAGCTCACTGGATAGAACTGGGGTTAAAAGTTTGAACACCAATCAACAGTGCAGCTTTGCAGCAGTAAAGCAGTAAAGTATTGAAGAGTGGGATGTGTTAGCAAGAAAATAGCCAGCAGATCGAAATCCCCTATATTTGGCATTTGTGACCACATATAGAGTCTCTTGCCCAGTTTTGGTTTCCCTGTTCAGGAAAAGTAGCGGCACTGGGGAGCAAGTCTGATGGAGGTAAATCAAGATAGACCCATGGGAGATGTTTTAATAGGTCATTAAATCTATTCCATTGTGCAGTTATATGTAGCTGGGAACTTCTTTTCCAGTCCAGATTCATTTACCACATTTACTCTTTACAAGAAAGCATGCACTGATTCGTAATCTTTGTCGCAGCACTAAGTACTATTGAGATACTGAATCTGTACTTGGCCATGCCACTTAAGTGTTTTCTGAAGCTCTCTTTCACTGCACCTGGCTGTCAAGGGCATGGATAGAGTACAGTCTATATCCAACAGATGTCCTGAGCCTGGCTCTTTCTAAACATGATGTAGACACTTTAAGCCTTTATGTGGTGGGTTGACCTTGGCTGGATGTCAGGTGCTCACTAAGAGGCTCTAGCATTCTCCCTTCTCAGGTGGTCAGGGGAGAGAAAATGGGATGGAAAGAAACCTCATAGATTGAGATAAGGCCATTTACCAAGCAAAAGCAAAAGGCTCTCTGTGCACAAGCAAAAAAACCCAAAGATTTTATTCCCTTCAACAAATATGTCCTGTCGCCTCCCAGGAGCAGGTCTTCAGCATGCCTAGTAGTTACTGTGGAAGGCTAATGTTGCAAATAATAAATGCCATTTTATTCCTCCTCTTTTTTTGCTTTTATATATCTGTGCTGATTTCATATGCTTTGGAATATCCGTTTTGTCAGTTTGGGTCAGCTGTCCTGGTTGTGTCCCCTCCTAAGATATTGCCCAACTCCAGCCTTCTGCTGGTGGGGCAGAATGTTGGAGAAAGAGTGCTGATGCTGTGCCAGTGCTGCTCAGCAGCTGCCAAAACACTGGTGTGTTTTCAACACCTTTTAGACACCTGTGCAAAGTGCAGAATTGTGAGTCCTGCTATGGGGAAACAAGCTCTGTCTCAGACAGACCCAATACAGCCTTATTTTCAGAAAATCTGGTAATCAGTGGTATGGTAAGAAACACGGGCCCTTATGGGTTTAACATGTTAAAGCACACTTGCAAATCATCTGTCAGTTATTTAGTTCAGACATAACATATGAAGCTCTGAAGAACATTAGTGCACACATAAAAAGCACGTAACAGGCAAATGTCTTAGAGAGGATGGGGACATGGAGGCAAATAAGCAAGGCTCTTTTTACTCTCAGCAGAAACTGAATGCTTTATAGTGGATGTGGATTCCATTTTTGTTTTCAGGAGGTAAGCTACTTCTTGCCTGAGGATAAGGGAAATATACAGAAATGTTTATAAAATGTTTATCTCACTTTTTATAACATGTCCAGTGGTCTGAATTGTACTAACTGCAATCTGATCTCTGACTTCCATAGCTCTGTAAAGATAATTTTGTAATTTTTTTCTCGGGAATGGCTTAGATATTTGTTATATAATGCATCATTCCATGCTTGAATGGAATACACTGTGTAATATATCTGCATTGAGCCACTGTCCATAGTAAACACTTTGGTAAAATCACTAATTGCACGGGCATCTTTAATCCACCTAAACTGCATGTGTATTTTCTTGTAATTTTTTTTGCTTCCATGAAAGTTAGAACTCTGGGAAAGTGTTTTACATACAATGGCTGTCACTTATGGCACATGGTTCTCACATGTACATGCACGTGTCCCTGTATGCTTTTTGAGGTTTGTATTTGTGCAAAGAAAAATCAGTGACCCTTCCGGTTTTTTTAGGAGGGCTTCTTCCCTTCCTACAGACTGTTCATTGTCACAAGGTGTTCATGTTAACAGATCACAAAGCTACTTGAAAATCTCATTTGTTATTTTTAACCAATACCCTAACACCTATACAAGAGGGTCTATAATTTTCAAAGAGGCTGTAGAAGGGAAGATTCCCAATATACCTGGATTTTTTTAAAAAAAGAGAGCTACCAAGTCACTTGGTTGCACAATCATTCAGGAAGAACAGATTGAATGGGATCAAAATATGAACCAAAAAGCACAGATTCATATACATATCTCCCACTATTTATTTATTTATTTATTTATTTATAGGTATATTTTTCCTCAGTCAGATTGGGTTCTCCTGTTCAAGAGTTCCAGCTGCACAACAGAGGGATAATAATTTGCAAGCAGTCAACTAAAGCTGTCATCATTTTGTATGAACAAGTTTTCACACAGTTGGAAAAACATTATTTTAAGAAATACTCAAAAAATTCATCATCAGAAGCATTTCAAATATGCAACAGAGGGCAACAGAGGGCAAGAGAAGAGAAATTAACATGTCTCAGGGAGGCATGTGTAGTGGGAATCTTCTTTTCTCTACTGGATATTTTTAGCACAGTTCATGTGCTAAAACAATAGAGCCATTGCAGAGAAGCAGAATAATGGATGCTTTCCTTACCCAGGTGAAATAATTAGGTAAGACTGGATTTACTTGACAATCAGGGTTAAAAGACAGTTTCATCTAGAAAGATTGTAAGTTCTCATGAGAACACATAGCTGTACAGAAAATTTCAGATAGGGAAGAAGCCAGCTGTTAGAATGTCTAGCTATATCCATTTAACTCCATTCTTAAATAGTCCCAGTCATACTATTATAAACTGGGCTGAGAAAACTCTGCTGTCGGTAACAATAAACAAGAATTTGAAAGATTCTTTTTCAAATAATTACTTCCATATTTTCACTGTCACAAAACTCTTTAGGAGCAATATATATTCTGTGCTAAGTTATTTCTTCTAGTGAAAAAAGTTGGAAAACCCTTTATCCTTTATCCACTGTAGTCTCTGCATTCTTAGTTCTGATATGTGACAATATAATACATCTCTCTAGAGCAAAATTAACACAATCAAAATTAAGTCAGCATATAAGGATTATTGTTGCTAAACTAAGTATAGGAAGATGTTTGCATTCAGTTTTAAAGAGTACCAAAGGTTTCCTGTCTGGTGTCAATAGAAGGACAAACTGAACCTCCAGCTGTGGTCTCCCTGTATGTCTTTTTGAGGCAATTCCCACACAGCACTATAGTTTTACTCATCACAAAACTTTTCTACAGAACTTGAGGTAATTAAGTATTTTATTAATAACTGTATGCTTCACTTTACCCTAATATTACGTAAACTGTGGCAGCCCTAAGACACTGAAATATATACTGTTACTTGCTATTACTCTGGATAGTCTTATATGTAAGCAAACATAAACAGTTTTAGGTATAGAATGGCAACAAATAAAATAAAAATTAATTTGTTGAGGCAATGCTTAAGAGACAGGAAGGACAAACTGCATATGAAAAAAAACATCTCTCTCTATCCATTCCTAGCTAAAAATGTGTCTTACATGCATGTGTACATATACATATGTGTGCGTGCACTTTTGTGTATATTCACACGCTGAAAACTAAAAGCATTTCAAAGAATTAATTTCAATTAATTTAACTATATCAGCAGAAATGACAATGTCTCATGGTAACTACTAATTAATAACTGTTTAACTTAGGTTTTGGTTGAATTTATAGCACTGAATATATCAATATGCTGAGCAAGAGTCACTTAAAACAGCTGATCTCACAAAACAGTTTAAATTACTTTTTTTATTCCCATAGAAAAATAGCACTTCATTATTACAATGGAAGTACTATCAGCCAGAAGGATTAGTTTAAAACCTTAACTTTGATATTTTCTGAGTTTTGGAGCATTTGTCAATAAGACCTGAATTTCTGTTGATGCAGACTTTTTTTTTTTTTTTTTGGTGCAGAATTTATACTCGTTTTTTGGTTTTGCTATGTCATTGTTTATACCATCTGTTGTATGTGATCTGCAGGGAAGCAGCAAGTTAGGCAACTTTATTTTGCTGATGAATAGCAGAGATGATTTACTAAATAGGTTAAGCTATATGAGCTAAGAAACAGGATATTTTAAATATCCTTGGTACATGAAGTATATTTACTTTATGACACTCAAATAGCATAAAGTACAATTAGTGGTCTTTAGATTTTATTGGCAATAGCAAATAAGAAAAAATAGATTATGATTATGTTGGATGAGACCATAAACATGACTAGTTTGGGGATCGATTTAAAACATGCATTCCAAATATATTTGTAGGCTTTTAATTATATTATCAGAAGTATGATTAGTGTTGAAATACCTCAACACCCAAGAATAGCTGTGTTAACTAAGGGTTTGCACTGATTACTGTCACTGATTTTTAAATAAATATAATAGTAGATCGTGACCAAATCCAAACCATACGATTCAAGCTCAATGGTACTGTTTTTCATAAGCTCCACTCACTTGTTATTGGAAACAGCAGACATTTTGGCATACTTATAAAGTGAAGATATCATGACATATTTTTTGTTAGAGGGGCAACAGCACCACTGTAGATTGCAACAAGGATTATGATGTGAGAACAATTAAAAGAGCTTCCCAGAACATTAAGAGTAGGCTTATACAAAGTAATTTATGTAAATAAATTGATTAGGTAACATTCAGAGTTGGTGTAAAATTTAATGTTAAGAGGCACTCAAGTAAAGTCCATTCAAAAGAGGAATGGACTTTACTGAAGTGAGCAAGACAAGCAAGATCAGCCTCTTAGCTGAAATGACAAAGTATTTGTTGCACTATGGAACACTTGAATTTGACTGATGCTTGATTATATAAAAAGCTGATCTCAATGCTTGTCTATCATCTGCCCAGTCACTTAGTCCGTGTCTAACTACAGTCGCAATGGATATCAAAAATTCTCAGGAATTTATAAACTCCAAATGTGATTTGATTAACAGGTGGCCAGGAATCATAAAGTTCTATTTTAAACATTCTGACAGGTGAAATCATGTCAAATAAAAGAAGCCTCTCTACTAAGAAAATGTGTATTTTATAATGTATCATAGTTTACTACCATGATTAAAAATTGGGCGTGACTCCTCATCATAAATGATCCTGGAACAATTGTTCAAGGCAGTGAGTGGTTTCAAATCTAGAAACTATGCAATGACTCAAAGACATTCCTTGGCCTTTCAACAATATATTAAAAGAGGGAAATTGATTGTATTTCTTTAGCTACATATAACTGCTTAATGACAAGTCATTACACACGGAAATGAAGTATATTAATGACAATGATTCTTGAGTGCTCATTAACACTAGAAAGTTATCCTGTATTGAGGCAGACTATTAATCATAAGAGCTATTTTTAAACAATGCTACCTGTGACTCTGCCTTTTCCAGAAACCAATGTCACATTAGAAGGACATGAAACCACTTTCAGCTATTTCTGAATAAATCCTTCAGTAAACAAGCCCTTTTAGCCTATCTTCTACTTTGACAGATTGTCCAAGAAACAAATTTGGTCAATAAAAACAAAATGTTCTCTTTAAAAGTTAAAAAAGTCACAGCCGACAAACACAATATAACTTTTAAACAACTCCTCAGTTTCATGTCCTGTCTCTCTCCTCCTCCCACAGATCCAGCCTGCAAGATGCTGACCAGTAATGAGCTACACCACACATCCATCACACCCACTGTCTCAGGGGGAGGTGAGAGCACACAGGCTCTCTGGCACGACCGTGTTCAAACTATGGATATAAAACTCAGAGGAAGGCAACAATATATATGATGAGAATTTATCATTCCTAATACAGCTCCTGGCTTCTGCCCTGCCGTAAGTAGGCTGAAGAAGTACTAAAACAGTGAGCACCAACAACACCCAGGTACAGATTGTTCCCTGGAAGGGAAACAGTCAAACAGACAGTAGTTTCATGGGAATATGTTATGACTGTTACACAGCAGCTTACAAGAAAGCTTGAAAGTTGTTGGAAGGAGTCTTGTGCTATTGCTCCCACAGGAACCAGAGTCATTATGGTGCCACTGGTCTGCTTCACTACCATGTGTTTTACATTTCCTAACTCTCGTGGTGCCCCTCAACATTAAATTTACACCAACTCTGAATGTTACCCAATTTATTTATATAAATTATTTTTTATAAGCCTACTCTTAATGTACTCTATGTGTAAAGGGAGACTCCTTTAATAGTTCTCACTTCATATTTCCGGCAATCTACAATGCTGCAGTTGTATATTCTTTCCCTCCAACATAAAATATATCATATATATCCACACCTTATGAATACATCAAAACTTCTACCATTTCCAATAGCAAGTAGATTGCACGTTCTCAAACGCAGATGCAAAATTAAAAGGGAAAAGGTAATAAATACTGCAAAGAACATAGAAGAAAAAAAGGATCATGATTGCAATTAGTGTACAATAAGAATTTACTCCACATTTTCCATTTATTTTAACTGTTTATGAGTCCTAACTCTATTGCTTAGCAGGAAGGACACAAGAGTAGCAGAGGGAAAGTGGCATTATATGAGATACTTCCTTTAAATTCAGAATATTGGTTATCATAGAAATGTATTTATAAAAGAAGCATGGTCAAGATTACTGTGCTTGAATACATGAAGTGAGATAGTCAGATTATGCAGCTTCAATGGCCTAAGAAACCTCCAAGGATACTTCCAAGGAAAACATTGCCATTGGCCTCATTTAGCTTAGGAGAGAGCCAGAACTAAGATGTCATTGCCTTATTCAAGCCAAATGAATGGAAATAAATGGGAAAACTGAATTCTGCCTGTGGTAGGCAGAATTTTAAAACAAAACTGAGTAATTCTAATTTTAAATAATTTTGACTGAGAATTTTTATTTTAAATTAAAAATATAGTAGAAACTAAAAACTTGGGAGCTTGAACCCACCTCAGTTTCTGTTTCCTTGAGTGACACAATCGAGTTGTAAACACAAAAAGTGGTTTTACAATGTCTACCATTAAAGCAGCTCTATTTTAATAGAAAAAGGTTGCTGCTGACTCAGGTTTTATTTCATGTACTTAAACTTATCCCTGTGATATTTTGCAACTAGAAACATTGCAGTCATGCCAAAGCACAAAGAGGAGCTAGAAAATGCAACCCATTAAAAAAACAAACAACCTGAAACCAATTCATTAAGTAACTGGCAAAGGGAAACGGCAAAGCAAACAAATCACATCAACGGTGAAAATGCAGGAAAATATTAAATATTATATTGGCTTGTATTTTAGTCATCTGAGGTATATAAGCAACACAGATAAGGGTTTTTTAAGAATATATGACTTTAATTTTGTCCCTTGAATGATAAATTTACAATGAAAATGACATGTCCACCATAATTTTGAAATACAATGTAGTTACCACCACTTTCCTACAAATGCCTTTCCATTATATTTGCTTGTGGCAGAGGAGTAAATTTGACAAAAAAAAATTCTTATGCGCATCCACCCTTAGGGGATTAATAGCAAAATGAAACATTTAAAAGTAAATAAATGACAATAAAAATTCTCTAAAATAAACATTCCTCCTGGATCTCCTCAAACAAGATTTTCCTCAGCATATTGTCTAGTACACCACTCTTAAAAAAAAAAAAAAAAAGACAAAAAAACCCACCAAACCAAAAAAACAACTTAAAAAACTGAAGAAACAAGATCTGTTTATTGAGAATGAGGCAAGAGGATACAATTGACCTTGGCCTGATATTTTACCTCTTGTTGATTGGGATAATAATTTTCCCAATGTTCCATATTAATGTCAGTCTAGCCCTAGAACCGTGAGGCCATTTGTGTTGGGAAGAGCAGATGCAGCGAATATATGCATGGCACCTGTGCCGACTTCTGGAGCATTTGTTGATCCTCTGAGGCCCCTCTCCCACTGAGGCCCCTCTCCCCAAGGCTGTCAAAGATGCTTGTGTCTACTCCTCCAATACTTGCCATGGACAGCTCAACTGGAGATGGTTTTATTTGATTTGGAAGAGGAGGAATTTGCTCTGCCATCTCTCTCTGCTCCCACAGTGTGTACTCAAGCATTAGTGGACAAATATATCAAATAAATATCAGATAAAAACACCCAAAATATGGTAATGCAAAGAAAGTATATATTTAAGGGTATGGTCAGAGAAGATATTCAAAGCCTCCACTGCTGCTTCTAGAAATGTCAGGACAATTCAGAAATGTCAGTTCCTTTACCGGTTTCCAGATTGTAATTGAAGGATCATGTAGCTCTCTTGCTCTTTCTCTCTCTTTCTCTCTCTCTAAATAGGTCTATAAAGATCAGCTGGAAAGTGTAGACAGAATTGTTCACTGGTTAGCTTTACTTAGAGCTACAGGGTATATATGTGCTTTGTTTTGTCTTATTGATCAATCTAGCTTACATTTTTAGCACACACAAACAAAAATCAAGAAAAATAAATGTTGATGAAAAACACGAACAACACAAATAAGGTTCCAATCGTGCAAATTTTGCTTCACTGGATAAAGCACTTCTTGACACAGTAATGTCCAGAATCCCCCTCCCCCAGAAAAATACAGGACTGAGACTGAAGCCATTCTTTTTTTTTTTTTTCCTTTTTTTTCTTTTCTTTTTTTTTTTTTTCTTTTTTCCTTAAGGCTATACAACACAAAGAAATAAAGCATGGAAGAACACCTCATTGGGCTAAACACTCCATTCTTCTGGCTCTGGAGTGAGCCTTTGACAAAGCGATTCTGTGGTCCAAGTTATTTGTCTCATTGGGACAACAACAAGAGAAAGAAAAAGAGGAAAAAATGAAAGAGAGGGGGGAAAAAAAAGAGAATAAGAAAGTCAATGATCCCAACAATAAAATCCAAAATTGACTTTACAATCACAGGTACAAATTGCTCAGGTCGATAGTTTCATTTCTCTTAAAGATCACTGTCGTCTAAAACTAATTAGAGGCGCAGGTTCCAAGGAATTGTCAATATTCAAAGCAAATGTTGGAGTTTAGAAGGTTATCATTCTTCTACTGAGACAGTCTGACGGGGTGACTGAAAATATTGTCATGTGCTGCCAAGTTCAGGGTGTCATTAACAATTGAATCCTTGCTCCGGCTCATGGATCTGTCTCCTATTTGGCCTTCTTTTATAGAGGAAACACTAAGAAGCCAGAAAAGGTTGAATATTTCCACCCTCCCATGAGGTTACCCCTTTCCAGTTTGAGATGCACTTTGTCTTCTCTTTCCATGAGGAGCAAGACCCCATTGCTGGCTGCTTCTCTGGTGACGTCCTGATCCCCTGCAAAAGCTGAAATCACTGGGTAGCCGTTTTGCATTAAACTTACCTAAAAAGTGCAAAGAGACAGAATCTGAGTTTTCTCAATACTCTCAATGATTTTTTTTTTTTTTCTCTGTGCATATCACTAAACTTTTGTACAGGTTCGAATCTAGGTTGAATTAAGCTAAGGAAATAGGCAATGTGTGATTTCTGTCATGTATACAGACCCCTTTAAAAATAACCCGCAGTCTCATTCTTCAACTGTTTTGTTTTTTGTTTTTTTTTTTATATGGGTCTAGAAATGAACATTTGAAGAAAAAAAAAACAAATTAAAGGAAAGACATCATCTTCTTTAGATTAGAACCCACCTGGATGGTTTGTCTGTTATAGACCTTGACCACGTGGAAACTGAAACTATATATCCCTTTTCTTGGTGCTACAAATATACTGGAAGTAAGATCAAAATGGTTGCCAATATTAACTAATACCTGGAATGTAAACAAATAGAACAAAGAAAAGGAGAGAGAGAAAGAGAGAAATCAGAGAAATAAGACTCCACCTTAGAAAAGCACCGGCAAAAATCTGACATGAGCTCAATGACCAACACAAAGCATAGTCAAAACGGCATTTGCAGCACAATTAAAACTGCATGGCAGGGGAATGGAGTCAAGTTACAGAGGCATTTAAAAGGCATCAGAGTTAATAAAGCAATTTAGTTACACAAAAATGATCTCCAAAGCCTGTTAGAGGAAGTGCAAATGTCCACACTGAGCTGTCAATAAAGCAAAGGTGGCAGAAGGAGGAGGGGGAGGAGTGTGAAATGGAGGGAAGGAGGGAGGAGAAAAAAGGTAGGAAAAAATACCAAAAGTCATTAGCTCATAATGAAAATGTATGCTTTTTAGATAGCACTACTGAAACCAAAGCTGGCCTCGAGCTTAATAGGGTATAGAACTAAAACTGCACTACAGAGAGGAGCAAAGGAGGAAAGCAGGTGCTCAGCAACATCTGGCAGCTCATGTCTGTCTGTCCCTCTGGAGGGCTGTGCCACTTGGCCCAACTTTCCCCAGGAGGCTGGGGTGGGCCTGTTCCTCTTTCCCGGAAATAATCTTAAATTGTTGTATATTTCAATTTTTTTTTTAAACAAAACAAAAGAAAAAAATTTTAAAAAAAGAGGAAGAGTTGAGCACTCCGGCAGATGTGCAAAGCCTCGCTCGGAAGCGGCGGCCGCGCCCTGCCGATCCCGCCGATCTGACGGAGACCTGGCCTCGGCTCGTCCGCTCGCGCCTTGTCCAGGCGCCTGTGGCGGGGAGCGTGATTTGGCTCAAAAGCCACGGGCGGCGGGCAGAGAAGGACCTGCGGCTCGGTGGCGATGCCGTCCGGCGAGCGGCTGTGCCCGAGCCGGCTGCTCCGCTGTGCCCACCCCCGGGGCACACCCGTCACGCTCAGTTTGCGGGCTAAAACTCTGTTTTAATGAAGAAATACAAAGCAGGAGAAAACAAAAACTCCATCGCCCCCCACCTCCCAAATCCCAAGCCTTTCCTCCCAAGCAGCCAAAGTCTACAGTTCCCAAAAAAGGGAACAAAAAAAATAATTTAAAAAACCCTTCTTGTGGAAGCACCGAAAAAGCGCCTTCAGACTCCTAGGAACTGGACATTGCCGGGTAAAGCATTTAAAATATGCTATGTATTTAGCAAGTTGGGGGTTTGTTTTTTTGTTGTTTTGTTTTTTTTTTTTCTCTACTGATATGATTTTATGAGATCTTGTATGCGACGAATGGCTGAGCAAACTCATTAGGAGGGACAGGTAGGCAGATAAATGACAACCAGACAGGTAAAAAAAACCCAAATAAATAACCCAAAAGACCAACAAACAAACAAGCCCAGAGAAAACAGTATGGTATGCTAATTTTGGCTGACTCTGCAATACTACTTCAGGAGTCAGAAGCGGTAGGAAAAAAGGAAATTTCATGGCAAAAATAAAGTGGATGTACGGGGTTTGGTCTCCGGGAGGCGAGCGGTGCTAAAAGGCAGAGGCAGGGGCAGGACAAGCAGGCAGGGCTGTTCGCTGCTCTGCCCGGCGTGTGCCGTGCGGAATAACACCATTCCGATATAGCCCGCCGGGGACACCGTTTGCCTCGTCTGATAACTGGGGAAACACCCTCTTCTTCCTCATCCCTCCCTCCCTCTGAGAGATGCTGTGACATTGCCAAATGCGCTCCGAACAGGCAGATCCGGCGACTCCTCATCGATACATTTCTGAATTTGCACCGAAGGAGGGATGCGCACCCTTCCCCCGGGTCGTTCCTGGCTGGTCGAGGCAATCCTTGGCTGCAAGGCGCCCCCGCACGCATCCGAGGCACAGACTTTCACGTTAAAGCTCCTTCCGTACTAGCGATTGTGACCGGACAAGTAGCCAGCGTGTTCACCCCCGGTACCGCCCTAGGAAAGCCCCGCAGCTACTTGAAAGAACTTTTCAAAGTATTTCTGGGGAGTTGAGACTTGAAGTTGCTATTGAGCGGGTGGGTCGGGATTAAAAGATGGAACGTGAACCAGAAGGAGAATACGCGTGCGGCCAGGGGGAGGCAGGGGCGGGAGATGCCCGCGCAGGGCTCGGGGACAAGGGGTAGCGAAGGCGAAGCAGGCGGCGGCTGACCTGGTCGAAGTAGATGGTCATGGTGCGGTTGCTCATCTCGGAGGGCTCGTGGTTGGTGCTGCGTGTGGCCGAGAAGGCCACCTTGGCGCTGCCCGAGCGCACCGAGATCCCCAGGGAGGAGGTGATGGCGCCGTCGGCCGAGGGGCTGGAGTCGCAGACCACCAGGCACTTCCCCTCCAGGACGATGGGCTCCGTGTCGTTCTGCGCCCGCACCGGGCACCCGGCGGGCAGCAGCAGCAGCAGCAGCGGCAGCGCCGCCGCCAGGCAGCAGGAGCAGCCGCCCGCCGGCTCC
>VZSE01010761.1:412778-461205 GCA_013398275.1 Promerops cafer | reverse complement strand
GAGGGGGCTGCGCGCCTGCTGCCGCCGCGGCGCCCTGAGGCCAGCGCTCTGCGGGACGGCGGCTGGGCAGCGGCGGCTGCGGCCGCGCCTTCCTCCCCTTCTTCTCCTCCGCCTCCTCCTCTGCGCGGGGCGAAGGAGCCTTCTCAGAGGGCGGGCGGCACGCAGCAGCCTGCCAAGGGGAAAGGCGGCGGTGAAGCACAGCAGCGGGCAGGCGGGAGCCGGCACCACGCCGCCCGGCGGGCTGCCCCTCCCCGCCCCCGGCGCCCTAGCGAGTACAACAGGTCTGGGAGACACCTGGCTGCCCGGTGTTCCCTCTTTCTCCGGTTCCCCAGCAGCCTGCCGTACTCCGAGGGGGGAGGAGGGGGCAGCGCGGCAGACTGCATCCCCAAAGCCCCGCGGAGCATCCTGCGGGCGCCTCGGCAGTCCCTTTCCTGCTCCACAACCAGTGGGGTCTCCAAAACCCGGCTCCACTTCTTCCCACAGCCCCACTATTTACTACATCTGCGAGCCTTGTTTGTATCCGTCTCCTAACGCCCCAGACACCACGGAAGATTTTATTCTTGTTATAAGTAACGCGCCCTCTCTCCCCTCGATGGAGCTGCCCCGCTATCTGTAGAGTTCGCTGGCGGCCGGGGCGCCCCGAACCCTGCGCTGCCTCCCCGGCGCTGCCCCGGCCGGGTTCTGGAAGCCGCCGCCGCCCTTCTTCCCGCCTGGGGGCTGCCGCGCTCGGGCACCGATTTGTACTTCCCAACCTTCTGTGCCCCAGGCCAGGCTACCACCAGGGCTGCCGACCCCGGCGACTCCCTAAACTCGCAAGAAGGAAGCAGCTGGCTCAGATATCCCCCGGTTCCCACCCCGGCATGCACACATATCTCAGGAGTCAAAGCCTCACCCGTCTTCTCCCTCGGAAGTTGCATCTCAGTTTTTCCCGTTCACCAGAACACCCGGAGATCTCGCTCCTGGGAGATCTCCCCTACACTTCCCCAGAGGCATCTCTACCGCTGCCCTAACCCCGCACCTTATTTTTGCTATCATTTAAAATGATATTTTGCCAAAAGGACAGCCGGCGGGGAGGAGAACGTCCTTTTTACCTGGGAGGTCCATGACGGGAGAGGCGGGCTGGTTGGATAGCTCGTCCGTGAACTTGTATAGCTTAGAGAAAATGAGCCGAGATTGCGCTGGCAGAAAGAAAAGGAAACAGGAGTCGCCTCTTTCTCTCCCGCCCATTGCCAATAATCATCCCCCTCCCGCCAGCCGCTACCACCACCACCACCCCATTTCCTCCCTCCTCCCATCTTCTCCGGCACACACACACACACACACACACACACACACACACACACACACGCACACGCACACGCACCCGGCAGGGATTCAGACACCGGGACCAGAGCGGAGTGCTGCCACGGCACCGCCGGCGATGCCGCACCCCAGTCCTTGCCCCGGCCAGGCACCCCCGCGCCTTGGAGCCGCACTCCGACACATCGCGAGCAGCAGCGACAAGCCGCGATGTTCCCACTGGGACGGCCTCTCCGGTGTCACCGGAGGCAGGGAAGATCCGTGCCGCCTCGCCCTCCCCCAATTATTTCTACTTGAACCCGTCGTGCTAACACACCGCTGTTCCAACACGCCACCGACACGTTAGCGCTCACCGGCCGCCGCTGCGGCGGAACCACGCAGCATCACTCACTGGGACCTATTTGGAATTCACAGACTTTAATTCTGACAACAATAATCACTAAAAAGGACGTGTTGTTCGGGGCACTGCGGGCCGTAAGGCTGCTTCCCGCACACCGCAAAGCCCCATTCCCACGCTCGTACCCGCACACCTCGGTGCCTAAAGTTCGGCGGCGGCTCCCCCTTTATTAACATATTTCTTCCCCGGGGCGTCCTGATTCCTGCCACGTTCCCAGACCCGCTCCCGAACCGGGATCCGCTCCCTGACCCACTCCAGAACTCTGAGAGTTGCTCCCCGACCCGCTCCCGAATTGACGCCTTCCCAAGCCCGTTCCCGTCGCAATGCTCGCTCCCAGCCGCGCTCCCGGCCCCACTCCAGTCCCTCTCCCGGCCCCGCTCCCGGCCCCGCTCCCGGCCCCTCTCCCGGCCCCGCTCCCGGTCCCACCCGTGGCCCCGCTCCAAGCGCGGTCGCGAGGCGCCACCTGGCGGCGACAGCGGGCGGGCCGCGGGGCCGCCGGGGCTGCGAGGGACGGAGGGAGCAGGGAGGGTCACACCCCGGCACGGGGGGAAGGGAAATTCCCAAAGGGCAGAACCTGCGGCTGAGGAACTGAGTGGCCGCCCCCTCTCGCTGTCTGCTGGGCCTAGGTGCGCTGGGCTTGTAGGTCGCCCCTGCCTTGCGGAGCGGTAGCGATGATGTCTGTCACAGCCAAGGTTATCATCTGATGTTGCTGGCTGCAAATGTTTCAGCAGCTCGTGGGGCTGCTGCTGAGAGGTTATCAGCAATGCGAGAGAGGGTAAGGCAGAGCTCTGGCAATGCAGTTTTGAGACACATCATTGCATTTCGATGCATTTCTCTCAATTGCCAACTGGGTTTCTCATTGCATATGGCGTTTTCCTAGAGATCCTGAAACTTAAGCCTTCAGCATGTGAAAGCAACTTATCAGAAAACTGTGTATACATCTAAGTGGTAGCTCCTGATATAGAGAAAATTTGCGGGTGTATGTCAACAGTAAAATTACAACCTCTTCTATGAACGAGCACTCCTCTGTTTCAATCTTCTGCTTTAAGCAGAAGCAAGGAACCCCTGAGGGTGTCCGCCTGGTGATTTGCACTGAGAAATTAATCATGCCCTGAAATTACAGCTAAGCAGTGTGCAGGGAATTCCTAACCTATAGCTCCCTATTTCAAATGAGAAATTTATGCTAAGCCTGAAATACTCATGTTTAATGGTCTTTTTTCTGAGTTCAAGCACGGAGGGATGAGAGTAGAAAGCTGAAAAGTGTATTGCATTAAAATTATCAGAAATCAGAACAGGAACAAGTCTGTGGCTGTAAGGCAGCACCTATTCTGCAAGACAGTGAAAAGGACCACAGAAATTCCTTTAAAAGATATCGACACTCAATCTTACCTGTGTCTGGTACACTAGAGAGCTGCTATTATTTCTCTTTAGATCACACTACTCATTGGTCATGACTGCGTTGCATAAACGAGGAATGAAAGCAGAGCCAAAGGATTTGTACCTTGTTCTATATGACATAGAACATAAGGCCCAGTGCTGAGGGAATGATGGCATGTTATCAGTTCTGCCTGCAACTTTCACAGAAGATGAGCATAAGAACTAAAGGGAACTGAAAAGCCATTAAATCCAGTGTGCCACCACAGGAAAAAAAAAAAAAAAAAAGAGATTAAATCTTGCTCTTTTTATTACAAGAAATGGATCCCATATGTACAGAAGCTCCCTTCTTCTTAGATAGGTAACTAGTAGAAGACCTGTAAGTAAAGATCATTGCAGTATGAATAGAGGGAGGGGGAATAACAATAGAATATTTACTTCTAATAAAATATCAAATTATATGAAATTTACAGCGTTTATTAGAAAACAGTTCTGTGTGTTACTTCTAATTAAATATTGTCCTTAATGGAATAAAACTGCAGCCTTCATGGAGCTATGTAGCTGGTGGATTTACTTAAGTATCTTTCCTTTTTTTTTTTTGTGAGTTGGAACACTGAAAATACAGAATATTAAATTATTAATGTCAGAAAATGCACCTCAGCTATGAAGTGACTTCAGAAAGTATAGCTTCTAAAGTAAATTAGCAGGTAAGTTATTGCTAAAGTTCTCTTTCTTGAGTTCAAAAAGTTGGTTGTAGTTGGAAAAGAATAGTGTGCAATCAAGCTTATGTCATTTTTCATCAATTTGCCAAGAATACAAACATTTCTACCAGGGATGTGTTGAACTTGATGGTGTGGAAGTTACACAAGAAATAAAGATGCTCATTTCTTTGGAACCATTCCTAAACTAGCCCTCACCTTGAACTCATTTAATCCAACAGCTTCAAGGGGAAAAGCTTTTTGTCTTATCTACTAAATCAAGTTATCAACAGAAAGGTATTTTGATCAGTAGCTCCCAAGTGTTTCCCATACATTATTTACAATAATGCCAAACAAAATAGAACACTTCTTTCCAAAAGAAAATGCTGTATGTCTTTTCCTCAAATTATTTCACAGATATTTGCGTTTATTATATCATTGTTACATATACAAAAACAGAGAAAGAAGAAATACTCATTTAATGTGAAACATTCTTTTATCTACCTGAAATATTAGAACAAGTTTGTAGCAGGGACACAAAAACACTTCCATGATCAGCCAAGGTGATGATTTCTGAGTCCTCATTTATTAAATAGGTTACCATTTAAATGGCTAAACAGCGTCTTCATGGATTACTTGGCCTTTAAAAAAACAATTTTACTGCAAATTGTAACAAATGGGATTTAACAAATCAGATTATCTTTTTCTTACAAGCACACCTTTGAAATATAATCTGATGGTAGAGAAAGTGCAGTCTTCTGTACCTACCCAGTTATGACCTCTGTACTAACCACAAGTTGTTAGTACACCAGCTGAGGTATACCCACCCTCTGTGAGAGCACTCCTTGTGCTAAATTCAGCTATCAGCATGACTAAAAGAATGTTTCGAAAATTCAAATCAATGTTTAATTCTCTATTCTGTCAGGACTCCAGGGCTTATTACCTTATAGCTGTCAGCTATGGCTGGGAATATATAACTCTCTGTTGATAATATGCACAACATTCTCAAGTATAAGCAATATAGAGAAAAATTACATAATAAATTAGAATTCATTCACAGAGATACTTAAACTTCGTGTCTAGTCCCTGAGTCTTAGTGTTTCACACATCAACCAAGGCAGTTAATTTTTTTTCCTGCATAAGAAAATTCACCGTAAGTTTTTATCAGGTGACAGTTCTCAAGTGCAAAGGTTTTCCCTTCATTGGAAGGTGAGGAAAATGGAGGATGGATGGAGGAATTTACCCATTCTCATAAGGAACATGTCTGATAGAATTTCAGGAATATCTTCATAAGATTTTACACATTGAAAGAAGTAAGTGTAATTTCTCAAGAACATTTGGTTCATGTAAAAATATCAGAACAACCCTAACATCATGTTCTGACTCTGTCATCAGCCTTTCTGACCAACACATTTTTGAGTCATTCAGGTTTGCTTGGGAAAATTTCGAGATGGAGATGTCATATCATTAAACAAAAAATGATGCAAATGGGCTTTTTATTTTTTCTAAATATATGCCAATTAGAAATGTTCAGGCAATGTGCATCAGTCACCAATGTGTTCTGCAGGTTCAACACTTATGCCCAGTTTTTAAAGGTTTGGTGCATCCTCAGAACAAACAGTTTGCAGTGATGTAGAGCAGCTCTGCTATTCTCTGGATTCCTTCTTCACACAGCTTTTAAGTAGATAAATGATGACAGCAACCCAGTGTGCCTTCCAAAGACTGCACGTTTTTTGTCTAAAAAGAAAAGGCGTTTGTGAGAAATGTTTACCACAGAAACAGCCATACACTGGGATTGGCAAGCACAAATAATTATTTTTTCTTTTATATGGAGCACTGAACATTGCTTACGTGCCTAGGTTTTGGGCACTGTTCACTCAAACAAACTCACAACTTGACCTTATAAATAAACCTCCCATATTTTAAAAATTTAGCTCCTAGCTAACAGAAGTAAAGACCTTATTTATTCTCTTTCACTTGCAAAAATGTATGTGGCCATCCAATATCCCCTCTCTGAGCCTCTCAACTGAGTTCAGAGACTGAAGAGTTTACATGAAATTTATAATGAAAACATTGCTATAAACATAGCACAATCGCAAGTTCCATTACAGGACATCCCTTAGGGCTCATAGCCAATATGTATAAACTTCAAAGAAGTTAATATATGGTAAATAATCTATCTATCTATCTATCTATCTATCTATCTATCTATCTATCTATCCATCCATCTATAAGATACCATAGGTGTACATATTAGGTTCATATAGATATTATGTGTTAATAATATGTGACAGTTGGGAAAAACTGGTGGTGTTAAACTATATTTTTGTATAGATTTTCTTGCTGCAGGTGAGATGCTGCTATACATAATGTCACACAGATGAGAAAATCTTGAAACAGGACTTTGAAATACAACAAAGAAATGCTACAGCCTTCAACTGCTTTACTTAGTTCATTGCTTCACTTGTTCATTCAGCTAGATTTCAAAGAAGGCCTTCCAGTTCTAACTGGAAAACAAAGTTATACTGAATCACATGTTTTTAATGATTCATGATAATTTTTATTAGCAGAGAAGGCTTTGGCATTTCTGAAAACAACCCAAAGAAATACAAATACATGGCATAGATGGAAGATCACATTATTAATGATTTCATTTAGTTAGTTCTGAGTTTAGCATTTCAGAATGCAAATCAGGTTTGAAAGCAATACTGTAGAAGACAGTCTCATTAATGACATACATGGAAGGAAATCTATAACTATCATTCATATTTTTTTTGTTGCTTTTTTTAAAAATTCTGCTTTAAAGATTCATCCTTTTATTTTGACAAAGCAACTGCTCTGCAAATGGGCTTCTGTACATTGCTCCAAGTTTTACACTGACAAAGTAGGAACACAGAAAAAGTTCTTGCTATAGAAATGTTAGCCATTATAAAGAGCTGTAACTATCTTGGTAGGGAGCAAAACCGGTTAAGTTCAGTCTTTTTAAAATTAATTTTTCTTCTGAAATAAATATATCTGTGTTGCAACCAAGAGACTCTAGCTTCAGAGAGTTGGAACAGATGTATTTGGTCACTTTTATATGCTAATTCCAACTCAGTAAATACATGGCTGCTGAGAACTCTGATGACATTTGAGGGACCCAAAAGATTTGAGTCATAGTTTCCCTCACTGAAATTGATGAAGATCATCTCTGGTTCTTGTTAACTCATTCGTGTATTTCTTTCAGTTTTTATTTGTATTAGATTTTTTTTCACTTTTCCTTCATCAGAGCTCTTAACTTACACCAATAATTAGACTAATGTACTGCTGAGTTTTTTTGTCATACTTTTTTTTTTTTTTTTGTGGATCTGTCTGTGGATCTGTCTGTAGAACTTCCTTTATTTGAAATAGGAAAGACTGGAGTTCCCCATCCAAAGAACATTTAAAATCTGATCCCAACCTACCAAACTGGTATTTCATCTAAGGTGGGTGCAGAGAAAATCCAAAGTAGTCCATGGCTGTTGAAAAGTTGCCTAGGATGCAGGAAGATTTACATCCATCTAAGGAGGTCACATCCTTGATCTGAGTTCCAGACACCTCACTTCAGTCTCAGCTCTTTGCTACTGTAGGTTTCAGCTCTACCACTTATGACAAAATTTCACACTGCTTTAGCTTTCTCAGGTCTGTGGAGACTCCCGTTCTTGCCTCATCTGAAACAGTCCTGAATAGCAATCCTTGTATCCTTTGAAAACAAACTCTAAGGCTTTTACCAAAAAGATGGTTTTAGCTATCATAACTGCAGCAGTAGCCTCACAAACCAGGGCTACGCATGCAATGGCAGCTCTCCACTACCTTTAAGCATTTGCGTTATGATGTATGACCAATCCCATTCATCTCAGTTACTGCTAAATTGGGTGTCCCTGAAACATGTGACATGTCACTTCTTCTGCCAGTCCTCATCAAAGCAGGTAGGAAAGGAGGTGAAACATTATCTGTTGAACATTTGTACTGTCCACTGTGAAGGAAAGCTCATTTGGGCTGGATAAGGACATTTGGGAACAACAGTACTTGTCTCTCCTTACAATCAGGAACTCAAAACCAGAATCCAGTTAATGTCTTAAATTCTTAAGGAGATAGAGAGGGGAAAGCACTGAGGCAAAGCTGAGGTGTTCAATGTCAAAGATTTTGAGAGCCAAGCCCATGGGTTTGGGGAAGGTATGAGAAAGAGTATCTGGGTAGTTACCAGTTTTACTTCTAACAGCTTCATTGGAAGAACTGAAAATTAATTTTCTATGCTGAGCTGAACCTTGGGCATATATTACTGTTCAGACATGTTCAGACATTCCCTGTTCTCCTAGAAAGTATTGCAACAGGTGAGAGATAGGTTTATGCAAAGTTGTTGCACTATTTTGAAGGATCTTTACATACGTTTGTACCATACCTCTGGGAAACCCCATACACCTCTGATCACATCATTTGATACAGCCAGAATTCTCAGGGTAGTAGATGCAGGTAATCTTTCACCGTAAACCCTCATATAGCCTGATTCACACCTGTCCCAAACACTGAACACCCAACATGCTTTATTGCATGTGACTGCGTAGAAAAATAGTGGTGCCTGAAGGCACAGACAAAAAGAGATGACAGAGAAGCAGTCATTCCCATCACCTTGTTTTCTTCCTTCCAGGGAAAACTTAAAACATTCAGTATAGAAAGAAAGTGTACTAAATTTCAGACATTTGCATTAGGGACTTTGAGGCAGACATAGCATTTCCAATTCTAATACTGAGGCCTTCACAAGGGATTTCACATCTGAAGCTTTTTCATTGCATTGAACTAAATGACACTAAATCCAATTTAAAATAAATGATGAGCCAGAGCTCTGATACACCTTTGCCAAATACAAGAATAGTATGTGTTGTAAAAATAAAATAAAATTCACATTGCAAATAATTCCTTTACATAGTAGTTTATATTTATATATATGTATATATTATATATATATATAACATACACTATATATTTATTAGAGAAATTAATGTGCAGAGAGCCTGAACTGAAAGTCCTAGGCCTACAAAGACTTAGCCTGTATTTTACTCGAGGCACAGGAGCAGTCCCGCTGTGCTTTGCTCTTTATGTACATAAACCTTTGTAGGTCTGGAGCCACAGCACAGGAGGCAAAAAATACCAAAAGCATTTCACAGCATTTCTTTTCATGACTTTGTGCTCGTGATGCTCTTGAATCAGTATCATTATTACTTTATTGTGTTTTGTCATTGTGGTGACACAAAGGATTTTAGTGCAGCTCTGTAGAGACTGTTGTGCCACGAACACGTGTTTCAGTGTCAGTTCTGTTCTGTTTAAAGGCAGAAACAGATTCTGGAGGTGGAATTTACAATGGCCACAAAACATCTGGCATCTCTGTAACTGTCCCTTCTCAAGACCAAAGAAAATTCCTTGATATCTTTTACGGTTCTGATTAAACGCTGCATGTGCCAATGACAGATGTGTTTAAAGCTACTTACCTTTTTAAGCTACAGTTTTTTATCTGTGTAGAACTTTTCACCAAATGGGGATAGGGGCAATGACTTTAAGCTGAAAAAGGGCAGGTTTAGGTTAGATATAAGGTAGAAATTCTTTACTGTGAGGGTGAGAGGCACTGGAACAGGCTATCCAGAGAAGCTATGGATGCCTCATCCCCATGAATGTGTTCAAGGCCAGGTTGGGCAGGGCTCTGAGTACACTGGTGTAGTGAAAGGTGTCCCTGTCTATGGCAAGGGGGGCTGGAATTCGGTGGTCTTAAAAGTCTTTTCCAATCTAAGCCATTGTGTGATCCTATGATTCTGGGATAACAGTGGGCAGGGTTTCTCATGGAAGAGAACCGGTAATGATGTATCTATCTAAGGGAGTGTCTCTCTGTGCACTCTCTGTACATACAGAATAGATATTTAAATAATTTTTTTCCCTCATTGGCCTTCTTTTTTTCTGTTTCCTAAGGTCTTTATGACATTTTATAGTTTACTATATAGGACTTAACATTAAATTTAAGGCTACACAAACACAGGCCAGTTTTGAGCTCAAGCTCATATTAAAATCTGCTTCACATCCATACAGTCTGGTTACTAGTATTTAAGGACTTGGCTGCACACTGGTACTTAGGCCTTGAAACACACTAGTCAGAGCAAAGGCAGCTGTCTGTGCTGGGCACTGGAAGATGGCACTGCCAAACTGGTGAGTCGCAGCTGGGAGTCAGGGATTTCACCTCTTAAGATCAATCTTGAGAAAAACAAGAACTCAACAAACTATGTACCCCAAAAAGCAATATATGAGTAATTGATTAACCATAAACTGTCCAAAAGCAAATTGAAACATCAGCATAAGAGAAGGTGATGTATCTCTGTCAATCTTTTTAAGGAAATAATTCTTGATCTGCCAGAATTTATGAACTCACTTGAATAATCACAGTCCAGTTGATGGCTTTGTGATTAGTGTAACTTACTTAAGAACGAACAGTAAATTCTATAAATAACATGTTAACATTACTTCCCAGTGAGATTTGGGCTGAAGAATAACTCCTCTATTTCCTCCCCATTACTTTTTTCCCTACATATGGGCTAGAATTATGTGGAAATTCATGCAAATGAACATTGATTTTCAAATATGAAAATATTGTGTCCATTTTTGCACTGTTTCCACTTGAAACACAGCTGCTGCCAGTCATATTTCCTCTCCAACTGTTTCATTCTGACAGTTTGCATCATCCTGCTTTTATAGATTTTCCCCAGCTATAATCAGGTGAATTACCTCAGAATGCCTTTACTAGTGTGCCACGGTTTCTCACAGGGAAAAAAAAAAAGCAAGGTAAATTATGTTGTTATGCTCCCATTTTATGAAAGTAAGCAGAGAAATACACAGTTGAATTCCAATTCAACCAGAAGCCTAAACAAAGACTTTCTGACTCATGATGACAACCTTCAATCAATATTTTCCTAAGCAATCAACATAAAATGTAAACAGGGTAACTTCAGTGTTGGTATGCAAGAAGCAGGTTTCCTGAAGAGGAGCAATAGGCTTGTATCAAAAGACATGCAAAGATGAAAAGAATATGGCCTAAGTTCAAATTCAGTTAATCAGTTCATCACATGCTGAACATTGAGCAACTCAGTAGACTGAACACAGCTAAAAAGCTGACTGAGTGGAGTTGGACTGCTCACGCTTGACTTTCTTCAAGCACTCTGATATATATTGGAGCTCCTTGGGTTCCTTAAGCCCTAGCTTATATTCATCTACCCATCCATCCTTCCACCCATCCTATAGCTGGCACCACTACAATACTAAAACTGTGAGGACTGAATTGTCACTCTCTGCAACTGACCATTTATGAAATAGATGCCCCTTCTTATGTGTGCTCACACACACTGTTCTAGAGTAAAAGTAAGATGTTCTCTAATCTCTTTTCACTGAATCTTCCTACAAATATAACAAGAATACTGGGAAAAATATAGTTCACTCGTGTTGCAGAGTTAGCCTTGGTGTTTGGAGCAGCAGAATATTTGCATACAATTTTGTAGTTTGTGCAGAGTTTCTGGGAGTGCACTGGTTTTCAGCATTTCATGTTTTTTTATAGTAAAAAGGCTGTATAATACAATGGGAAATTAAAAATACTTGAAGAAGCCCTGGAAGATTTATTGAATTTTATTTTCATTGATTCATCTGTTTTACTCCTAAAATTTTACTGTTTCTCATCCCATTTATAATGCCCTATGTATATAAGCAAATTGGAACTTTGCTACATCTGTCTTAAAAGCAGCCTGTGACACAGGATAAAATTCATCTTCATGGTTCCCTGAGTATGGATACAGCTAATGGTCCACACTGCTAATAGATTAGTCCCTCTTTTGGGAGATCCATGTGCCTATACAGAAAAGAAAGTCATTAGGCAGATAGTTACGACAGGTTTGCAACTGCTGGAAGCTTCATGACACACTCCAGTGCTGTATTATGGGGGCTTAACTACCTTAGCAGCGGGATGAAATTCTATAGCAGGATACTGATATTTGTGTTTGAGTTTTAAGATACTGGAGATCAAGTTCTGTGCAGAAAACCACAGCGTTAGGTTTTTTTAAACAAATTCTTGCTAATGATAATATTTACATTCAGATCCTCCACAAGGCAAAATGTCTTCCAAATTTTTTTGTACATTTCAAGTGGACAGAACATGAAAATCTCACTCTTGCAGATTTCCAAGTAATCTAGAGTCCAGAATAGACTGAATGTTGAAGGGAAGAGGCTGCATTGAAAAAAAAAACCCAACAAACAGAAAAACACAGCAAATATGTTTGGGTCATGCAGAAGTCTAGAAATAGAGTCTTCTGAAAGCTGGTTATGCACTGAATCATCACTCCTTCAGTAGTTCACATTTTTTGTGTTGTCAGAAAGAATGTTGACTCATAAGGGTACAGACAATTTATACAAATGTTAAACACACCTTTCTATACAATCATTTTAAATTTTCACTTGGAATGACACAGAATTTCAGAAATTTTAGAGCATTTTATGCCATTAAAATAAAGTTTCCAGAGAGGACACATGTCAATAAGACATGACTTTTTCCAATCAAAACCTACTAAACTTACTGTTCTCTTTCAGAAAATTTGTCAAATTTACTGAAGGCAGAAGCTCCATTTAAGCCAGTTTGTGGATTGCACTGAAACCTCTAGACGTCCTTTGGAGCTGACTAGTTTTACATACACATACATGATGAAATAACTCCTGGAACACATGGAAAAATTAATTGAATTATTCATACCTAAATTCAAGCCCTGCTTAGAGTACTAAATGCATCCCGCACTATAATTGTAACATTTAAAAAAATGAAACACTCCAGTGGTTTGGAATGGAAGAATCTTTTCTTTCTAACCCTTAGAAACTTCACCCAATTACCACACATTGTTACATATCTAATCATTAATTTTACGAGTTGTGATGGTGTCTAAAAATTAAAGCCAATCAAAGTGCAAGCTCTAATTTCTAATATGTAAATCTCACACTGGTTCACTGTGGCTCTCTTTAGGATTTCTTTTACAAGTGACTAGTTACAAGTGACAAAGAGTTTTTCTTGCTTCAGAGCACATAACCTTAATATTGTCATTCTCCCAAGAGCTAATGGATATTTCAGAGAAATGGATGACTGGATATTTCAAAAGACTGATCGTGAAGTTTCAACCAATTCTGAGGTTAATTGTTATCTTGGGGTTTGAACTAGATGACTACAAAGGTCCCTTCCAACCCAAACCATTCTAAATCTCTGATCTTCAAACCCAGAGCTGACTCATGTACAAAGGAATCATTATCACTTCTTGGTCTCCAGTTAAATTCTCTTAAGTTGTTTTCAGGCTAAAGTCAGCCATCTTAAAAGAGCTTTCTCCATCTCTTTCCTGTGTAAAGAAGATATCTTTTTCATCTGCAGGACTCATTTTCCTCAAAACACATTTCAGATGAAGCAGAAAAAATATTGTCCCTTTTCCAGAGGAAATGTTTACAATAGAGGACTATTCCATAGCATTAACTACATGCATTTATGCAGATAAAATGAGTTAAAGATAACAGAAAATTTTCTCTTAAAATTAGATACTTTACATGAATAATCACATTGCAGAGAACTTTTTTCATTCTGTAATTTTATATGTGCATACACAGTAAGTAGCTGGAATATCTGGTGTTCTTGAAAACCAAAAGTGAAAAAAGAGAAAGAAAAATGAACAATTATGATGATGACTTTCTGCAATTTAGGACAAAAGTGATGTTGTGGTAACTAAATAAGATACAGATAACAAACTATTTAGTTACAGATATATGCAGAGTTTTGCAGTCCTTAATACCGTGGATTGTGTCTGTATTTGGTTTTGGTTAGTCTACTTGCATAGGTATGAGAGGATGGTAGTCATGCAAAAATGAATGTATCTGCTGTTAAAAAGTCTCTCAGCTTTTGTAAAGAGAATAGAATGGTAAGGTAATTTTAAATGAAGTGGGAAAAAGAATTTTTTTTCCAAATTCTAGGTAAGGTGTGTTTCCTTGCATCGTATTTATGCTTTTTCTTTTTGAAAGATACATTCTCTCCTCTGTATGCTGGCCTTGGTATCAAGAGATTCTGCCTTCTGAACAAAAAGAGCTGGTAACCCTGAATTAAGAGGAGAATTAAATGCTTGTGAAGGTACCAGTTGACAGCCTAAGAGCTGGAAAGATCATTCTTCTATATATAATTCTACCAAGATTCAAGTACCAGCAGCATTTCCTGCAAACATCTTACAGTGAAGTCATAGCCTGGCTTGAAGAGGTACCAAGTCCAGGGGTCAAACCAGGTAACTAAGGTCTGAATTTGAACACACTGATCCCAAACAAATGGCGAACTAGGTCACTGAACTTAATCAAGTTAAACAAGAGAGATGGAGATGGAGATGGAGATGGAGATGGAGATGGAGATGGAGATGGAGATGGAGATGGAGATGGAGATGGAGATGGAAATAAAGTACTTAAATGTGCTTATTTTAACCTTACCATATAAAAGATCAGCGTACCTGTACTGAAGTGGATTAAGTTGTGATGCTTCTTTTAATGAATAAATAACAACTGGATTTACAAGAATAGTATCGTTTTATTTGAAGCAAATAGAGCAACAGTCAAACTCAAAAGTACAAATTAGTTACACATTCTCATATTGATCAACTTTTTATCTGAAATCAGTATCAATGATAAACATTATCAGTGGTACTACAAGAACGTAATAAAAATCTCTTATTAAAACCCCAAATTTCTGCTTAGGTTATGTGCTGAAGCTTCTCAAAACACACGACAGAGTATCAATGACTGATATATCCATTACAAACTTTGAAAAGCATGTGTAAGTTTCAAATCTTTATTTTCCTTGGTCAGACTTAGGTTCTTCTGGTCTCTGAATGACTATTTATAAATTCAAACAATTTTAATTCTTTTAGACTAAAAATATATTACATTTCTTTCACAAATATTTAATTAATATTGTAATACTCCCTTCCTAATAGCTTCTGAATACCTAGAAAATGCTTCGGTAGTCAAACAAATAGTTTGAATATAGAGTTTGAGGCAAGGGTCTTGTAGGACTGTGAGTCAGAGGTTAATTTGACTTTTTGCTCTTTTGTTTTATCAGATGTTCTGCCAAATTTGCCAACAGTAATAAAGACATCCATGGAAAGAACCCGCTGTTCTAATCACCTGTTTGGAGCTTTGATACCTTACATTTACTTCAAGTATCATAAAAAGCAAGCACATTTTGGACTTTGGGGGAATAAAGTGTCTCAAGTAGCATCCCAAAATTCAGTTTGGGTTTTCTCTGTTGTTTGGTTATGCTGTGTTTTTCTTTTTCCACTGGACAGTATAGTTAGGAAAATCAAACTCCAGAATTCTCACTTTGGCACAAATAAACTTGGCATGTGCTTAAAATTTTAATAAAATGTGTAGAGAGCTCTCCTTTCTAAGTCCCTTGGGACCAGTGAGTAAAAAGTTGAAATTTCCACCTATCTAGTGAACGGTTTTTTGAAAGAACTAATGAAGAACTTGTTAATAAAATTATTTTTAAAAGGTATGTGAGTGACAGTCTTTAACAGTTTAATTTGGAAAGAATGCTAGGCAGTACATTATGTCTTCTATACAGAAGTGGCTTATGTCATATAAATGTCTGTTAAAAAATAAGAAGCTATTTAGATTTCTAGTAAGCAAATTCCTTACTATAATTAAGAAGTTAGAAGAAATCTTTCCAGATAAAGACAGGAATATGCAGAGACTCCTTTGATGATAATTAACCTTTAAAACATTCTTTCTTAAGAATTGTGCCAGTAATAAAAATGATTCTCGGAACCAGAAACTTTCTTTCTATGGGAAGTAATAACATTTGCACTTCCTCATAATATAATTCCAAATCTCATTAAACTATGGTGACCTTAGAAGTCCTTCAGAAGAAGACCACAAAAAAAAAAAAAAAAATCCAACAATCTAGAACACAAACTAGAAGCATGTTCCAATATTCCCTGAACTCAAGAGCAGAAGCAATTAGATTCCTATTGCATTGTATTTATTAAGGGTGTCTCACCAGCTATAAAACCAACACACCATAACCTACATCAATGGCAGAACAGTCGAAAGTATGTCCAGTGAAACTCTAAATGCTTGTGTGGTGCAGCTTCAGTGAGACTCTGGAGTGCACCATCACTGGTGGGTTAATGTGATTTGGTGGCTTAGCTGACCTGGTCTGGCTGTGGCTACACACCATCTGTATGTTCCTCAAGAGGGAATCTTGGGGATTAGCTCATGTTGAGACCTACACAACAGACTGGGAATGTTAACTTGGGCATGAGTATGAGTAAAACCTGGAAAAACATTGATTGCAGTGGAAATTGTAGCCGTTCTGATATAAACATATTCTTTAGTGACATATTCTTCAGTGACATATTATTCTTTCAGTTTCTGTAGCGCTTCTGTCTCTGACACTTAATTTTGTTTCTAAACATCCCTCCACCCCAAGCAAGTACATAACACCATATGGCTTCAATTCTAATGTGTAAATATAGTACAAAGGAAATGTCACGAAAATAGTTTTGTCATTCTCTAAATAGATGCTTAAATCCTTTTGTTATTTAAAAGGTAGCAGCTCCCCATTTTACAGGATTTTTAGTGTTTAAATTTCGAATTCTAGAGATGATACTTGCTTGTGAATAGACAGAAATAGTTGCATATATCTGAAATTGAGATCTCTAATTTCTACCAATTTATCAATTTTAAGATAAGATCATCAGGAGCTTAAGATTTTCCTTTGTTTTGAAATGCATTGTTATTTAAATAGTGTATAAAAAGTTACTATAAAGTCCTACAAAATTGACTACACTTACCATGAAAACTCTTGACCTATTGATGACATATCCAAGGAGAATTGACTTCTAATCCTGCAAAGAATATACTTTCTCTTTGGATTTGTGGATGGAGAGCTTCACCATGATGATTTCAAAGATGTTATCATTGTCCAAATTCTCTAATAGAAGAATATAGAAAAGGTATTCTGACTGAGATTACCATTATTGTTTGTGTCCTTAACTTCTTCCCACTCAGATTTGCTTTTCTTTCGTTTATAATTTAATTAGGACACTTCAGAATTGCAATATTGTGATTGATTTTTAATTCGAATATTATTTGTAGAGCAAAGATGTAAATACAGAAATCTCAAGAGGCATTAAGAGAAGAGACAATGAGAATTGGTCTACTATTTATTGTGCTCCAGATTTGTATGAGTTTGTTATTTCTGGAATAAATTTATGTAGTATTCCATCTTTGAAAACACCTCTTCCTTTCCTAGGACTGATCCTTTGAAGCTAACTGAAGTGTAGTTTGTACATTAAGGAAGTTATTTTGAGGGAGGAAATCATTAGACTCCAGATCTGTAGGAATTCAGGGACAGCAGGTCTAGTTTAACAAATATATTTTACTTTTCTGGGGATAATAAAGGGAGAAAGGGAGGTAGTTGGCATTGTTTTGTTTAGACTTCTAAAGCACATTTTACATGGCATGACAGATAAAAGAAATTTTGAAAATAAAGTCTGTTTAGGTTATGGAAGGAATAAAAAACTGGAATGTGGCTAGAGGAAAAAAAAAAGCAAAGATCTATGATTTAAGCAGTAAACCTGGGCTAAAAGATAGTAATTTGTTTGGTTCATTACACCATACTTGTTAATGTTTGTTGTGCAGCTCCTGACTTTTCTAGCAGTAAACTATAGATGTGTTTAAATTATATTAACTTGTTTTTAATTCCCACAAAGAGTATGTAATTGTACATTGTAATTGCAATTGTACAATAATTGTAATTAGTAACCTAATTCTAGATGCTGGTGAAGCTGGGTAATCAAATTCAACATAAGCTAATTAGGGGCTGAGTGTCAATTTATTTGATCTCCTTCATAAATTCTTCTTTTAATACATTTCTATAATATTGATCGAGAAAAAAAATCATATTTTACCTTCTAACTGCTCATCTTTATGCTTGTGTTAAAATTGTGTTAAAAATTTTGTAATAAAAATTGTTAAATCCTTTCCGGCTGCTAGTCACTGCTTCAGTTTAAAGCTGTGCAATCAACTTGTGTTATATTAGTGTTGAACAAATTAGTGTATACCAATCATGTTTCACATGAAAAAAATGTACCTTTCTGTAAATAAGAAGGAGGCTGGAAGAGAAGCTGCAGAAAAATTCCTTTTGTTTAATAAAGTCCTACCTCAGTAGAGCTCTTCCATTTTTTTTTCACCATACAGTCTAGTTAAACTTATTCCTAATTTTGCTCTTTTGACAAATTGGTTCTAGGCTGCCTTCCTTTGAAGGCAGCCTTTGTCTGACTCTTTACTTGACTAAACTGATTTAGAACATATAGCATTTCAGACCCAAAATAAATACACTGTGGGAACAGAGGGTGGAAGAATGAAAACAAGGTTCTATTGGATGCTGGCTCTTTCTGCTTACAGTGCATCTCCAGCTATGTAAGTGGTAGGAGTTACAAGGGGAAATTCAGTCAAAGGTTCAAGCCAGGTGCTTTCTTCCTCAGTCATACAATCACAGACTATCTTGAGTTGGAAGGGACCCATAAGGATCATTGTGTCTCTTTCCTGTTTATTATGTATTATTATAAAGCATGGCATTTCAAATATCCTTTGCAGCAGTATGATTCAAAAACATTAGGAATTATTTGGGAAAAAATGTTATTTAAAAGAAAAGTGTATCTATTAAGTGACTACTTAGGTTTACAGTATTCACTGAGAAGCAAGTGCTTGAGACAGATAGTCCAAGGACACTCTGAGTAAACATAAAGGACTGTAACTCAGCATGACTTTTTTGGCTTTTTCATTACCAAGTCTGGAGGACTTGGCACAATGTAGTTCTACAACAGGAACATCAGATTTTAGATCTATTAACAGCTAGTAAATTATTTATCAACTTACAGGATATCAAGAGTTATTTGGCAGTTGGCAGGCATCAGTGAGCCATAGATTAACAGAACACCACTATTGTGTAAAATATCTTCTGAGCAATCTATTTCAGAACAGAATTTTTTAATAGATACTCTTATTAAGGACATAAAAGACCCTTAAGCTATTTTTCTTACTTGCTATTACTCTGTCTATAGGCATAACACTATGTTTTATAGTGACTGAGAGACTGAATACATTGCCAGTTTTGTTTCTGAAAGCAACATTTATGTACAGCTACTTAACAGAGGAAAGGATTTACACTGTATGTTAAAATCAGCAAGAAAACTTGGGCACATTCTGGATCAGTTTTTTGGTCTTGTTACAATGGGAGAAAAAGTGACAATAATAGAAAGACACAGTTGAAGATAGCAAGAGCCCATTTCTTCAGAATGATCTCATCGGGAAGCACACCCTGGGCTGCATCAAAAACAGAGTGGCCAGGAGAACGAGGGAGGTGATTGCTCAGCCCTAGCACTATCTACCACCTGAAGAATAACCATGTTCAGCTCTGGACATGATTTTCTGTGCTGTCCTCAGCAGAAGAAAGACATGGGCCTGTTGGAGCAAGTTCAGAGTAGGCCATAGAAATTACCAAAGGGCTGGAACACCACTTGTACAAAGACAGGCTGAGATAAGTTTGGGTTGTTCAGTCTCGAGAAGAGAAGGTTGTGGGGACACCTCGTTGTGGCCTTCCAGTACTTAAAGAGTGCTCATAAAAAGAGGGAGAGCAATTTTGTGGGCAGAGAGTGACAGGACAAGGGAGAGCCGCTTTTAACTGAAAGATGGTAGGTTTAGATTATATGTAGGAATAAATTCTTTACTGTGAGGGTGGGGAGGCACTGGAACAAGTTGCCCAGAGAATATGTGGATGCTCCATCCCTGGAAACACTCAAATTCAGATTGGATGGGCACTGAGCATCCTGAGCTAGTGTTTGGCATCCCTGCTCATCATGAGGGTATGAAACTAGATGAACTTCAAGGTCACTGGAAATGCTGGCCATTGTATGACTCTCACTGGCGGGACCAGTCTCAACCCAGAAGAGTGGCTTGTTTCCCAAAGGGCTTGTTCCAGGCAAAATATAGCAGATAAACAATTTTCTTGTGCTAAAAGATTTTCCTATTCTTATACTCTGCACTTTTACTCCCTATCATGCCACTGTGAACAAAATAGCATTTTGTTGCCTTCTCTAGTTGCAGCTGCTTTTCCTCTGTAAAATAGCTGAAAACACTGAAGCTTTTGCAGCTTCTGCTGCTTTCTGAAGTGCCTCAAACTTTCTAAGCTACCTGTCATTTCAGTATCTCTGATACTCCTTGAATTTTATCTTGTCATACTGGATCAAGAGCTTAGAAAAAACCAACAAACCTTAGGCATTTTCCTTTTCAGATGTGTTTCAATGGAAAAGAAAGGCTTTGGCGAAAGGTGATTTATCCCAAAATAGGAGCTTTCAAAAATTCTCCTGTAAACTTCAGAATAGGCCCTCCCCCTACCTAGGATCCCAGGAGAAGCCGAGTGAGGGGGACAGAGGATAATAAGTAGGCCATTTTATTTAGGTGAACTAACAGTTATAATAAGTTAGAAATGCTTAGTAGTGTGTTTTCAGTTGCTTAAAATACTTGTATATTTACATTTTTCCATGAAAACATTAAAAAGAACACTCACCTGCAAATAACAAGTTCTGAGTGAGAAGTAAATCTCTTGAACTACCATTGAATTTAGGAAGGAATATCACAGAAATTGTTCATATAATTTTCCCAATTAAAATTACAGTTGTGAATAAACCATATTTTTTCACAAGAAAATGTCTAAATTTTATTATAGCAAAATAAAATTTGGAAATGCCAAAATTGTTTACTACTATCACAAGAATGTTGATTTAGTATAAAATTTTATATTAAAAAATAATAATGCCCCTACTAAAACTTTTTAAACAATAGTTATTAAAAATGATAATAAACCATTACATATCTTATTATCAATACTTTAAAGGTTAAAATAAGCAACAAAATCAACTAAAAACCCCAAATAAACTCCACTGCCCTCAAAAAAACTCCAAAGAACAAATCAACAAAAATATCCCCAGAAAACCCAAATCCAACCCCAAACCTTAAAAAACAGGAGGAGAAACAGCCCTGCCAATATCTGCATATAATGAGCAAGAGATACTCAAATATTATAGGACACATTAATAAAAAGGGTAAACCCTGAGAATTTGTCAGCATGGAAGATAGGTTAGGTTAATTAACCCTAGAGTGATGGCCACTCCTACCAGATGATGGACACCAATTATGCACTGTTATTGACCTCATAATATACAATTCTTCATCTACAAAGACAGCTAGCAAATAACTAGTCCTCAGAGACAGGTAGAACCAGTTTGAGAAGTACTTAGTAACATTCAGTTCTCATTAAAAATCCAGTGGTTTTGATAACATTTGTCATTTCATACATTCACGCACTGACCACACAGTTTCTGTCACCCATGCCAACACATGAAAATCTTTATATTTGTGGGATAAGCTGAGTGATCTTTTCAAGTCTAATATAATTTTCAGAGAAAGACTATTACACAAAAAAATGCTGTGCTAAAGGAAAAATGGTGAGAACCAGGTAATCCGAGTTCACTTACATGATAAGTACAGCTAAATATTTAGGTTAATATGCTGGAAAAATAACAAGGAACTAATTCAATTAGAAGCATCAAGCTAATTTGTATGTAGAAATGTAGCTGTTTTTAGAGTCCTCCTCCCCCTTTCTAAAATTCTGTTAATATACAAAAACCTGTAATATTTCTGATCATAGACAAGTCACTTTTTTTCTTACATTCCAACCTTTTTTCCCCCACATTTCATGGTATATCAGCTAACAAGTTTTACGACACATAGTGTTTGTTGTTATGGAGTCTATACAGACACACCAGCACTCCAGGGTATGAAAGAGTTCATAAATGTTTGAAAAAGTGTTCCTGCCCCATTTGTTTTCAGACTGTATCACTGCTCCACACACAAAACAACCATCCACTTCTTATGACCCTACAGTACATGACTGCTAAGAGGCTGAGCACCACAAGGAAACACATAACCTTGGTTTGGCAAACTTAGAAATAAGTTCTATTAGTATGAAAAAAATCTGTGTTGGTTTTGGGAGTTAGGATTTTTTTTTTTTCATCTCAAAGTATGCACTTATAGCAGGCATATTATGAATTAGTATTAAAAAAAAAAAAAACAACACAACCCTTGAAGCAGGCATCTGGGAATCTGACACATAAACAAAAGAATAAAGTTATTTCTGCATTTTTTGTGGAAGCAAGTGATATTACATAAAATCCTACTGTCAATTTTAAGTCATACTTTTAATGTTGTTTTTTTGCTCCTTTTTTAGTTTTCTGTACCCCACTATTATCATAAGCAGTGTCTCTAATTATGATAATATGAAGAGGTAAGAAGGAAAAAGCCATCGTTCCATAGGAAGGAATGTATGTACTTAGGCATCACACAGAGTTATTTTCAACACTTTACACTCATCAGATCTGATTCATTGTCCCTCCACAGAAGACTCAGAAGCTAAAATAACACTTATAAAACAGACATACTGGTAAAGGAAACATATATATGTATATAAATCCTTATCCAAATACGTACATTAGTTTTAAGTTATCAGTGGCTGTGGCTTGATTTCCCAGTCGCTGTTGGATGGCATTCAATGTGTTCCTAGAAAGCATCATCCAGAATAGATTCATTTGAAAGAAATAGAATTCATGGTCTTCCAAACTGCTCTACTCTTAGAACCAAAACATTTCAAAAGGCACAGCTTTCAAACAGCCTAAGCACAGCTCTTCCAGCTAAAATGTTAACGTAGATGAGCCTAGCCGATGTAAGACACTCAAAGTGTCACTGCAGTGTCACTTTGAGGGAAAACGTATGATTTTCACAAAATACCCTGATTTGGAAGGGAACCACAGGGATTGTCAAAGTCCAGCACCTGGCCCAGCACAGGATAACCAAAAATCTAAGAATCACACTATGCCCCTGAGAGCCTTGTCCAAATGCTTCTTGCACTCTGTCAGACTTGGTGCTGTGACCACTGCCTTTCCAATCCCTAACCATCAACCAGGTTAAAAACTTTTTTCTCATATCCAGGCTAAACCTCACCTGACACAGCTTCAGGCCATTCACTCTGGTGCTGTCACTGGTCACCAGAGAGAAGAGATCAGTGCCTGCCTCTCCTCCTCCCCTCGTGAGGATGCTGTAGACTGCACTGAGGTCTCCCCCTCATCTCCTCCAGGCTGAATGGACCAAGTGAGCTCAGCCACCCCTCATACAGCTTCCCCTCAAGGCCCTTCACCATCCTTGTGGCCCTCCTTTGGATGCTCCCTAGTAGCTTAATGTCTGTTTCATGGTGTGGTGACCAAAACTGCACAGAGGACTTGAGGTGAAAACAAAATCTATTGCAGACTGAATACCCTGTCTTAGGAGTTTAGTACTTTCTAAGAGCTTAATGCTTTTCAAAATGTTGCTACTTCCGTTTTTTAGCTCAAAAATAAAGATGGTTGTACCAAGAAATACCATTCTGTATTTATTTCAGTGTTTCTGAATATATTTCTATTTCTGCTCTTCATAAATATCCACAAGTAATATCAAAAGAAATTTATAATATGAAAACAGGGAATATTTTATGCCTCGAGAAGAATGTGAAAATAATCCTATAACCACCTGTGCCTTATTTTCCTGTGCAAAACTTCTGCTCTGTTAGACTATAACAAGCAGAACATAGATATCATGCCTGAAAGCAGTTTTTTCCCCTGTGAAAGTGCAAGGAGATGACCTAAGACTTTTTCTTTAATGTTTTGAAATGAGGTATCATTTGCATAACTAAAATATTTCTGCCTAAATAGTGTTCTGAAAAAGCATTTTGAGGCGACATTGAGAAAGTTCTTCAATATTTTACCTCTGGGAATGAAATTCTGACTCCACCAAAGTCAAACCTTATACTCACAATATCAAGATTGAAGATGAACTATACTTTTCCAAAAGTTCATATCAGGAGAGACATACATATTTCGACATATATACTAAGGATCTATCAGTAATGTGCTCCTGGGATACTTAAACATACTAAATCATGTTCTTGACCAAATGCAAATCTTGTCATAACTGAATGACTATTCTTTCTATTGCAAATGAAAAAAAACAACCTGAGCATATAAAACCTATATACCTTGCCTATAGAAATACATATCTCTAAAAATATTTACAGTCTATGAGTAATGTTCAGATACAATGTAAAAAAAACCCCAACAATCAACAATGATATATTTCTTCAAAACACGTAACAATGTGGAATGTAGAACCAGAAAATCTTTCTCCAACCCTGTCTTCTCTTCTGCAGTAACCTTGCAATATACCTACCACTCTGTATGCCACTGTTTAAATTTTGATGAAGCTATTGTTCCTGAAAAGGAAAAAGTCACCTAAGAATTTTTCTCTCACACCTCATTTTTATGTCAGGACGCACTCCATTTTGAGTGACAAAGGGAATTGTCATTCAAGTAAAAGAGACAAAAAACCAAGGTAGACTTTAGTGCTAATTGTTCTAACTGGAGGAGCCACAGCGTGCTGGAGCACAAGAGTGGCTAACAAGAGGTGTATGTTATAAGTGTTTGAGATGCAGTAGCTTTTCCAGCCTTTACAGTCCAACTAGGAGATTCCTACATAACACAATTTTATTGCAGAATATGAATCAGACATTCAAGTACAAACAGAGAGCAATGAACCACATTAAAAAAAAGGAAATGTACAGTTATGCACCAGTGATCTTTAAAAATGCTCAATAAATTATGTCTATTAAAGTATTTTACACTCTAAATAATTATCATATTTGGAGCTATATGCCAGGAAGCAAAGAAAAATGTAGCTAAAATTGTTTCAGTTCACCTGTTTTTTTGTTTTGTTTTTTTTTTTTTCTTTTTAGAGTATACATAAGTATACCAGTAAAAAGTAAGAAAACTGTAAGATTAATCTATCTGTTCCTTATTTTATGGTGGCTTTACAAACATTCTGTCTACAAAGAGATTGTTTATATCTTAAAATAAGGAAGAAATGCCTGAATGTTTCCTTGGTGGGCTTTTTGTGTCACTAAATTCTGAAAGCCAGTGGCATTTTAGAACAACTCAAATGATGCCAGAAAAAACCCCAGACTAACAAACACAACAAACTTCTTACTGAAGTACAGAGTTATATGTCTATTGTATTGTTATAGAGGTTGTTGATGACTTTACACAATCATATCTTTCATTTCTGAGCATTACAGATTTTGACAGAACTTGTTGATGTTGTCTGGAATAAATATGAATTTATGGTTTAAAATATGCTTATCACAATAAGCAAACACATCCACACTGAAATTTCCATGTTGTGAAATAATTTTGACACAATGGTAAGTCAGCTCCCTGTCTGAAGAGCTCTTATTATTTTCACATCTTCCAGCGAGAATGTCAATTTTTCCATAAGGAAATCATGCAGTTATGAAATGTCAAGACTTGAAGTTTCATCTAAATTATGATAATTTCTCTTGCACCCAATCTTGAAATAGGTTATGTTTTCTAGACAGGCAGTTGTGTTGCGAATATCACTTGACTTTCTTTTTGCCTAAAAAAAATAATTAAAAAACCCTCAAACCCAACTCCTCAACAAATAAACAAACAAAAATACCAACATTCCAAACAGACAAGAAAATCTTTGAACAAACCAAAAACACTTTTAGAAATTATGTGATATAAGACAGGCCACTGTTCATAGCACATGAAACCTGGAGCAAGGGCCAGTTCAAACTAACCCTTGGTTTCTTCAGAAGGGGTTGGGAAAGCAGGAGTGGCACATCAGCTGGAGTGTGCTGAATACAAAAACCCCTAGAGAAACTGGGTGAAGAGGAACTGTAGCATGGTAACCACAAGGAACATGGACATTTTTTTAATCAGAGATGGATAGAAAAGAAAATCTAAACTATGGATCTGAGCCTTCTGGTATTTGTCCCTGATGGGTTAGAGGAAAGAGTATATTCTCTCTGCATCTTCTGCCTAAATAAATAAACCTGTACTAATAAATACCTAGATGTTATCATCTAACACAAGACTATCTCAATGACTTTGAATATTATTTAAGTAGTTGTACGGAAGGGAAAATATGTTCTAGCATTCAATCACTGAATAATTTAGGTTGGAGTGACCTCTGGAGGTTATTAGGTTCAACTTTCTTCTCACAGCAGGGAAAATTTAGATCAGACAACTAATCATCTGTACTGTACTGTGTCACATTAAGCCATTTTCCTAATATATAACTGGAATTTTACATGCTATAGATTGTGTGTCTTGCTTCTCATCATATCACTGAGCCCTTCTAGGATAAGTCTGTATCTTTTATCAGGATATATTTGAAGACAGCAACTACATCTCCCCTTAGCCTTCTCTTTTTAGGATTGAACAAAACCAGCTCTCTCAGCCTTTTCTTGTACTACTTGTGCTGCTCCTCCTTGAACCCCCTCAGGCCTTTCTGATGGGTCCTCTCCAACAATGTCCAATATTGACTTTCTTCATCTGTGCAGCCCCAGACTGGGCACAAGGCTCCAGTCCCATAAGCATTGGCTAGAGGAAAATAATCACTTCTAGCCTGCTGGTTAAATTATTGCTATTTTTTTGCCCAGAATGCACCTAGAAAACATGTCACCACAAGGATACACTACTGACTCATGTTTAGCTTGTGGGCCAGCTGGGCTGCCCAGGATCTTTTCTGCAGACCTGCTCTGTGCCCCAGTCTATATGGTGGAATGGACAGGTGTTGGATTTTTCCTACACATTTTCAGGTGTAGGATTTTTCATCTCCTTTTGTTGAAGTTCTTAAGATTATTGTCTGCCCACTTCTTCATTTGAGATCCCTCTGAACAGCACTCCAAAGCATTGAACACTGTCCTCAGTTTGGTTTTGTAGCACTGTGAAAAATGCCTCTTGTGACCAATTTCCACACGGACTCAGTAGCTTTGATCCCAACTTTTTCAGCCCAGGGCTTCTGAAAATTTTCCATCGAGCTTCTTATTTATGTATTTCATCCATGTCTCCTCAATTTGCCCATAAGTAGACTATGGAAGAACATGTCAAAAGCCTTGAAGAAATCAAAGTCAGCATTCAGAGCTCTCCCCTTGTATAGTGCCAGTAATCCCTTCAGCAGAAGGTAATCATGTTGGCCAAGCACAATTGTCCTTGGGAAATTTGTTGTGTGTTTTCCCACTTATCCTTGTTTTTTTGCGCCTGGCCACAGCTTCAGTAACTGGATACTGCACATGACCAGGAACTAGTTCTAAATTGTTTCCTTTGCGCAAAATGATATATGGAGCTGCTTTTTACCCTTACTTTCTTTTTTCTGTCATTAAAAAAAAAAAACAAAACCAAAAAACTCTGAACATTAACGGAGTGAAAAGCTCACTATCTTGTTAGAGCTTTGTGTTACCAATAATGGCCATAATGTGAAAAAGTTCAGCTCCAACTTTTCTCTGTCCTCAACTGCTCTTAGCATTGCTATCCTAGGAATGATTCTTTTTCTATGAAAGTCATTATTTCTGAGGCCCATTTAGCATTTTCTGTCTCCAGTGAAAGGAAGGTGTATCAGGCAAACCCTACCAGCTTGCACTCTAAATCAAAAAGCAAGGTAAGGCATATTCTTACGAACATGCATTGAGCCTGAAGGGTCCTGAAAAGTGTAAGGTTTTTCTTTTTCCTTCCAATTAAATTAGTAAGTTTCCTGTCTATCTGACAATAGTGAATATTTTATCTGACAGTGTTTTATTTGAGAAAACCACAGGGAAATCCCCGGTTGGAATTTTGATTTCTTGTGTTTGTAATGGACTTTGGTAGCTACCTTGCCATATAATTAATTAACCTGTCAACAAATATTGCAGCCACTAGAGAAAGATAGTCTGTCAGTACTTTCCCCAGATGAAAGGCATATTAGAAATGTTTCCACATCTGTCTGAAAAAGGTGAAAATTGACAAATAACTATCTCAGCACTTCACTCTCTTGCATGATTTTAGACAATCAAAGGTCTTCATTTTTTCTAAACCTACTTGAGACTTTTGGTATTGTCTCAGAGGCAGATCAGTAATTATGAAGAAAATTAATTTAATTGCTAGATAAAATGAATTCTGAAAACTATGAATGACCTGAAAGCTATAGTGGGAAGGGGAAAATATTTTTATGGAAGGCTTGATCAAGGGTTTTGCAGTTAGATTTGTTTTTACCTTGGAGAAAGGTCAGGAAAAGACCAGATAAGCTGAAACATGACATTATATACTGTATAGCCTTTAGCTCAATATCATGGGTTTCTATATTGAACTGATCACCACAGCAGCGATTAAAAAAAAAAAACAAAACTGATTAAAAAAACAAACAAATAAACAAAAGGACAAAGTAAAATAAGAAAGATCAAGGTGGGAGCCTGATTAAAAAATATATTGGTTATCAGACATTGTGCAACCAAAATAAATCAAGATTTGTAGATGTCCTGAAAAGACAGAGAACATACAAGGCAGCAAACAAAGTCCAAGAACCACAGCAGGCAGAATTGACAAAAGTAATTAACACATAATTTTCTGTCTTGATAGTGCAACATTTGGAATATTGAACACAGGCTGTAGGGGGAAAATTAAAAAAAAAAAAAAAAAAAAAAAAAAGGCCTCCTATTTAGCACTGTTAATTGTCCCAGTTTAACCCCACCCAGCCACTTGCTCACTCCCCACCAGTGGGTCTGAGGAGAGAATCAGAAGGGTAAAAGATGGAAAACTCATGTGTTGAGATAAAGACAGTTTAATAGAGAAAGCAAAAGCTGTGCACACAAAGCAAAGCAAAACAAGGAATTAACTCACTTCTTCCCATGGGCAGGAAGCTGTTCAGCCATCTCAGGCAGAGCAGGGCCCCGTCACATGTAACGGTGACTTGGGAAGACAAACACCATCACTCCAAGTGCCCCCTGCTTCCACCGTCTTTCCCCCAATTTATATACTGAGTGTGATGCCACAGGGTCCATAATATCCCTTTTGGCAGTTGGGGTCACATGTCCTGGCTCTGTGTCATCCCAAATTCCTATGCATCCTTAACTTCCTCGCACTTGGCAGTACAAAAAGCAGAAAATGCTTTGGCTCCATGTAAGCCCTCCTCAGCAATAACAAAAACCTCTATATTATCACTATGTTCAGCACAATAATAAATAAAACACAGCCCCATACAAGCCACTGTGAAGAAAATTAATTCTATCCCAGCCAAAACCAGCACAGTGATAGACCTGATTTCTAAAAAAGTACACAGTTCACATTACAGTGTGTACTAGGACGCATAATAAATACCTACATCACAGAGATGCTGCTTTAACCTCCCTCTGCCCTAGAATTGACTCAAGAATCTCCTGCTGGAGTGAAATTGTCTTTAGACAATATAACATAAATGAAACAAAACATCCAGTGTTATAAGTTCAATATTAATAATAAAGAGTGAAATCAGACTTGCTATTTCCAACACTTATGATGGGATAATGTTGTCTAACTTGTAACATCAACAGAGCCCATATAGACCCAAACATGTAGAATCAGTGCACTTGGAAATTGACATTTTTCATTTGATTCCCTCAAAAGTATCAGAAGTATCAAAATTCTTTCATTTATACTGCTTAAAAATAAGACACTGAAAGTCTTCCCCTTGGTAGGCATTCCACATACATTGATGTATAATGTATTTAGTCACTGCAAGATTAAAATGTCTTTCAAAACATCTAATTTAACAACAGCAAAGGAAATTAGAAATAGATTTTTACATTACGAATCTAAAGAAATCAGCAAGATACTTTAAGTGAATCCTTCTACAAGAACCATATTGATTACCAGAAAGTCTTTGGCTATACTGTTCTAAGAATCAAGTGAGTAATGCTTGAAGTGCATTTTCTGGCACATCTAAGCATATTATAAAATTTGCTTGAGAAGGCACAACATAAAAATAAACAACTCTTCCCTCCATACACAGAAACCCCAGATAAAAGCCTGACTAAAAAGAGGTATTTATATATTTCAAATGTTAAAACAAATTTACCTTTAGTTTTACTTGCACTAAAGTCTCTCCAGATTCATAGTTAAGAATGGAAGCATCTCAGCTCATGCACAGGAAAAGCAACATGAAGTCCAGTGTGAGGAAGGAAAAGGAAAAGGAGCCCAATGAAGCCATTACCTCATTACTGTGATATTTGAATCTAAACCACTTTTAGTGCCTTCTTCTGTACTTTATTGGTTGAATTTATATTGAAGAAAGGGGTAACAGCAAAAGAAACTTCTAAAGAGTTCAGAAAATAAAAAGGTTTAACTAGCTTTAGTTTGTTGTAATAGAATTTGGACAGAACACCATTATGGGCAACTAGTAGCCATTATTACTGTCTGCAAATTAATGTCACAGTGCATAATAAGTATGTACTGACACAAATAAATTATTATAAATGATCTCTTGAGCTACCTTTTTTTTCCTCTACAGAGTTCTTCTTAGTTTAATACATGAGTTTTACCCTTAGTTCTAGATTGCTACATAAAAAGTACTAGCAATTACATTTGAATCTTCTTAGGACTCAAGCTGAACGGCTTGTGAAGGAGTAAGGGAGGTCATAAGGCAATAAAAATCATTCAGAGATAACAGAAATGCACCATATAAATTATTATCTTGAACACACTCGCTGTAGATCTAATTTATTTGCTCAGTAATTTCTTGCAAAATAAAGACTCATCATAAAGCTTGCATATTTTCAAAAGCATAATTAAAACAGCAACACAACTTAGAATTTGCTCCATGCACAATACATAGAATGCTGCAATAACAATATATCAGCCCTGAAGTTCAATGGAAAATGGGTCAGTAGATGAGTATGTATCACACAAGCCAAAAAAGCTGACAGATCAGTTTGGCTAATAGATGTTCTTGTAGACCATATGACCAATAAGGACAGAACAACATTCCTGTTTATAATCATCTAATAAGGTGGGGGTTTTTTGGAATATGGAGTAATGTCTAGCTGCTCTTTGACTTAGAATAAACCTGGTTCTGGTTTTCTTCAGAAAGACTTGATTCCTATAATCAATATTTAAAGAAAACAGGCACAGGGCTTGTAAATTTGGAAAACCTGACAACAGCATCTGTTGTGTTCTGTTGTATCTCATAATTTAAGGTCTAATTTGTTTGGGGTATGCTAACTCAGTAGCAGAAAAAAATGAGTAAGTTATCTTGGTGCAAGACTTTAAAACACTACCAAGTATGTGCACGTTACCCGGTTTTGAAGTTCAAAAGATGTAATAATAATTTAAAATCACAAAAATCCAAACTACTCTTCAGTGCAAATTTTAAATTTCAGATTCATCTCTCTCTTTGAGTTATTTTTACTATTCCATAAATGCCCCAACAAATATTCCTGTATATTAAATTAAACACATAAATAAAATCAATAGATTTTTACATTATTAATTTAAAATGCTTATCAAAAATGGAGAGTCAATTCTATAAATAACCAGGGCAGAGAGTTCATACTCCTTAACTTATGAATTATATATCTACCACTGTAGAGCTTACAAGAGCAATATAGAGTGGACGACACAAGTATCCTTAACTTCAAGACTAAGATACTGAGCACACCCAAGAGACTGACGTCCATGAATACTTCTAACACATCCTTGTAACAATATCACATTTTGTCAGGTTAGCCCTCACACTTTGCAGATAAGTATTGATTTGATACCTTCAGAAGAAATGTTATGAAGTAGGTGGCATCTTGCACCTTGCATGCCTGAGCCCTTCAATGCAGTATTCACAGAATAGACATAATAAAGGATAAAGTTGTACACTGGAAAAGGCTGAAGAGGCTTTCCTCTCTTTATCTTCTTGTGTACCATTTTTAAAGGCGCATAAAGCAAGAAACCAGAACTTTTAGCTTGCAATACCTCTCCCTCCATTTTCAATGGGAGTTTATATGCTGAATACTATGGTCCTCAATGGAAACATAAGAAGCACATTAAGGGCTGGCATAATTTAGAGTGGTTTGAAGAACTCTCTTCCATATGCTTTACTCTTCTGTCTTCAGAAAGTACTAAGGGACACTCTAATGCAGTTTAATAAGACTCCTAATAACCATGAGTAATATGGACAATTTTTTTTTCCTCTGTCTCTTCTCTAATTTCTTGTTTTCTTATCTAAAGCACTAAAATTCAACAATGATTATAAACTTAACATTGTAAGACATTGTAGCTGAAAGCAGCACAAACTTAAATAATGGCAATTTAAACACTAAATTAGGCAAGAAAATAAACAAACAAAAGAAAAACTAAAACATTAATGTCTATGTCATTCTGGCATGAAGATGGAAGGAGTCTGAGTCGGAATAATGTTTTATTTTGCCCTGGGGAAAACTAAGGTCAGCACACCAACTCTCAGTTTCTAAACTTCATACTATATCTGTGGCAGAAAAAAATGACACTTTATAACCACCATAATTAATTCTAACTACCAACATTTAAAAGCAATTGTGTTAATTAAAGACTGTGCAAAATGTTTATTTCTTTTGGTATGTATGGTAATAAAACATATCCTTCCCAAAATGACATTGTTAATCTGCAATTTATCTTCTTTTTATAGCTCTTTCAGAGACTCCTCTTTTGATCATGAGAGATTTTTTTTAAAATGGCAGAAGTGCAATGGGACTTTGGACATTTTGTGACAAGGTTCATTAATGGTGCCATACAAATGTTTACATACTACTCATTGAAAAAAGAAAAAGCTAGCTGCCTGCTGTAAGAAATTAAAGAAAACACAGTCTAACACAACTGCTAAAGGCTGCCAGAGCACAAATTTTCCAGCTATCCCAACTATTTCTGAAGTATCAGACCTTATGTAAGGTCATAATGTTCATTTCACACTCACTTCAGTGGTAGACATCTTTCCTCTTCTAAGAAATTTTCAACATTTTCTCATAATAAGTAATACATGTCTCTAAGTGTGAAGTTGAAATGGAAATTATATTTTAGAATAAGCCTGAGCAAACAAGTGAAGCCACCACACTCAGTTTCAGCACACAGAGAATTTACTCTGGAATTATTCGAATCTTTATGGCCTATAATGTTAAATGGATATTTATGATGTGTTTAAATGTCAGGAGTATTCAGTCTAGTCAGATGTTAATGTCTGAAGGTGCTATCAGATTTAAGAGTCTACAGAGAAAAACAAGCAAACGATCTCAGCCTCAGTTTCTGTTCCTTTTTAGATTTATCCTGCTTCCAATTATTTTTCGCTCCCATAGATTTCATTTTGGGGAACAACAGGAAAAGTGGTAGTAATCAGACTCTAATTAAAATGCTGGGAGCACAAAGAACAAAAGTAACATAAAAGAACAAAAATTTTCCCTTATGAAAAGTTTCATACTGTCAGAGCTGGTCTTCAAAGGCTTCAAGACTGAATTCAGGAAAACAGATCTACAAAAGAGAACTACAAAGCTACTGTCATTTGGTTCTGAATGACTGAAATCACAAAGAACATTTCCTTTGGGCAGCTCAGAGGAAGCGAAAAAGGAAAGAAAATAAACACAATATTCAGGGTAGGAATAGGGAAGACACACAGCCATGCATGAAGCTCTTGTGGAATCACCAGTGAAATACTCCATAGAGTTCTGAGTACACAGGGAGCTCAAGCTGGGACAGGAGTAGGGAGGCACTGCAGGCAACCTAATTTACAAGAGTTTTCATTTCTAGCTAGATGGATAGAACCTGCAGATGAGATAATAATACTTGCTGAGATTTTCTCTTTTCATTCAGAAACATTTACAGTACTGCAAGACAAATATAAAATGTTAACAGTTTGAAATAACAAACCCTTGGACAGGTAATTTTTCAATAATAAAACATTTTCTGCATGATACTTCTTAACTAAAATCTCACATATGTAAATTCCTGTTCCATTATGGGGACTTAATTACACAGAAAACATGACTGTAGTAAATACTGCAGTAGAACATTCTCTTCAACCCCTGTTTTGTAGTTGCACATCAAGATATTAAGAATATTGAATAGGTTGAAACCTTTACATGATGCTAGGCACTTGACCATTAAAGGTGTTTTAAAGGCCCTCTCCAACATGTACATTAAGCAAAAATAATACTAGTAGCAGCATAGCCTTTTCTTCAGATGATTTCAAGAAACAAGCAGGCCCTTAAAATCAATTAAACCAAGTTTATATGTGGAATTAAAGAAACTACACTTTATATATTTAAAAAAAAAAAAAAAAAAAAGGTAAGTAAAAACATAAATGCTTTCAAAAACATAAGAAGCTTTTCTGTAACTTCCAGAGTTCGGGCCACAGCTGACCCTATAGGTTTCAGAAATACTGGAGAACCACTTCTGAGCCATGAGACAGATTTACAGTGAAAAAGAAGACAGGAATGTTATTCTCCAGTGCAATAAAATATTTTCTTACAAATTCCAAAGTGATGTCCTTTTACTGAGGGAAAAAAGACATATTCCAAAACATAGATAATATGGAGTTGTAAGAGTCAAAAACTGAAAATTAGCAGGGTTAAGGGAACAAGCATTTCTTTATGCTAAAGAAAACAGCAACAAGAATATCCAATGGATTACCAAAAACTAAATTACATTTTTTTATGGCATACAATGCCATATATTTTAGAAGAGAATGATAGTGATTCACTTAAAAAAAAAATTAATTACCTAATAAAACTGAAAAAGAGTCAAGACACTTCAAAAGAAGTAATCTGCCGAGATCTCAATGATACCAAATAGAAAACCAATAAAAAAAAAAATAAATAAGCCAGGTTTCAACATGTAAGACTTCAGGTGTTGTCTAATCATAACAGGGAGATAATGGCACTGTTGCTTTACTTTCATAAATGTAACCTCTTTCATCTAAAATTTAGTTTGAATTCGCTATATTTTGCAGAATTTTTACTGGGGGTCACAACCTCAGTGCTCCAGTGGTTCATGAGGTCTATTACACCCATTTGCTCTCATTCCAGCAGTATTCCTTTGCACAAGGAATACTGCTGGAATGAGCATGTTCCTCAAACATGTTCCTCCCCTATCCACCATTCTTTTTTTTCAGAACTTGCATATCCTCACCAAATATTTATGTTGGTACATTCTTTAAGGCATGAAAGTCATTATGGCTCACCTCTATTAGACTTAATTATTAGCTGGAAAATCATGCATAAACATATCTGTAACTCTTAATTTGGTTGCTCAGAAATTATCAGTTCTTCCTTCCCAATGACAAATATGTTCAATCAGACAGGATTTGTGAAAAGAAATAAAGGGAATACGACCGCATCCAGCAGAAAAAATCAAATATGATTAGCTAATAGAATCATCCCCCAATAATCCTGACCTTCACTCTCCTGTTGTGCATGACTGGAGAAGTAGACACAGAGGGCCCCTTCTCACTACCAAGTTCTTACCCATTTTAAAATTTATTGCCCATATTCTGATAGCCCAGTTGCAGAGAACCTACTATAATTGGCTTTTCCTTGAAGGCTGTATAGTTTTGGGAATTTTACTACCATGCTGAAGGTCAAAAAAAGCTCTGTACAGGAACTTTGAACCCTGATGGCCATTAAGGGTGGCTCACATATGCATAAGATTGTGTCATTCAGGATCTGCCATTTATCATCTGCCATGTGTTATGATCTTTCTGTTGGCTACTCCTCTGGCTGTTTGCTCTGTCTCAAACATCATATCAGATTTTTTTTGTTGTTTCTTTTTCTCCTTCTAAGCATAAAAAAGTCAGTAATATCTAGTAACTCATGCTGTGTGTTCTTTTGATCATACATTGGTCACTTAATTTTGCTCACATTTTAATCCATTTTAGGAATCCAGAGGCTTTTATTTTATAGCAATAGACCCCAAACCCAATATCAGAACCCAAAACCCTTCCCTGTAACACAAACCAAACACAACCCAACACCTATTTTAGAAATGGTTGGGGATTTCATGCTGAGTTTCTTTCTTGTTAATTTGTGAGTTTGGTCCCTGGAAGTTGTTTCTGTTTACTGAAGTCCATTTTTTTTGTAGGGATGGGAAACCTTTCCATATCTTTTCATGGAAGCCTATTTTTTTCTATTAAAAAATGAGAAAGCTTCTCTCTACAAAAGTGGAAATTTTCTATTACGCAAGGAAAGATATGCATCCAGGCATTTAGCTTCCTCTGTTTTGAAACTACTTTCTCTCAGGGAAAATCTGGCACGCTATATCTGTACAATAGAGGAGATTTGCAAAACATGTCCCTTCAAAATCTTGGGCAGTCCTGAGACTGGTATACAGGCAAACGAGTGGCAGATCACAGTTACCTACAGAGAACCACTGCCTCAATAGAACTAATACATTCATCATTTATTTTCATTAGAACCACATCTGTTTGGACAGTACTTTGAGAACTTTAGTTTCTCAGAATCACAGCTCCCTCCGCAGCTCCTTCTAATTCATATTTTCTAGATCTTTCACCAGCTTTGCTGCCCTTCTCTGGACTTGCTCCAGTACCTCAATATTCTTTTTGAAGTGAGGGGTCCTGAATTTATGACAGTACTTGAGGTGTGACATCACTGGTGCAGAGTAGTGGGGCACAATCACTGCTCTGGTCCTGCTGGCCACACCATTCCTGATACAGGCCAGGATGCCATTGGCCTTGTTGGCCAGCTGTGCACACTGCTGGATCACGTTAAGTAGGCTGTCAACCAACACCTTCAGGTCCCTTTCTACTGGGCAGTTTTCCAGTCATTCCTGCCCCCAGCCTGTAGTGCTGCGGGGGATGGTTGTGACCCAAGTGCGGGACAGAAACCTTCCCCTTATTGAACCTCATGCCGTTGTGCTCAGCCCATCAATCCAGTCTGTCAAGATCTTAAGTATAATTTGCTAAAGGCAAATATTCCCTGCCCCCTCTGACCCAAAAATGCTAAATATATGAAAAAGACCAAAGAGATATACTAGAACATCTGCTTTAAGAGGGGAATTACCATCATAATTACAGATTGTCATATAGAGGAATTTGGGAAAAGAGATTTATTCAGGAAGATCTTTCCCTATTCCTTTTTACTTTTTCCTCCCCCAAAAGATAAGCTTTTCCCCACAATGAAAAATAACAGAGACCAAAACTAAGAAAACAGAACTCACCCAGAAGCTATATCTATATTGCCCATTAATTTAATTCAAACTTCGAAATTTTGTAGCCTACAATAAAGTGGTACAGTTTAAACAAAATTAGATTGGTGTCTAAACACTGAATCATTTATGAGCACATTACATAAATATATTTACATTTTGTGCTACATTTTTTGCATTTGGCCTAAAATGCATCTCTGGAGTTTGAAACTTTATATTATCTTTTTTTGAAATCAAGGCCTTTGGATAATTACAGCTACTTTTATATAAAACAAAAACTCTGCAATCTTTCTAACTTATTTCTAGATGCAATTGCAATTTTTATGGTTGTATTTTATTGCTTTGCTTTGAAATAAACAGTAAGGAAATTGTCAAAAAGTGCCATTTAACATTTAATCTTTACGCCTATTTTTTCTTCATGCACGCTTTTGATTAAGTACCTTCAGATAGATTTAATTCTGTAAATTTAATTTTTTTTTTTTTTTCAGAACAACCTAAATACAGAGAGAGGAGTAATAATTAAATATGACAGTTTCTATTCACTTGTCACTTGTGGCTGAGCTCACACAGATTCAGGTTCTTGAAAATTATGCCTGGTTTGCACAACAGAATTACTGAAGATCTTCAAAGTTTACATTTTATATTTAATATTTATTTATTTATTTATTTATTTATTTATTTATTTATTTATTTATTAAGGAATATCTTCATCATAAGGAAGTAGTTGTATACAGAACACTGTCTTCTTGAGTTTTCAGACAAATCAAGAGATAACTCAAACACACAAATATGAGTGCACTAGTAATTTTTTTTGCAACTTGTCATAACTATCAGTTATTAAGTTTCAAGTGCTACATTAAAAAAAAGTAGATAAAAACATCTCACTGTAGTCCATGATATCAACTGGATGTATGCTGACAAAGTAATTGACAGTTGATATGTAACATCATGAGGAACAATTTTATGGCCATTTTAATGAAAAGAAGGAAGTGGATTTGAAGGCTACATAGAAAAAACGCAGGCAAAGTTCAGATACACAGAGGGAAAGATCATAAACAATAATTGTCCCAAGAGCCTATGGTGGAATTATGAGCTGGTGAGACCTCTCAGAAGTTCTTGTGTCCACATCATCTTATATAGAGGGCTCCCTATAAGGAGCAAGTTTTGAAAGCAGATTTATTAGACTATAAATCAAGATAGCAAATTTTAACAGAAAAAAGTCAAAGTGACTTGGGCAATCACAAAGTGGATAAAAGGGTTTATACCCAACTCACCCTTTGCCTCATGTGTCTTTGCAAGAGTATCTTGCTTCCAGGCTTGGTTTGAGTCACTCAGTAACCTTCTGTGCTGCAGCAAACTTTGCGCAGCTTAGAAAGTGAGTTTTTAGAAGCTCTTCCTTCTTCATCAAAATTGACATCTCCCTTCTCCTCTCAGCAGTCTAGCAATTGTGCTGTTCAAACTGCCTTTCCTCTAGCTCTTCCCAACATTCCTTGCAGTTTCTTTTCTCTTCTGTACTTGACCAGGATCAGTAGTCACAGATGGCAGGGATCAATCTTACTTTCAAGTGGCTCCGCCTGGCACAGTATTTAAGGAATGAACATAATCTAAATATGCATAAAGAGGAAAAAGACACATATTACCTCTCCTGATGGCCTACTAAGTTGTACTGTTTATATTAAAATGGCATCAGAAATAGAAAACAAGGTAACAAGTAATGATCAGATACTGCCATTCACCAATATCCATATTTTCCATAAACACCAAAAGAATTTCATTAACACTGAAGGATGGCATGCTTTTCCATGTGTAATCCCACCCACGACTGATCTGACAATCTCTTGAAATCAGTCTGAACTCCTCCATACAACATTTCAAATAGTCTTGTCAGGTCAGAAGTCATGGGTGATATACTTAAAATCACTTTTCATCCCCCAAAAGATCTTCATGAACTCTTATATACCCCACTGACATCAAAGATAATTTTGGAATTTCCCTTAGGTCTCTCATGTGGCCTCCTTGCCTCAAAGACAAGGCTTTGTGTGATGTGAATGAACCTACACTCAATGCCTCGGGAATGCCATGCAAAGCTAGACAGGCAATTTTCTGCCAAAATCCGCCTGATTCGTTCTGTCAGATTCCTAGTAGCCTAAACAAATTTACATCATACCAAAGACAATAAAGAACAGCTGAAAATTAATAATTTTAATGTATAATAGAAACAAAATGAAACATGTAAAAACAGTCACCATTATAGTTGTAAAATGTGAAGATTATGAAATCCTGTACCTAGTGAATATGAAGATTCAGGACAGTCAAGTGAGTCACTGCTTTTGCAGATATTGTCTCCTGTATCTTTCCTGATAACATTTCCAAGCACATGAACTCCAGATCTGATAGGGACTTAGGAGGAAATGAGGGATGGGTCACATTAAAAAGTCTGCCACACAACTGCAGTGAAAAACCGACTCCTTGACTTCCTCACTAATGGGCACTTACAACACTTTGGAAAGACATAAGAGTTAACATTTCCCCACATACAGATGATTGTTTTCTGATGTATTTCCTCTGTCTGCTTGGTCAGCTCTGAGCAGAGGCAGCTGCATGGGAACACCTGTTTTGTGGAGCTGGAGGCAGAGGGAAACATGGCACAAACACATTAGTTATGGCAAATTAGTTATTCCAAATCCTCATTTTGATCTACATTCAGCAGAGGACTGTGCCTTAACTTTAATCCCGTAAGATGTCCTACCACATTTAAAATAGGGCAAATTTCACAGTTAAAATAGTGATATATCATTCACTGTAGTGGGCAACAGTGAACATCATTCCCTGCTGTATTTTGGTTACCGTCAAAGCTACTCACTAACAATCCCAGTAGCCAAGAATGACTTTTCCTACTTATCACAGACACATTTGGCTTCCTGCAGCTCTTAACCTTTCTAAAACTAAATCACTAGACAATTAATTGATTTATCATTGTTGTCTGGGAAGAAACTAAATTGCTGGAAAGTGGAGAAGATGTCAATAACATTATCTTGGGTCAGACAGTGGCTTGGCATGGGATGTGAGTGGGCACACAAATTAATTTATGTGCTTTCAGGTAAAACACTGAAGTATCTCCTGATGAAACTGTAACGCTAACTAGTAAATTTCTGCAAGGATAGGATGCCACAGGACATTGTGAAGTTCTGATTTAAATTCATTTCTACTTGTTCTTGCTTTATCTTCCTCCTAAGCTGATTCTGATATTTCTTTTGGGAAAAGAATCCCTCAGAGAAAATGAAATAATAAGTTTGTTTTTCATTATTCTGCCTATAAAGTGTTTTCATTTGTTGGCCAACCCTCTCTCCTTTAGCAAACTCTTCCAGAGCTCTGGCTACAGCACAACCTGTCTGGTGTCCTGCTAGGCCCAAGTGCCCTGCTGTACTGCCTGAAAATCCCTCTTTCATCCATGAAACCTCTTGGTTAACTCCATAGATGCCCCTTTCTCCTTCAGCCTTTCCTCCATTTCTCCCTTTATCTTAAATGCTGTAGTTTATTCCTAAGCCCTTGTATTGGGTACAGGTGCTCAGGCACTGGCCTGGCTGGGGAGGGCTGCCAAGGGTGGCCTCCCAGGAGGAACACAATCTGTTCCAACCCACCCACTTCCAGGACACAGTTGAACACCTCAGCCATGGGTGGGGTGCCTCTGAGAACGTGTGTTTAAGAAAGGGTAAATAATGCTGCAAGCAGTCGAGAGGGAGAGAAGTGAGAAAACTGTGTGAGAAACAGTCCTGCAAATACCAAGGTGAGAGAAGAAGGAGGGAGAGAGGGTGCTCCAGGCACCGGAGCAGAGATTTCTCTGCAACCCCCAGAGAGAACCATGATGAAGCAGATATTCTCACTGGGGAGAATACCACACTGGAGCAGATGTACATGCCCTGAAGGAAGATGCAGCCAGTGGAAAGAGCCCTGTTGAGGCAGGGGAACAGCATGAGGAGGAAGGAGCAGGAGGAAGGAGCAGAAGAAAGGAGCTGTTATGGATTAACTATAACCTCCATTTCCCATCACCCTGCACCACTGTGGGGGAGGAAGTTTGGAGTAAGGAGTGAAAGAGTGAAGTTGATGCTGGCAGGGACGAGGGATGGGAGGAAGGTGTTTTAGTTTTTGTCTTCATTTCTCATGATCCTATTCTATTCTTTATTGGAAATAAATTAAGTTAATCTTCCCCAAGGTGAGTCAGTTTTACCGGTAACATTAAGCAGTTTACCTGTTCTTTATGTCAGCCCATGAGCTTTTTTACCCTACATTCTATTTGTCTTGTTGAGTAGGTGGAGAGGGAGAGAGAAGCTATGTGGGCATCTGGCAGCCAGCCATGGTTAACTCACCACATCCCGCTCCCTCCCCCCCACCAAAAGAAAAGGGAAAAAGAAACAAAATAGGACCATCACTCTGTTTTTCACTCTGCTAGAGTATTGCATATTTGTTCATCCCAGAGTAAGTCTTGTGTGAACAAAACAAACAAAGATCCAAATTGCTGGAACACAGGCTGGTTTAATATTGTAGAACTCTGACTGCTAGCATTTTAAAATGCTCATAATTCATAATTGTTCCTTCAATATGATTACCCACAACCCTGCCTGACTTTCTCTCCATTTCTTACTAGTGGATTCCTTGGGGGCTCAGTGAAGCACTAAAGCTGTTTATAATGGTAGTATTTGCAGAAGGGATAAAGAGGTAACAGTAGCAGAAAGGAAAGGGCTAGAGAAGATCCTTATCAAGTTCATTGCTCTTTAACAAGGAGACCTCCTGCGCCATCACACTCTTAAATTTCATCCATGCAGAAGTCAGCGCATACAAAGATGATCAAATTTTCCACATATCACAGTTAAAATTCTACCGTGTGTTTGTTGCCTGCTCTGCAAAGAAACCACTCCTAACACATCCTTGAGTTCTCACACCTAGTTACTCACCTGTTTGTCTGCAGATTTCCTGTCTGTGGAGCAACATATGTTTTAAAATAGGTCTGGCAGGCAGTCGTTCAAATCATACACCTCATCCTGTCTCTGAAATTGCACCCAGGGGCATTTGCCCCACTGCCCCTGATCATAGAGCTGTGTGCTGCATGCTTTGGCTCACATGTTTTTATGCTAATGACAGGGGTCACACAGAGGCTTTTGATGGTCAGTATAATGCCCAACACAACCTTCTGAACACATACACTCAGTAAATAATGTAGCATTTACCTATCAAATTTATTCCACAGATTACCTGACCAGTTTATTTTTCTGCTTATGGAAGTAATTGGCACCCTCTGGTGGTGTGCGGCTCCTACTGCTTGACAGCTCTCCCCAGATGCCATAAGCAGCACCAAAAGTATGGTGCCGATTTCTGCAATGATAAAATCACCTACAAACCCTGGGAGAAAACAGTGCTCAGTTCTGAAAGCAGACTCAACTACATTCAGCTGCTTAGATTTCAACCCACCATGATGTACAAAGTAAAAAACAATTAAGAAGAAGCCATTCTTTTTTTCAGTCCCTACACATTTGAAAAACCAGAAAATCCAAAACCAGCCTACACTTTTATATTTTCTTTGGTTTAAGATGAAGAAAGTTTACAAAAACACCACAGACAATTAAAATGGAGTCAAGTAGAAAGATACCAGGACTAAGAAAATTGCAATTGCTTTCTTAGGTGTGTGTCTTTTCGTACAGGAAACGGTATAGTAAAATTAAGATTTAACTTTTTGTTTCATTTTGCTTGTTGGGTTTTTTGTTTTTTGGTTGTGGTTGTTCGTTTGGGGTTTTTTCACGTTTTACAATAGTGAAGTATAATTTCACTGACAGAGATAATCTAAATCAAATTTTAGATTGGTTTGACTGACAGGTAGGAACAAGGAAGCTGCTTTACTGGTGCCTACCTAGTCATGCAGAAGATTATGTAAGCTCCCTCAAAGCACTTGTTCATAGAAAGGGCAACACACAGAACTGTACGCATCACGTGTCATGTTATGAAGGGCAATAAGGCAAATATTATCAAACCCGGGGCTGTGTGTGCCCTCATTCTTTTTTCTTTTTGTCAATGGAGCATTACGGCTGGCAATATTGAGAATGTCATGACCATTACTCTGACAGCACATGAAGCAGTTGGGAATAGATGACCTATTTTTCAAAATCATATCCTTTGCAGATAGACGTTCACATTTGTAAAGTACAGATGGGAGCTACAGTTTATTCAATGCTACCCCAACAGCCATTTTGGCTACCAAGTAATAACTGGAAATGTTCAATGGAAAGAATGATCTTAATAATCTTTTCCTAATTAAAAAAAACCACAAGTATTTTCCATAATGTCAACAGTGTCCTGTAACTTTTCATGGAAACATTTCAGATCATACCTTTTCTCTTAAAAAAGAGAGCACTGAAGAGATCCAGTGGCAGGGGGATCCACCACGTTTTGGACCTAGTTTGCTTATTTCAGAAGCAGGCTGGTAGAGAGGGGCAATACTCTTGAGTATTTCTATCATCGTCCTTGATGATCACCATTATGAAGAGGAGATGATTGCCTCTCTCTACTTCATATATAGTGAAACTGAAATTAAGATCTGCAAGTAATTTGTTGTACTGGATTTCCACAGCCAAGCTTTGGTAGTGGCAGGGTTAAAGGGGTGGCTTCTGTGAGGAGCTGCTAGAAGCTTGCTTCATGTCCAGCAGAGACAATCCCTGTCTACTTCAAAGCTGGACCTGCTGCTCATCAAGGCTGGGCCAATTAGAAACCATGGTAATACCTCTGTTGATAACATATTTAAGAAAATAAAGTTATTGCACAGTTGTAATTGCAGTTAGAGAAGAGCAGGGTGAGAACACGTGAGAGAAACAACTCTGCAGACACCAAGGTCAGTGGAGAAGAAGGGGGAGGAGGAGATCCTGGCACTAGAGCTAGAATTCTTCTGCAGCCTGTGGTAAAAGCCATGACAAAGTAGCTGTTCCCCTGCAGCCCATGGAAGCCCATGGGGATGCAGAGATCCACCTGCAGCCCATGGAGAAGACCCACACCAGAGCAGGTGGATGCCTGAGAGGAGGCTGTGAACCCATGGGAGGTTCATGAAGAAAGGAGCCCCCACTGGAGCAGCTTGTCCTTGAAGGACTGAATCCCATAGAAGAACAGCCCATGCTGCAGCAGTTTGAGGGAAGGACTGTGGCATGGACTCACTTTGCAGCAGTTTGTGTCCATCTGTTTCTCGTGAGATGGAGTCACATTAGGAAAGTTCATGGAGAACTGTGTCTCATGGGAGGAACCTCCTGGTTCCAGGTAGCAGGGGAATGCCTTCTTTCCTCGAGCAGCAGGAGAAAAAACCTCATCACTGACCATAACCCCCATTCTCATCTCTCTGCAGCACTGGGGAGGAGGTAGAGCTTGGGAAGGAGGGAGGGATGGAGGAAAGGTGTTTTTAAAGTTATATTTTACTTTTCATTATCCTTTTCTGATTTTATTAGCAATAAATTCAGTTAATATCCCTAATTTGAGCCTATTTTGCCCATGAAAGTATTTAATGAGAATTCTTTCTCATGATTCTTTTCTCAGCTCATGGACCCTTCATGATACTTTCTGTCTTCTGTCCGGTTGCAGAGGAGAGTGAGAGAGTGGCTTTGGTGGGTGCCTGGCATACAGCCAGGGTTAACCCACTACACTTGTGCAAGGTCACATAGGCTGTCTACATCAAGCTTCTACTGCCAATTTATTGTCCTAACACAACCATCTTCCACTAAGCTCTAGTGTTGCAGTGTGTTGTTTGTGTGTTGCTTTTGCATTGTTTTTTAAATAATTTTATTGTTCTGTATACTGCCTCTATGCCCACAGTTGGTATATCCCAGTTCCCCCTTCCTGACTCCACAGTTGATGTAACCCCAAGTTATGCTACTTCCCCTCTGCTCCCTATTTGGTGTTCCCCCTCCCTTTGTTCTAGTGTACTCCCTGCCTGTCATATAAACCCCTCCCATATTTCCAGAACCGTCCCTGTCACTCCCTGTAAGCCCTGCCCCTAGTAGTACCTCCCTCTCTGGAATCCCCAAGAGTACGATGCCCTATTGGTGCACGTGATCCTCCCCTCTCCTCCCCTCAAGGCTTATTGGTCCCTATCCTTACCTCACCATTGTTCTCCTCCCCTGCCTCATCCCCACTGGTTGTTAGCTGGGATCCTCCCCCTGCTTACTCCCTCTATTTAAACCCCTGCACAACCCTTCTCGGTGGTCTTCGTCCCTGGTTCCCATCGGGTGTTGAGCTTCTGAACTGGACAACTAGGGGGAGGCTTGTTGCGTCTCTTTGCTTTTCTCCTGAGTGGGGTGGCTGTAAAGGATTGCAGGGCTTTAGCTCCCAGGGGCTGTTAAGAGCTAGAGCTCTGACGGAACAGCAGGGGGATCCAATATNTCACCATTGTTCTCCTCCCCTGCCTCATCCCCACTGGTTGTTAGCTGGGATCCTCCCCCTGCTTACTCCCTCTATTTAAACCCCTGCACAACCCTTCTCGGTGGTCTTCGTCCCTGGTTCCCATCGGGTGTTGAGCTTCTGAACTGGACAACTAGGGGGAGGCTTGTTGCGTCTCTTTGCTTTTCTCCTGAGTGGGGTGGCTGTAAAGGATTGCAGGGCTTTAGCTCCCAGGGGCTGTTAAGAGCTAGAGCTCTGAAGGAACAGCAGGGGGATCCAATACCCCTAGATGTTCCCACACCTGGCACGGAGCCAGCCGAGCTAGCCTGTGTCCTGGTGACCAGCGTCACTCTAGAATCTATTTTGGTAATTAATATTTTCCATTTAATTTTAATAGATTTTATATCACAAAAAAAACTACTGGTGAGAAAGTATCTTTGAAAGTCACATGGAAGATTCTTATTCCAAGAAAAGCTAACTTCAAAGGTATTAGAGGCCTCTTGTTCATCAAGATTCTTCCTATTCAGCAATATATTACAACATGTCTGTTAAAGAAATGCAAGAATTCATAGAAAAAATACTTTCTTTCCTCATCATTAAAGCTTTCCCTTTTGGACAGTATTTTTTGAGACTTATGTCAGAAAGTAAGCTATAATTACAGAATTAATGAGAATAGCTTTGGTTAGAAAGGACATTAAAGATCATCTAGTTTTCAATCACCCTGCTGTGGGCAGGATGCCATTCATTAGATCAACCTGCTCAGGACCTCATCCAACCTGGCCTTGAACACTTCCAGGGATGTGACATCCACCACATCTCTGAGCAAACTGTTCCTGTGCTTCACTACCCTCTGATTAAAGAATTTCTTCCTTACATGTGATCTAAACCTACACTTTAGTTAATACCATTGCCCCTTTGTTACACCTGTGGTGTTTTGGCATAGGAGCTGCTAGCAGTTTTCCTCAGTGTCTGACAAAAACAACTCATCAGTAACTAGTTTTAAGAATTGACACTTTGTTATACCACTGAGAAAGCTGATACACCTCTGTGAACATGCATGTTAAAGACAAAAAAATGCCGGGAAGGCTCTTTTTTCATTTCCAGCTGGGAAAGAGGTAACGAGGGGGCCAGGCTGGGCGGCCTCTGCCACGGGCCCAGGCCCGTTTCCTGGCATGCTTTCCCCACATCGGCTGCCAGGCAGGGGAGGGGAGCCACAGAGCCGAGGCCAGGCTGGGCTGCGGCTGCAATTTCTAACATCCGCTGACTGCCCAGGGCCGAATCAGAGTCCACCGGGCCTGAGAACAGCTACAGGCAGGGCAGTGCCCCCACCACTGCACGGCCCGGCATGGCCCAGCCCTGGCTGGCTCAGCCAAGATTCAACCACCATAGAGAGACCCGCCCACAGCCATCAGGCAAAGCGGGGGAAAAAATAGAAGCCATCGGCCCCTTGCCCATGCTCCTTTTGTGTCCAAGCGGCTGAGATCTTGGCCCTCCCCACCAGCATGGCCAATCCTGACTCTGGTTGCAGCTCCTGGAGCCCGCCAGGGTCAGGTGACCATCTGCAGGCCCTGGGCGAGATGTTAACTCCTTCAATCCTCCTTCGAGTGAGAGAAAAGAACAAAACGCCAGCATGTAAGGAAACAACATGCGATACTGAGGACAGTGACAAAGAAGCTGAGTCCCAGATGAGAAGGATGAGGAGATGTCTTGATCTTGAGGCTGAAATCGTCTTGTGAAGTTATGGAGAAAGACTTTTTTCCCTGTAATGCATGAAGGAAGTATGGGGAGATGACTTGTTCAGCAAAGGCCTCCGTGCTAAAGTAAGCAGATGTTGAAGTAGCTGTGATCCTATGAGAAGTTTGAACAGAGAAAGAGAGAAGAGTGATGAAGACCCTGTGCCCCCAGGGAGAGAAGAAGACCTCTGTTACTAGAGATGAAGATGATCTCAAAGATAGATGAAGAGAACCTTTGCTCTTGAACAGCTCATCTTTAAACTGATACTCTATAAGTTGACATGGCCCATACACACAGCTGTGGGAAGGCTGTGTAAAAATGGGAGGGACTTCACTATTGCAGGTTTCCCCGGGTGGCTGCTATTTGTGAGAGTTGGAAACCATGAGAGAATTGTTTTCTTGTGCAAGTCTCCATGACATTTGCAAGAGGGACTTCTCTTCCCAAGTGAACTGATGAAAGACTATTCTAAAGGTGGTAAACTGACTGAAAATACTGAGTTTTGTTTCTTTACATTGTCAGTGGGAAAGAAAAGGTTGTAGGGGGAGGGGAAGGTTCTGAAGAGTTTGTTTTGATTTTTATCACTCTTCCTTTTAGTTGCTATCCAAACGCCTTTCTTTATACCGTTTTAAAGTTTTGAGCCTGTTTTGCCTTCGTCCTAATGCCATCTCACAGCAGGAAATGAGTATATCCTAGTGAGTGCACCTGTGACTGGCTATCACAGAAACCACTACACTACTTAGTGCGTTGGCCAGGAGATCTCAAACTGGCGAACCTAAACCACTACAACACCCCAGTCACTTAAATCCAGGCGTAAACCTGGGCAGACGCAAAGGAGGAATACTGACCAGATATCCTCAAAAGGTAAAAATCACACAAAATTTTACTGGCAAATTATGGAAAATCAGAGAATTTCGGCAAATGATTTAGTACCACACGTCTGTGCTAGACGTAGCCCATTCAACAAAGAAACCCTTAAACCCATTCAATGTTATGATGTTACATAAAAAGAGAGTTAGAAGAAGGAGAGAAAAACAGAAAGACAGGGAAGATACAGAAAAACAGACACAGCTACCAACTCCTGGGTTCCAGTGTTATAACGGGTAGAAAACTCCAAGATGAAGGCAGGGTGAAAGAACAATGTGCTTGCTTCATGGTCGGCCTTCTTAAAATCTTGACCCATCCTGGGCCTTCCAGTCACTCAGCCACTTAGGGGCTGGGTCAGGCAACACTGTGGGGCTGCCTCCACTGTGCCATGATTGACAAATACTGAGGGGCTGGGGGATATA